>JAFEMH010002108.1:0-375882 GCA_022495995.1 Adenophora triphylla var. japonica | reverse complement strand
TTGTTTTCTTGATGGTTTTTCGGGTATTTTCAAATACCTATCGCCCCAGGAAGACCAAGAGAAAGCTACATTTACTTGCCCTTTGACACTTTTGCCTATCTCGGAGAATGCCGTTTGGATTGTCTGATGCCACGCGGAACTTTTGACGGTGCATGATGGTATATTCTCCGATTTTGTGGAAAGAATTATGGAAGTTTTCATGGATTTGACTTCACTTTGTCCATGGAGAACTTCGTTTGATGAATGCCTTGCTCATTTAGGACTAGTGTTGGGTAGATGCATTTGAAAGCTGAATTTAGTCCTTTTAAGAAAAGAGAGAATTTTGAAAAATGTCATTTTATGGTCGAAACTGAGGCATCGTGTTGGGTCATGTCTTGTGTCAAAAGGGGTATTGAAGTTGACAAAGCTAAGATTGATGTCATTTCTTCACTTTCTTACCCCTACCGTGACGTGCGTGAAGTCCGGTCATTTTCTTGGTCATGCCGGAGTTTTTCTGGGAGGTTTATAAAGGACTTCTTGAATTGCTTCACCTCTTTATGCGCCTTGTTGCAAAAAGAGGTTGATTTTAATTTTGATGATAATTGCAAGCAATCTTTCAATGAGTTGAAGTCTAGGTTGACAGCCACCCCCATTATTCAAGCACCCGATTGGTCTCGTCCCTTTGAAATCATGTGTGATGCGAGTGATTATCTTTTGTGGGGAGGCGGTTTTGGGTCAAAAAGTGGAGCGTGCCTCGCATGTGATTTACTATGCGTCTATGACCTTGAATGGGGCACTGAAAGAAATTACTCCACTACGGAAAAAGAGATGTTGGCGGTGGTCTTTGCACTTGAGAAATTTAGGTCTTACTTGTTGGGCACAAAGTCATTGTTTACACCGACGCTGTTGCTCTCGAAGTACTTGATGTCCTAAAAGAGGCTAAGCAAGAGACTCATTCGGTGGATTCTCTTTGTTGAGTGAGTTTGATATTGAGGTAAAGGACAAAAAGGGGGATGAAAATTTAGTTGCCGATCATTTGAGTCGCCTTGTTATGGAGGAGGACAAGCCTTATAAACAAGCCCCAATCAGGGGTGAGTTTCTGATGAGGTTAACTTTGGGCAATTAATTCATTGCTCCTTGGTATGCGGACTTGGTAAATTTTCTTGTCTTTAATAAACTTTAAATTTCCTCAGGGGGATGTCAAAATCTAAAAGAGACAAAGTCCGTAGTGATGCCAAGTATTATGTGTGGGGGATGAGCCCAATTTGTGGGAGGCATTGTGCCAGACCAAGTCATTCGGAGGTGTATTCTAGATAGTGAGGTGTCCTCTGTTCTTAGAATTCTGGTCATGAGCATGCGTGTGGTGGTCATTTTGGTGTGAAAAAGACTGACTAGGAAAGTTTTGGAGTGTGGTTTCTTTTGGCCAACTTTGTTCGGGATGCGGCCACTTTTTGTCGGTCGTGTGATAGGTGCGAAAAGGGTTGGTAATATTGGTCGACGGGATGAGATGCCACAACATTACGTCTTAAATTGTGAGATTTTTGACGTTTGGGGAATCGACTTTATGGGTCCTTTTCCCAATTCATTTGGCTTCTTATACATCTTGTTGGCGGTTGACTATGTTTCCAAGTGGGTTGAAGCAATCCCTACCCGCACTGATGATTCTAAAGTGGTGGTCAACTTCCTTCGGAGCAACGTTTTGTGTCGGTTTGGGATGCCAAGGGCCATTATTAGTGATAGGGGGACACATTTTTGTAATAAGACAGTCGAAGCTCTAGTCAAGAGATATCATATCACCCATAAGGTGTCGGACTGCTTATCACCCCCAAACAAATGGCCAAGCCGAGGTGTCCAACAGAGAGATAAAATCCATCCTTGAAAAAACTGTGAACCCGAATAGAAAGGATTGGAGTCAAAGGCTCGATGATGTGTTGTGGGCTTACCGGACTGCATACAAGACACCAATTGGTATGTCACCATATCGGTTGGTGTTTGGTAAACCTTGTCATTTGCCGGTTGAGCTTGAACACAAAGCCTATTGGGCGATCAAAAAGTTCAACTTGAACTTGGAGGGTTCCGGTGAGGAGCGAAAATTGCACTTGAGTGAGTTGGATGAGATTAGGAGGGATGCGTATGAGAATAACCTCCTTTATAAGGAGCGAGCGAAGATTTGGCACGATAAAATGATCATTAGGAAGGAATTTAAGGTGGGTCAAAAAGTCCTTTTATTTGATTCCGTCTTTCCTGCTTCTAGAAACATAGCTAAGGTCGCGGTGGACCGGACCTTTTATTGTGAGGGAGGTATATCCGCATGGTGCGGTTGAGATTGGTAGTCTCTCCGGAGACAAGGTTTTAAAAGTAAATGGTCAACGCCTAAAAATGTATCATGATGGCGTGGGAATAAATGAGGATATGGAGGTGCATTATCTCTAAAATCCTAATTATGAGTAGACCGTAATTCTGAGTCTTGTCAAAGACTTAAAATTTGATGCTAGTCGGGGGCTTACCCGGCATTTAGTCTAGCTAAAGACGTTAAAGAAGGGCGGCTAACCGGGAGGCAACCCGGGATGTAATTGCATATTTTTATTTGTTTTTGGTCATTCTGTACATTATGTTTTAATTTTTGTGCTCTTTTTATTGATGTCTAAAATAGGTGCTACTGAAGGTATTTTTATTTTGTGGTGTTGTGCAGGGAAACGCATGAGAAAGGGGCAAAACGGAGCCTGTGATTTCTTTAAAAAAAAAAAAATTAAAAATTGAAATCAGGCGCCCGCCCCATGTACATTGAGGCGCCCGCATCAAGCCGGCATGCACAGGCCAAAAACAGGGCTGGAATTGAGGCGCCCTCCCCATTTATGCCAGGCGGCCGCACCATATTGCCAAAACCAAGGTCATCCCACGGTCATTCATGCGGCCGCCCCGTGTGTCCTCGTGCGCCCGCCTCATACTGCTTTTGCCATGGTCGAGTTTCGGTTCATGAGGCGTGCGCCTCATAATCTCTATGCGGCCGCCTCACTTTGTGTAAATCAAGAACCAACATTCTGCATTCGAGGCGTGCGCTCCATTACGACCCATGCGGTCGCCTCTCGAACCCGGCAGCAGTGGATCGGGCAAATGAAACTTGAAGCGGGTCGGGTTATCAAATTGTGGTTCGGATTTGGTGTTGGGTTGGGTCCAGTTATAAAAAGAATTTGGGTCATTATCCCCCATTAACAGTAAACCCATCCTACCCGTTTCTCTCATTCTCTCTCAAATCTCTCCCCACCCTCTCAACATTTCGGCTATAGCACCCTTTAAATCCGGCGAATACTCCCTATTCCACCCAAATTCCACCACCATTCCTCCACAAAAATCTTTCCTCTCACCCTAAACCTTCAGATTAGCCGATCATTGTTCAGTTCCGGGCAGTTTATTCTCCAACGCTTGAGAATTCCGGTGACAAGTTTGCAGATTCCGGGGAGGGTTGAAATTTCCGGCGAGTCCTTTGCATCTTCCGGCCGAATTTATCCAGACATTTTGAAAGGTCCGAATTACTTCTTTGCTTTATTTGGATTACAATTTGATTTTTGGTTGAGTAGTTGGTGGTTGTTTATTGTTGGGTGATTGTTTTGAATTTATAATGGGTAAAACTAAAGAGCAATCGAAAAAGGGAGGTAAGAAAAAGCAAAGGGTTGATGAGAGTTCATCTATTGTTCCTCCCCCGCCCCTCGGAACCCGTCTCCGGTGTGAGGATCCTCATGATTCCTCAAGGTTTAATTACTACATGTCCCAAAACTACTTTTATTCCCATACTGATAGAGCCATAATTGCGGAGAGGCAATTTAACATTTTATCATTCGGGCTTACATCTAAGTTTGGGACTCGGAAGTGGCAACAGTTTTGTAATGAGCCTAAGGAGGAGGGTAATAGTTTGATTGTGAAGGAATTTTACTCAAATATGAATAAACTCCCCATGGACCGAGAGCATTATTTTGTGAGGGGGAAGACAATTAAATTCAGGAGTGAGGATATTAATAAATTCTATGGGCTCCCTAGAGTGAAACGGGAGGAATGTGAGTATTTTAAAGCAACAAATGGGGATTGGAGGATATATTTTGCGGATGTTGCGAGGACGTTGGAGGGTAATCGACTCCAATGGACCTACAACCCGGATGGTTCGCCCAAGTTTGTGATTGAGACGCAGTTTAATCTAGTGGCAAAGGGGGTGAATAAATTGGTATGTTATAGGATCCTTCCGACAGCGCAGCATGTGAAAGTTCCGTGGAAGCATGCAGTATTGATTCATTTGATTATCAACGGAGGACAGATTTCATTGGGGCACATCATTTCAGATAATATGCAAGCTGTGGGAGAGAATAAACGGAATGGATTTCCGTACCCATCATTGATTGCCGGGTTGGTAAAAGCTGCGGGGGTACAGTGGAGCTTTGGGGGTGAGAAGGTGAAGATAATTGGGCCCATCTCTCGAGACTCCCTTGAAAGCAATAAGAGGGAGGTAAGAGGGATGAATGCTAGAGTTGTTGAGGAGCATGTTGAGGAGGAAGCTGAATATGTTGAAGAGGACGACGATGAGGATGATGATGATTATATGGAGGAGACTGAGGGCATTGGTTCTGGGGCTGCGAGTATGGGTGGTAGTGACGTGGACCGTTTGATGGCTCGTATGGATATGCAGTTTGCCATTACTATGGATCGTCAGGATCAGCTTCACGATTATATGGTGCGCATGGCACCACAATATGACGATGGGCGATGGCAGAGGTGGCCATTTCCAGAGAGCAGCTCCAGTCAGCATGGTCCGTGGGACTATCATTTCAGGCCGCCTCAGTAGTTCCGAGAGGTATCCCTACCCCTATCTTTCTTATATTATACTTTTGTGATGCATAGGGGACTATGCATGATTTAGGGAGGGGTGGGGTACATGTTTGTTGTTGTATATGCTGTTTTATTTGCGTTAAAAAAAAAAAATTAAAACAATGAGAGGCTAAGTGAAAACCCGAGAGGGCACTTAGGCAAAAGGAGAGAATGTGTAAAAAAAAAAAATGAAAAAAACGAGAGGCTAGGTGAAAACCGAAAACGGCACCTAGGCAAAAGGTGAGTGAGTGAAATACTTTCTATCATTTATATCACCGGTATTGGAGTAATAAGGGTGGTTTGGAGTCTCGGGTTAGGATGTTCATATTTGATGTAGGAGGCTCGGTTAGAGGCGTTAGGGTAGAAAATCCTCGTAATTCTTCTTGGTGATATAAGGGGTGTTGGTGTTTTGCACAAGGTAAGTCTTTGCTTGGGCATTGACTTCATTTTCGAGGGAGATTGTAGTGCGAGATAAGCGTGGGGGAAAATTAGGACATCTTTAGTTTCCCTTGGCTTTTTGATGTGTGGGCCTTAGCTTGGATGTCCCGTTTTTGCATATTTGGAGTTGGGGTCGAGCTAAGGTCATTGGTACCATTGTATTTTTGGAGTGATAAGGAGCGGAGTTCCATTCTCCGAGTACGTTGATTGAGTCGTTTGATTGTGTTGACTTTTGTTGTGGTTGGTTTAGAGGAGTTAGGGAAATCATTTTCCCTCGCGCATCTGTTTTAGACCTGGAGTTAGCGAGGAATTATAAATTTACTCAGGGACGAGTAAAAGGTCTAAGCGTGGGGAAATTTGATAGGTTGATTTTTAGCTATGGTAATTCCTCGATTTTCTTGACATTTTATAGCAATTTTGGTTTATGTTGTGTTTATTTGAGTTAAAATTGCTATACTTTGTATTCACGAGAAAAGAATGTAATAGGGATATTATTGTTAGCATTTGTTTGTAATTTGGGACAATGGTATTTTGGAGAGGCTAATTAGAAGGTCAATATTCAAGTCAAGTCAGGTCAACTGCATTCAAGGAGGGCAAAGTGCAACAATGTGGAAACTTCAGTGACCAAAATGAAAGTATGAAGAGATGGGTGACCAAAGTAGAAGTCAAGAAATTGTTTTTCAAAATTTTGCTTGTTGCTGATGCTGTGCACGTGGAAATGAAAATTGTGGAGCCGGGCAATGACCAAGCATGTACGGGCGAAGAGGAGTAATTTTAATTTAGTTTATTTTTCTTTTTCTTTATTATTATTATTATTAGTTTTTAGGTTTTATTAGGGAAGGAGTATATAAACTCCTAAACAATATATTATTGGGGGTCTTCTTTTTATCATCTTTTTCCCCTAGTTTTTCATAGAACAAAGTTTGAAGCTTTTGAATTTCCATGGAAGGCTAAATCTCTCTTGCTTTGGATTTGTGATTTTTGAACCGTCTTGATATTCAATTGAGGTTTGATTCCTTTTAATTATTCTTCCCTAATTGCAATTTTACTTGTGCTTATTTCAAATCAATTTCTAGGGTTTTGAGAAATTGATCAATCCCTTAATCCTTTTAATTGATTATTGCTAGATTTCCCTTTTATCGTGTCGGACTAGGGTTATCATTGTAGCACCTTCGTTATTCATGTATGTGTCATCTTGAATGGTGATTAAAAGTAAAATTGGCTTTAAATCTCTTTGAAACAATAATAGATTAATTCCTTGATCTTCATCTCTTAGAATTTCATCAATTTATATTTAGAACCTTGATCGTGTCGGCTAGGTTTTATTTATTAATTAGGGTTTGTAGTTGAGCGTGTCGCCGCTATTAACTACTATCAACGAAGAGATAGAGATTTTATATCTCGTGATTAAGTGATTAGGGGAGAGTACGAAAGAATCATTCCGGTGATATTGATTGATAGACGGGGATAATTTTGCATGTCCAAAGTGTTCTTTTACATTATCATTTATAACTTAGAATTTAATTCCCGTCTTAGAATTTTAATCATTCAACAAACAAAAACCCCCCCATTTGTGTGACTAGTTCGTAAGCAATACTGTTCCCTGAGATCGATCCTGGATTTTCACTATCTACATTATTAGGAGTCCTTGTAGTAATTTGTAGGTGATGCGATAAAGCCTATCAGCGACCCCCAAAGACTTATTGGAATATGTAATGAGGAGCAAAAAAGCTGTCAGAAAGATGGAGGTAGACACACCAGAGGAAAATCGGATAATCTATAAGTCTGTAAATACCACCGGCACCAGTTCTATGCTTAATCTAATTTTTGAAGCAGAAGATGAGGAACACATGATACTAGATATCCATGAGAATGACAGTGATGACACAGTTCTGTCCGTCCTAGATACATCCCCTTATCTCATCAGCGGCCAGAACCCGGGTGTCGACCCTGACTCGAGACAAGGAGAGCTGCAGGACGTAGACGAACTAGTTGAAATTGAAATACTAGAAGTTCATGAGGATGACAATAATGGCACAGTTCTATCCATCCCAGATATATCCCCTCATCTCGTCAGCGGTCAGAACTCGGGGGCCAACCCTGACCTGAGACAAGGAGAGCTGCAGGTTGTATATGAAACAGTTGAGTTGGTTATCCCTACAACAAAATATTCAAAATATAACGAATAAATCAACAAGGTCAATACGGTGCTAGACCTAGACCTAGTAGATGAGAAAAGACTAGTTGCTCAGATGAGAATGGTGAACTACAATCAAAGTACCGAAGCCTACCATGACAAGAAAATCAATAAAAGAGTATTTCAAGTCAATGACTGGGTACTTAAAAAGATTAAAGCTACAGGCACAAAGGCAGAACATAACAAGCTCTTCCCAAACTGGGAAAGCCCCTACCTCATCACTCAAATCATTAGAATGGACGTAAAGAATGAAAAACCCTAAATGGCCAAGAGCTGAAACATCCGTGTCATTCTGATAATCTACGGAAATACTATCACTAGTTTTAAGTTTATTTTTTGTTAAAGTAGATTAGTCCTTGTTAGTTTTTTTTTTTTGTTTACAAATAGAATATGATTGCAGTTCGATTTAATAAGTTTCAGTCAATAAATTCAATTTCCATCAATAGATTATGAATAGTAAGACAAAAACACTAAAAGACGAGGAGCCTACTCCTCGCACCTTGGGCGAAATGCCGAAGGGTAAAATACGAGGAGCCTACTCCTCGCACCTTGGGAAAAATGCCTAAGGGTAAAAGATGATTAACCTTCTCCTCGCACCTTTAGCGAAATGTGTAGGGGTAAAAGACGATGATCCTACTCCTCGCACATTGGGCGAAATGCCCAATGGTAAAAGACGAGGAAGGCCTACGTAGGTGCCGAGGAAGACCTACGTAGGTGCCGAGTAAGGCATACTCCTCGCACCTTGGGCGAAATGGCTAAGGGTAAAAGACGAGGAGCATACTTCTCGCACCTTAGGCGAAATTCCTAGGGGTAAAAGACGAGGATCCTACTCCTCGCACCTTGGGCGAAATTCCTAGGGGTAAAAGATGAGGATCATACTACTCGCACCTTGGGCGAAATGTCTATGGGTAAAAGACAAGGAGCCTATTCCTCGCACCTTGGGCGAAATGCCTAAGGGTAAAAGACGAGTAGCCTAATCATCGCACCTTGTGCGAAATGCCTAGGGGTAAAAGACAAGAAGCCTACTCCTCGCACATTGGGCGAAATGCCTAGTGGTAAAAAACGAGGAGCATACTCCTCACACCTTGGGAAAATGCCTAATGGTAAAAGACGAGTAGCATACTCCTCGTACCTTGGGTGAAATGCCCAAGTATTTTAAGACGAGCAGCCTATTGCTCGAAAATTGGTTGAAATGTCCAAATTCTAAAGACGAGCAGCCTACTGCTCGCACCCAAGGTGAATATCTCGTCAATAATGGGCGTGCCTACCAACGTCAAATAATAGGCCGATAAATGATTGAGTTGCCTCAAAATTCGAGAAATATACTGGTATTCATCAGACCAAGGACGAGCTACACTTCCTCCTCGGCACAGACGAGCTAGGAAGTTGGGGGCCAATGAACGGTATAAACCGAGTACGACCATGGGATATAAAACGAGTAAAACACAATGGATTGAGCCCAATGAAAAATATACTCAATTCTTAAATATGACGTAGGGAATGATATTCCCTACCTATGATCGTCACTTTCACCTCGCCTAGTCCTTATGTCGATATGGATATAAGTATCCATTCCTATGACTTGTATAACCAGAGAATTGACCTATGTCGACCTGGGCATAATAGAGAGATTCTATAAATAAGGCAGAAATATCAATATATGTCAACCAAGGCCTACGTAGGTGACGATGAAGGCCTACGTAGGTGCCGACCAAAGCCTACGTAGGTGCCGAGGAAGACCTACGTAGGTGCCGAGTAAGGCATACTCCTCGCACCTTGGGCGAAATGGCTAAGGGTAAAAGACGAGGAGCATACTTCTCGCACCTTAGGCGAAATTCCTAGGGGTAAAAGACGAGGAGCCTACTCCTCGCACCTTGGGCGAAATTCCTAGGGGTAAAAGATGAGGATCATACTACTCGCACCTTGGGCGAAATGTCTATGGGTAAAAGACGAGGAGCCTATTCCTCGCACTTTGGGCGAAATGCCTAATGGTAAAAGACGAGTAGCCTAATCATCGCACCTTGTGCGAAATGCCTAGGGGTAAAAGACAAGAAGCCTACTCCTCGCACATTGGGCGAAATGCCTAGTGGTAAAAAACGAGGAGCATACTCCTCGTACCTTGGGAAAAATGCCTAATGGTAAAAGACGAGTAGCCTACTCCTCGTACCTTGGGTAAAATGCCCAAGTATTTTAAGACGAGCAGCCTATTGCTCGAAACTTGGTTGAAATGTCCAAATTCTAAAGACGAGCAGCCTACTGCTCGCACCCAAGGTGAATATCTCGTCAATAATGGGCGTGCCTGCCAACGTCAGATAATAGGCCGATAAATGATTGAGTTGCCTCAAAATTCGAGAAATATACTGGTATTCATCAGACCAAGGACGAGCTACACTTCCTCCTCGGCACAGACGAGCTAGGAAGTTGGGGGCCAATGAACGGTATAAACCGAGTACGACCATGGGATATAAAACGAGTAAAACACAATGGATTGAGCCCAATGAAAAATATACTCAATTCTTAAATACGACGTAGGGAATGAGATTTCCTACCTATGATCGTCACTTTCACCTCGTCTAGTCCTTATGTCGATATGGATATAAGTATCCATTCCTATGACTTGTACAACCAGAGAATTGACCTATGTCGACCTGGGCATAATAGAGAGATTCTATAAATAAGACGGAAATATCAATATATGTCAACCAAGGCCTACGTAGGTGACGATGAAGGCCTACGTAGGTGCCGACCAAAGCCTACGTAGGTGCCGAGGAAGACCTACGTAGGTGCCGAGGAAGGCCTACGTAGGTGTCGACCGAGGCATACGTAGATGCCGACCAAGACATATTCAAATAACGACAATCGCCTATCAGGCTCCTATTATGACAAGCGGAATGAGATTGCCTACCCTTGCTCACCTCTTACTCGGCATTCACACATGTCGACCAAAATCACATGCCGAGGAGCATGCCTTATAGGCATACGTACAGAATGCAATTATAATCCTACTTAAACAAGAATTGTGGGAAGTTATAATCCCGCTAGGATTATAACCCTACTATCACACAACTTCATATTCAAAGATGGACTATACATCCTACATCTATAAATACAAGCCGTAATTTACATATTTTTGGTAACATATCTTTTAACTCTCAACTGTTGTCAATTAATTTTCTCTCTCCATCACAAGAATACTTACTCTCACGCTGGAGGGTTTTAGCCGGTTAAGCCCCGATTTAGTTTACGTATTTGTTTATCTTTTTCAGGATATTAAAACATACGTGATACGACATGCCGTTAAATTTGAACTGATTCGAACGTTTGAGGCATAATCATCGGATTCAAAACACAAACAGAGCTTGGAAACGTGCCTAAGACTTGCTCAAATGTAGTGTAGTGTCTATACTACTTTGACTAAATTATGACATGAGCTGATGAGGGAATTAATAAACTTTAACTCCTATTAATTTTGTTTGTTAAACCATTTTTTTAAAATGTGTATTTGGACTACATCACGTAGACTCAATAAATACTCCACCATCAGTATTTTTTTCTCTATTTTAAAATAAAATAAATATTATATTTCAAAAATAAGAAATTTAGAAAAATAACTATTGTATTTTCTATCCTACATGTATTCATAACACCTTAATATTATACACATTTCTTAATTTTGCAATAACATTTTTTTCTATATTTTGAAGTGGGATGAAGAGTAGTCCAAGATTTGAATAACAAAAGGGTAAGAAAAGGGAAATTACTGATGAATCCTGACTTTTTAATATATTTATAAATACATATATATATAGTACAATAAATACAAATATATCACATATATACTTATATAAAATACATATGGTGGGATTCCCAAAATATCAACTATACGCTTACTCTATCTATATTTATAACCCTACTCACTTTCTGAAAGGTATGTCTCATGTACATACATCATTATGCTCTCTCTACAATACTCTTTTTAGAGCTCTTATATACAATTTACTCTCATATACACACACTTATTGTTACACATGATGGTTATAGCGGGATAACCTCGCATTACTAACGGTGTTGTTTTGCATTTTTTTAGCCAATGTTGAATGCTCTTTCTGTAGCCTTTGTCACCTCTCTATGGGCTGATTTTCATGGCGTCATCAATTACTTAAGACGGATTTGAGATGAATCAGGATGGACTGCATAGCGACAGTGGTCCGACTCTTACTCAATCTCGATCATTTATTAGTATGATCTTAATAATTTATGAATATTTTAAATATTTTTGCTTAACTCGTCGTCTAGCATAAGGGAAAGGGCATGAGGAATTTGACTTGGTAAGGGAATGAGTGCAGAAAGAAACAGATGTTAGCATTTTCGGTTACCCTTTCCCCTCCTCCGCCTTTACTTTTTAAAACCCCCCACCCAAGGCCTCCCTTAAAGCAAACTTTTTATTACAATGGACAGTTCTCCTTTTCCATTTTCAATCTCAAAATCCCATTGTTCTTCTTCTTCTTCTGCCGGAGAAGAAGAAGAAGGCTGAGCAATCATGAAGAACAGAACACCTTCTTCCTCTACTCTCTCCGCCGTCCGCCGCCCCCACCGCCACCTACTCGCTTCCCGCCTTCTCCTCTCTCTCCTCTCTCTCCTATGCCTTCTCACTCTCCTCGCTCTCACCTATCAATTCAACCTTCAATCCCCCACTCCCCACCCTCCCCGCCACCATAACCTCCCCTTCAACGGCCCTCCCAAGATCGCCTTCCTCTTCCTCGTTCGCCAAAACCTCCCTCTCGATTTCCTGTGGCACACCTTCTTCAAGGTCTTCTTTATACCTTAACTTTATGTGTTTCTGTAGATGATCTCGTATTTTGTAATTTGAATTTTGTTTTTGTTTCTACTCTACAGAATGCAGATACCGGCAACTTTTCTATTTATATACATTCCAAGCCTGGTTTTGTGTTTGTAGAATCCACGACGAGGTCGCCTTTCTTTTACGGCCGCCAATTGAGTAATGCTGTTCAGGTAATTAATCTTATTCTTTTCGTATCTACTTTTTTGCCCCGAGTTTGCAATTTATTTATTGAGATGCATTTCTGATTTTGTATTGCAGGTGGGTTGGGGAAAACCGACTATGATTGAAGCTGAGAGGTTGTTGTTTGGAGCAGCTCTTGATGATCCAGCCAATCAGAGATTTGTTCTCCTCTCTGACAGGTTTGTTTTCGTTGACCACTTCTTGTTTGTCCATTCATTAATTTCTACCGCAGATAAGTGATTTGCTTGTCATATTATTCTTATCAAAGATTTCTTCGAGGTCTAGTGCATTGATGTTGATAAGCCTTCGATTTTTCAATGTTATTGGATTGTTTTTTAACTTGAATTGGTTTGCATTATGATGCGATTCTAGTTTCTAACTTTGATTACATTTAATAGCTTACTGTGTAATTACCTTTCCTGTGTTCATTTTGAATTGGTCTTAGTATGATAGAAAGATGTCTAATGGCTTAGTTTTGGACATTAGGAAGTTTTGAATTGTCAATAGAACAATGCCAGTTTAACATCTATCAGAAGACTAATGCATCTCTTCATTTACGGTTCCTAGTTTTACATCTCTTTTCTTTTTGATGTGTAACCATGCCTCACATCTATAAATCATGAATCTGACCAATATGTTCCAAAATTAGGACAATAATATGCTTTAAAAGCATGAGATCTATGTAGGTGCAGCCAGGATTTAAATTTGAGGGCTGTAAACTAATTTGGGGGAAGATGTTTTACATTTCATTATGTGATAATATCCAAATTTTCTTTGCCCATGGCAGAAATGCCGTTTTCATAGAAGTCTATGCAGATGCATTGCTGTCTTGTAGTCACTTGGTTTGACGGCTATTTAGTATTTATGTATCAACTACGTGGTGTAAACTTATCTGAAAGACTGAAACAAGTAAACTACAAAAATGCGATAAAAAATGTGGTTCTACGACGAGCTCTTAATTGGAAAAAGAGTTCTGAAAAACCCTGTATGACTTTTTGTGGTAGCTTGATAGGGAAACCATGGAAAATCACCCTCACCCCTCGCTCTTTATTTTTTCATCGTACACCAAATTGTAATCGCTGCTGTCATCTCAGCTGCATTGGATATGTTAAAGCTGTTCTGTCGTATTACTGCTTAACTGTGCCTGCCTTCATTTTTTCCTGGATTTGCATAGATAGTGGTAATTTTTTGACTGTTGTTCCCTATGGCCTTATGATTTGTTTATTCTGCAGCTGTGTACCTTTGTACAACTTCAGCTATATATACAGCTATCTTTTGTCTTCTCCAAGAAGCTTTGTGGATAGGTACTCTTAAACATGAATGGAGCTTATTTACAGTATTTTTATGTTTGATCCATTCATAATATATTATTATGAGCGTGGATGACAAAATGAAGCTGAGTTTTCTTTAGTTCTTGTATTCAGCTTTATCGATCCCAAAGGAGAACGATATGATCCAAAGATGTCGCCTGTTATAGCAGAAGAGAAGTGGCGAAAAGGATCCCAGGTTCTTAATTGTTTCTCCTTTATCTTCTTTAAGATCAGTCTACTGGGGATAAATACCAATTACTTGATCAGAATTCAAACTTTATCATTTATTAATTTGACTATTATCATAAATGCTATTAAAAGTCTCTAAGAAGGCCATCTCTAGATATGCTGGCCCACTTGTATTATAGTTTTATCATTTATGATACCATTGACGGTTAAGACTTATAAAATGAAAATAAATAAATATATTAAATTAGTTTGATGGTTAGAAAGAGATCTATGCACGCACCATCTTGGTAACTAAACCAACTTACCAAATAGGCACACCAAAAGCGAAAATATCTGAGTATCACATTTAACCATATGTGCATACCCAAAAGCTAAAAGAGAGAACTGGTAAGAGGCTGAAGACAGGAATAATTTGACACAGTGCTTACTCTGGACAAAGAGTCGTGAACTCCCAATTTGAATCCAATGTTTCTTTGACCTTTCCATTGTATTTCAGTGGATCACTTTGGTTAGAAGACATGCTGAGGTGGTTGCAGACGATAATATTGTTTTCCCCGTCTTTAAGAAACTTTGCAAGGTAAACATAGATGCATCTAGCAGTTACTTACTATTGACTGAACAATAGTATTCTAATGAGATCTATGTCTTTTTCTACCCTCAGAGCCGACCACTTTTAGACTTGAGCAAGGGAAAGGCTTCACTCGTAAGTAACATTGTTCCTTTGTTTCTTAGACATAGACTTGTAATCAAAGTACTATTTACATGTAAGGCAACACGGTTCAGATAATGTTATGTTACAACTGCAGAAACTTCAAGAGCAGCACAATTGTATTCCAGATGAACACTATGTGGCGACTTTACTTACGGTAAGCACTCTATGTTAAAAGTTGGATCCAATTATCTTATTATGCTTGTATTTAATTTATACTCATTATGAAACTGCTAAATGATCCCCACATTAATATTACACCTATGTGATTATGGTCAAATGTTTTATTGACCTTTGTTGTCGTATTTTTTCTTTTCGTAAAAGAGTTGATCAATTCAGATTTTGTCTTTCTTTTTTTGGTTGTTTTTTTGATCCTTATGACATATAATGAATATATTAATCATTGGTGTTTTCATTCAAAGTGAGAGTGAGACGGATAAGAGCAGTCAGGAGTGAATAAGTCCGGGGTTCAAGTTTGTGCTTTCTTCAATTCTTGAAAATGCTCTTTGAAAAATACTTACCATTTTAAAGGGCCCAAATTTTAAACTGCATTTTCCCCTTTATTTTTGTTTTTAGTTGTAATTTGATAAAGCTTAATGGCTTGTCTTTTGGTCTTAAGATGACGGGGCTTGAAAATGAACTGGAACGGAGAACATTGACCTATTCTTCATGGAATCTGTCTGCTAAGAAAATGGATACAAATGGCTGGCACCCTATTACATTTAATTACGGAGAGGCCAGCCCGGCACATATTAAAGAAATAAAGGTGAGTGATTACTTCAAAGTTACTTGGTGGTTTCAGTTTTCACAATTAAGCCAGCACCATTCCTGCTTAATGCATTCATAAATCATAATCAGGGTGCTGCCTCTGTGTGTCTGTGTGGTTGGGGGTTGGGTGGGGGAAGATATGCTCAGATAGATTCCTGACAGACTGGATGACTAGTTTAATAAAGGAGATACTTGGATTCTCGAAAACCGGAGTTGAATATCTTATCTGTATATACACCATATGGATTAGCATTTTCAAACCTTTTCTACATAATAGTTGTTATGTCTTATTTCTCACCGAAGACCTTTGTGATACTTTTGTTTGGTATGCATAATTCCTAGCATATATACTTGCTTTTAGAATTAACCAAATGTACTAAGTCTAGTTTACACTCAAAATATTTTACTTTATAAAGGCCTGAAGGAATATTATCTGTTAGGGTCCATATACTATCAGAATTCAGAAAATCTAGGTTCTCTATCACCATCTCTTACTTAGAAATATGGGGAAAACATTTCCCCCATTTCCGGTGGTTACCGAATGCCAGAAAATGGGGAAAACTTTTTCGAGGAAAACATTTTCCTCCAAACAAACGGAGCCTAAATAGCATTCTTACTTTCAGGAAGGTAAAAGAATCACCTATTAGATTCTGAAGTTCTAATTACTAATTGGTAAAAGGTTTACCGGTAGGATAAAGTTAAGCTAGCAAAATGGATATCCCAGCAAACAAAAAACAAGGATTTGTCTGGAGTTCCTTCAAAATTCGGGAACATTAGCTGTACTCAACTCAATGAGCTGACATATACTCTCATATTTATTCTTACAAATGGGATGAAGACATCCAAAATAGTCATTTATTTAATTCGGGTTTTCCTTAATAGTTTATTCATACTCCCTCCGTCCCAGAACAAGTGACACAGTTACTGTTTCGCACGGAAATTAAGGAAAAAGTGAAAAGGTTGATGTGTTGTGAGTGTAGATAGTTGAGTAGGAGAGAGAATGAGTGGAGAGAATAGTAAATTATAATGGTGTTGTGAGTATTAAAATAATGTAGGAGAGAGAATGAGTGGAGGGAATAGTAAAGATTCTTTGTCATTTTAGGAAGTGTGACTTGTTAGTGGGACGCCCAAAATAGCAAAGTGTGTCACTTGTTGTGGGACGGAGGGAGTATATCATAATCATGGTCAATTGCTAGTATTTCTACACCATGAAAGTTGATGATTTGTGGATTATTTCCTCGTTTTGCTCGTATCTTTTATGGGTATTGAATCATAGGATCTGATCAATCATCATAGAAGGGAAGTTTCTTCATCCTCTCTTTGCTACACTATTAATAACTTGTTACCGTATTGGTATCCTGCTTTGATGTGGAGTTTACGTCATTTCATTATCAGACTTCAGATGAATCTTGACTAACATTTGCAAATCTGACAGGATATTGACCGTATTTACTTCCAGACTGAGAACAGGACGGAGTTTTGTCATACTAATGGAAGGAGTGTTCCGTGTTATTTATTTGCAAGGAAGTTCTCTCATGGAGCAGCCATGCGGATTATGGCTAACGGAGTTGTTGGTCCCTACAATCCGACCACATTGTTTGAAAAGTCAACTTAATATTTCTCCTTCATTCATTTGACATAGACAATGACATTTATGGATACGCAAAGTTGCAGCAAATGGCAGCCTTCGGAATTGTATACTACGAGTGAACTATGAGCGATGAGTCGGGATGTATATAGAAGAATGACCATTTTAACCGCCATGTGTAAGATATAGTGTGTGAGAGAGAGAGAGAGGGTAGGCTAAAGTCTTTGTGGTCTGGCATGAAATGTGTAGCAACTATTACGATTTTTTTTTTAAAATATAGCTTTTTAAAATTTTATATATCAAAATAACATTTTCAAAAACTTAAGTACCAAAGTAGCACTTTTGACTTGAAATCCGGAATTGGTAATTCCGGATTATGAAATCCGGAATTACCAATTCCGGATTTGATTTTTTTATTTTTTTTTTGTTTTTCAAAATTGAATTTTGGAAAATAATAATTCCGTAAATAGGGCGATCGCGCCTAAAATAGAGCGATCGCTCAAGTGTACTCCGGAGGTACCAATTCCGGATTCTATTTTAATTTTTTTTTTTTTCAAAATTGAATTTTGGAAAATAATAATTCCGTAAATAGGGCGATCGCGCCCTATAGAAGAGCGATCGCTCAAGTGTACTCGGAGGTACCAATTAGGATTCTATTTTATTTTTTATTTTTTTCCAAAAAATAAATAAAGCAAATAAAAAAATATATTCTGAAAACAGGAGAGGGCGATCGCTCTACTTAAGGGGCGATCGCCCCCTAGACGCGTATCTTCAAAATCAGGCCTTTGTCAATTCCGGATTTGCTTTAATTTGAATCCGGGGCTGCCATTTCCGGATTCAAATTTTGAATTACTTGCTGATTGTTCATGGAATGGAAGAAAGGAAGAAGAAGAAGGAGGGAGTGCTGCAGAGAGTGAGATAGAGAAAGAAAGAATTAAGGAGAAGAGAAGAAATTTAAAGAGTTGTGAGAGAAAGTGTTAGCTTGGTACTTAAAAATGGTTAGTTATATTTCTTATTTTAATTTGTTTTCAGTTGTTAATTTTAGCTATATAAATTTTTTTAAGAATTTTTATTTGTGCATTTTTTATATTTTGTTGTTAAAATGATTTATGTACTTAATTTTTGATTGTCAATGAATTAAACATTAAGTCCCATTTAAATTTAATTACTATTAAATTTTTTTATTTCAGATGAATGAACATGTACAACAACAATTTATTGATCCTGGGCCAATCGATCCTCATGTATTGACTTCTCAGGATACACATAGATCTAAATATATTTGGGAGGGACAAGAGTTACCCAATTTAAGACCTAGGCGTGGTCCAGTACTTCCACCTAGAGTTGATTGGAGGATAGAAGAGAAGCTTATAAATACTGGATTTTATGGAGTGTATTTATTAGGTCATATACAATATGATTGGCATTTGATTGAGGCTTTGATTGAAAGATGGCGTCCGAGAGACCCACACTTTTCACTTACCTGTAGGGAGATGACAATCACCTTAGAGGATATTGGCATGTTGTGTGGTCTTCCTGTAGACGGAATGGCGGTGACTAGTTCGAAACTAGTAGGAGTGCTTTGGCAGGGGTTGAGATTGTTGAGGATTTATTTGGGGTTACACCCTCACCCGAGACATCAAAAGAGGTGGAATGATATCAATGAGATGGGTTCTAGGACACTTCCCTCATTTTGAACGACTTCCCGATAATGCGTCAGAGCATATGATTGAGACATATACTCGAGCGTACATTTTCTTATTATTGGGGTCATACATTATGCCCGTCTCGTCGATAACCTAGTTAAGTTGATGTACCTCGCACTTCTTAGGGATATAAATAATATTGGTACATGTACGGTTGGGGTAGTGGAGCGTTGGCCTTCTTGTATAGGGAGATGTGTGTAGCATCTCAACACGATTCGAAAGGGTGTGGTGGCTTCTTAACCATTGTACGGGTATGTCTATTATATATGATTACATTATGCTAGTGGACTTAACTTGTTTTGTACGTAATGATAATTTTTTTATAGCTTTGGGCATGGGAGAGGTTGTTGTGTACACAACCTAGGAGACATGAAGAAATAACACTTACTTGGATTGCAACCGAGTGGGTTACGGTGTATATTTCAATTACTTCATTTTGTAAACGATACGTTTTGTAATATATCGCTTTTTTACTCATTATTTTTATGTCAATTGTTTCATATGTAGGTGGAAGGGTCCATTGTCGTATACTTCATGTCGCCCATAACCTGCAAGGCTATCGAGACCAGTTGTCATATTTAGAGAATGATCGAGGTTGTGTGGCGGCAACATACAACGGTGTGCTAGTTCCGAATTTACGCCTTCGAGCGAAGCTATATGGAGGGCGAAGGTGCCTCATCTGCTTTGAGAGGGTTGAATGGCACTTTCCGGATCGCGTAATGCGACAATTTGGGATGGTTGAAGGTGTGCACGATGAGCTGCGACACCGGTTTGGACTTGCATCGGATTAGTCGGCAAGGTCGGTCAGGCGTTAACTGGATGCAACAACATGATCAGCACATAGCAAGGTGGAATGAACGGGAGTTTAATGTTGTTGATGGGGAGTTTGGTGAAGTGGATATGAGCTATCATCACCCCTATTTGACATGGTATAGGCGTATTACTCGATCGCTCATCCACAATTCGGCTAATGTGGAGGGACTAGGGTTCAGGCCACGTTCGATTAATTATGAGGGTGTGGTAAGTTATATATTACATACAATGATTTACAAAAAACAATATCATTTTTCCGTATTAATTAATTGCACATCATTGTTTTGAGCAGATTCAAAGTCTCCAAGGGATGTACTTATACGCCAGAATGCCACATCCTTGGAAGACATGGTGAATTACACTCAACAATGTGTCACTAACACAATGACACATATTAGGGAGCGGAACGATCGCAAGCCCAAGCTTCCCCCAACGGTTGATCATACCGCCAAGACGAGCCACGAGGGAGAATCGGGTTCGTAGGCGTGGCGGATACCAGCAGTGCCGCGGGATGAGCCTCGAGATGCGGGATCAATACGGTGATATGCATCGGTTTGAGTTCGGTCAGACGAGTTCACCAGACAGACCGGGTAATTCTTTTACCGAATTGATGAATCGTTTGATTTCACGCAACCGCCTCGAGCTCCTTCCCTTCTTCTAGCAATTATAATCAGACGCCTGAGCAGACATCCGGGATTCCGGGATTTAGGCCTAGTTTCCATTTGCCTAGAGTGCGGTTTCGAAAGTCAGACGGATCATCCTCATCCTCATCTCAACAATCTATATCGTGTGGTCGTCGTATGCCGAGGAGGGGGAGTAGGATTCGCCATCCCCCTAATGAATTTACCCCGTCCAATTATCCTTGACTTGTATCCTACGTGAACGGGATGTGGTCAATTTTCTATAAAACTTATTATTTTATTATTGTTAATTTTAATTTCATGAAAGCTTGCCATGGAATGATTTTTCGAAAACTCGATCAAAACGTTAAAAACCGACCGGAAATTCTTAAAAACTAACTGGACTTCTTAGAAACTAGCTGAAAACGTTAAAAACCGATGGAAATTCTAAAAAAACTAACAAAAACGTTAAAAACCGAATGAAATTTGACAAAAGAGGGACGGACAAGAGGGAGGTCGCTCCTTATGAGGGCGATCGCCCCAATGTACTCCGAGCTTCTAATTCCGGATTCTTTAATTATAAATTAATTTTTAATTACCGAGCGATCACCCCAATAAACGAGCGATCGCCCTCTTTTTCCAGAGAAAAGGCGCGATCGCTCACTGACCCCAGCGCGATCGCCCTCTACGCGGATTTCCCAAAGCACGGTTTATTCCCAAAACCTTCCCCTCTCCCAATCAAATAACCCTACCACCACCAACGCCTCCTTTTCTCTCTCTCTCTAAAATTTCAAATTTCAAACCCAATTTCAAGCTTCTTCAACCCCAAATCCCTTCTTCAACCCCAAATCTAATTTTCTTCAACCCCAAATTTTATATATCATCCATTTTGAAGCACACATTCAAGGTTTGAGGTGGATTTTGAAGATTGTCATTCGTTTGTTGTTCAACACAAAGACTCTAGCGTGAAATTCCGGCGACATTCCGGCGAACTTCCGGCCAATTAAAAAGTAAGCTTCCAATTTTTTATCTTTGAGTTTTGATTGAGAATGCCTCCTAAAAGACCACGAGCCACTACCACCAACACTCAACCCCTACCGGTCCCAGTATGATCTTTGCTAAATTTGTTGGGATTCAAGCTCAACAATTCTTTGAGTTATATGAAAACAAGCCATTCAACCCGGAAAGGGAATTTGATTTTAATGACTTGTATTTAGATGGTTTTGTTACTCTTTACAATTGGGGAAAGTTGGGGAGTAAGCCCCCAAACTTTGGAAGTTCACTTTTAGTCAAAGAATTTTATGCTAATGTTTTTGAACGGGGGTATACGGGAGAGTCTTTTGTGCGGGGGCTTCCGGTTAATTATGATAGGAATACCATTAATCAACATTACGGGTTAGCGACTGACATTGAGGAGGATGGGTGTGAGTACACCAAAGAGATGGAGAAGATAGGAAAAAATGTTAGGGAAAATTTGCATTTGCTAGCTCCGACTTTTGGGATAATTGACCCTAGGAATGTGAAGAAGGGGGTAGTTGTTAAGGCTCGAGACATGGATACTTGGATGAAGTATCTTCATAGATTTATTTGTGAGAGGATCCTCCCCTCCTCTCATTTTAATGAGGTTAATTGGAGACGTGCATTTCTAATGCACATGATAGTTCAACGAAAAAAAATTGATTTTGGAGATAAGGTGTTTACTGAGAGTGAGTTCGGAGATGACATAGTTGTTGGTTCTGTTCTGATACTTCATCAGGTATGATGTATTAAAAATGCAACAACTTGAACCTATTATTAATATTGCCATCTAATCATGTTTTTTTTGTAATTTTTAGGTTGTTGTTTTCTCCCCCTCACGTAAAACACATATACTCAACATCACACTCCCCAATGTATTCAAGGTAAAATTGTTAGGTACAGACTGTGAGTGGTTGATTGTTCAACAAATGACATTAGTTTATTTGTGTTGCAGGTATTCCATAAGGATTTCATCCCATCTGATTTTCCATGAAGGGATTTTTCATGTAAAAGTTGTTGAACCTGTTGAACTTCTATTTCTATCCTATGTGATCGGGATGTGATCACTAATTTGAACTCTTTATTTTAATGTTTGATTAATGTATGTGTTGTTGAACTGTTGAACTTGTATTTCTGTCCTATGTGATCGGGATGTGATCACTAATTTTAATATTTATTTTAATGTTATTTCAGCTTTTTATTCATATTTTATTTGCTATAAAATGGAGCGGTTGACCCATTTGGTCGTTTTAAGTTTCGCAACTACAAATATATTTGATGTCATGCTCCACCAAGAGTTAAATATATTACAAGTTCAATATATTACAAGTTCAAATAAAGCAATATTACAAGTTCAAATAAAACAACAATACTTAAATGTTCAAAGTACGTAATCTAATAAAACAAAAATAAAAATAACAATTTACTCTTACCGTCTAAGAGTTGGACATCTCCTTCTCGTGTGACCTTCTAACTTGCAAATCCCACAACGATTCTTTTTTTGCAACTTGCCAATCCATAGAGTTTCTCGCCGCCTTGACCCGGGTCTCCCTTGCTTCTTGTCACGTCGATGCTCGGGTTAGGGTAAAACGTGGGACAATATGATCTACATTCCAATAGGCCTCGTCATGGATTGGATGAAAAGAGCAACTCCACGTCTTGTAGTACGAGGCAAGGTTTGTAAAAAGGATGAATATAACTCATACCATCGACACTTTGCGATTTGAAACACGCAAGCACATGCGAACAAGGGTAATGATATTGCATCCATTTGCCACAAGTGCATGTTCGATCACGCAATCTCACAACTTGAATGTGTCCACCTTTGTCACCACGCACCCGGTCGTCACACTATAAACACCCACGCACGTAGTGTTAAACCTTGTGACGTGATGAAACCCAAACTTTATCCAAGTTGTATAGGTATCTTCGATGGATTCTCTCACCGAATTGTAGCGTGGCATTTGGTGGTGGGATGCCATTAGGATCTCCCCCTAAAGCACTAATTGCTTTAGTGAGTCTATCTTGAAAGTATGCCACACACCTATAGAATGAGGTCTCAACAACCGCCGAAATTGGCATTCCCGAGCTCCTTTCATAACGCCATTAAAAACTTCCGACAAATTAGTAGTCTTAATGCCGTACCTATATCCACCATCGTGAGCCATTGTCCACTTTCTAGCATCCAAGTTCTCAAACCATTTATATGCCTCGGGGTTGATGATACGAATTTGCCTCGATAGCATTTAAGCTTTCTATCTTGGGTGGTGCTAACAGCGCCAAAAAAGATCTTTCAATCCAACGCCCTTGTGAGCTTTAAGAAAATTAGCTCGCAAGTGCAACATGCACCATCTCGTGGATAACATTTCGTGGCCACCGGCAATGTCTCCAACCGTGCAAAGGATGCCATTATGCCGATCGGATATCAAGCAAACTTCACGACCCTTAACAATATGTTTGCATAGAAGATGCAAACCAACACCGTTTCGATAGTCCTCTTTTTCAACAATAGCGAATGCGAGAGGAAGTAGACTATCATTTGCGTCGACACCTACGGCAATAAGAATAACCCCTCTATATCTTCCATGCAGGAATGTGCCATCAATGAAATAACAGGACGACAATGAGTGAATGCTTCCACACAAGTGCCAAATGCCCAACACACGATCAAACATACCTAAAGCACCGGGAGGAGGAGGATCGAATGCTCCACAATGGTTCCAGTGGTTCCACTTTTGGATGGCGGCTAACAAACGTGGCGCCTTATGTAAGATTCTTCCCGCCTCCATATGCCTCTCGCAATAGCTTTTTGTTTGCCACACCATGCCTTTCTATATGAAACTTCCTTCCCATGGGCTTTTTTATTTCCGCCTTCACTAGTACAATCTTCAACTCGGGATCGCCCTTAACCAGCTCCAAAACTTCGCCCTATGAACTTAGCATCCATGTTTCGATGATTTTGGCTAATTTCAGGTTGCCAAACAAGAATGAGGACCCTCAGATTTGGTAATTTCCCAATACCGGCATTCTTCAAACTCACATTCACATAAAAATTGCACGGAAAATCTTTCATCAAACACTCAATAGTCCACTTTCGGGTTGTGCTTCGTTTTACCTTGAAGCGCAAATTTTTCTTAATATGAAACAACTTCATTTTATACCGCACATCCGTCTTCTTTGAAAAGCGAATACCTTTGGCAATGTCCCGATGTTCTACATTCCATTCAAAGAAAGTCATATTTGTTATCATCATATATCTCCGATCCTTCTCCAATATCACGATAAAATTGATACCCGACTACGTCATGCACATGATGTTGTGGTTCTTCGTAAGCAACCAAATGTAACGCCAAATCTTCTCCCTCATTCTCGCTAACATCGGTAGGACTACCGCAATCATCATATCCATCGTCACGATCCGCATTTAGAAGCAACTCAATATTTTCTTCATAATCTGAATCATTATCATCATCATTATACAATTCCTCACCCTCACCCCCTCCCTCTTCCTCCCCTCTTCCTCTTCCTCTTCCTCTTCCTCTTCCTCTTCCTCTTCCTCTTCCTCTTCCTCTTCCACATATGTTTGTGTACTTGTTCCAAAGCATCCCTCCGACTATAGCAGCTTAAAGAACCCATCCGGAAGGTATCCATGTCATTAACATACCGATTTTGTAATGGCTCCTCATAGGTTTCAAACTCCTCAACATTCACATTATCAACTAAATTTATCTTAACATACAATTGTAAGCTACTCAACCCACCAAACCGAGCGTAAACATCAAACATGACTTCCATACCCATATCATTGTCGATTACAAATGGAATGTAGTTTGCAATCCCGGAGCAACAAGATGAGGATATCTACATATAACTTGCAACCGAACAACGCTCGATCTACCCCAATTTTCTTAGCTAACTTTTTAATCAACTTCTTGTAACTCCACCGAAGTTTTAGCCCTAAGTGCACATTTTGGTCCCCTTTCAAAATGTTCACCTTCAAACGGTGTTCATCATTTCCTCCCCAATAACACATGAAAACAATTGGAACTCCACCATATTTATTCCTAGAAATTGAAAAATAAATTATAAAAAATCTAATTTAACAATATCATTACATTCACAAAAAATTTAAATAAATACTAAATTTAAATTTCGAACAAAAATAAGAGGATTAAATGTACCTTCTTAATCACCTCTTCTTCTTGAACTTCTTAATCAACTTCTTGAATTTTCAATATTTTTTGAAAAAAAATCACCTACTATTCTTCTTCTTTCTTCTTTTCTCCTTCTTCTTCACTTGGATTTTTTGTTTTTCGATTTCTTTACGTATCTGCCGAGGAAGATGGGTTTTGTAAAGCAAATCCGGAATTAGCATTTCCGGATTTGAATTTTTCAAAAAAAAACATTACTTATTCAATTCAGATATATTTCTTTTTTGGAACACAAAAAATAAAAATAAAATAGAATCCGGAATTGGTACCTCCGGAGTACACTTGAGCGATCGCTCTTCTATAGGGCGCGATCGCCCCCTACTTACGGAATTATTATTTTCCAAAATTCAATTTTGAAAAAAAAAAAAAAAATTAAAATAGAATCCGGAATTGGTACCTCCGGAGTACACTTGAGCGATCGCTCTATTTTAGGGCGCGATCGCCCCCTATTTACGGAATTATTATTTTCCAAAATTCAATTTTGAAAAACAAAAAAAAAAATAAAAAAAATCAAATCCGGAATTGGTAATTCCGGATTTCATAATCCGGAATTACCAATTCCGGATTTCAAGTCAAAAGTGCTACTTTGGTACTTAAGTTTTTGAAAATGTTATTTTGATATATAAAATTTTAAAAAGCTATATTTTAAAAAAAAAATCCAACTATTACACTATTATTTTTTGCATCAGGAAAACAATATCATTATGATGAAATTTGTCGCTATATTTTAGGATTACCTACAAATTTTGTGCTTTATTTTCATCAATTTGCCACGGTACTATGATTTCTTGTTTGGATTTTTTTTTTATTTGTCATCCTAACAGACGTAAAAAACTGAATAGAATGTTACAAACCTAATAGCATCTCCAATACTGCGCCATCGCCAATTTGACGCCGAAACTGAGCTCCAACAGTGCGCCATCGCCATCGCTATTTTTGGTGGAAAGGGCTTTGTTGCGCCAAATTTGACGCAGGTAAGTTCCTGCGCCATCTTCTTTTCCTTTTCTTTTTTCTTTTTCTTTTTCTTTTTCTTTTTTCGTTTTCTTTTTCTTTTTTAAATTGAAATTACTACTTCCTGCTTCCCAAAATGATTAACCATTTTAAGAAAATATTATTTTTGAATTAATTTTGTACATTCATTTTGAGACGGAAATAGTATATATTTTTTAATTTAATATTTGTCATTTGTAATATTAAATTAAATTTTTATTTTTATTTAAGAAAAACTATTCAATTTGTTCTTATTTGTATTGTTAATTATAAG
The DNA here is from genome assembly GCA_022495995.1 of Adenophora triphylla var. japonica. Taxonomy (NCBI): domain Eukaryota; kingdom Viridiplantae; phylum Streptophyta; class Magnoliopsida; order Asterales; family Campanulaceae; genus Adenophora; species Adenophora triphylla. The sequence continues at coordinate 349,196 of JAFEMH010002108.1, read as the reverse complement.
TTAATTGTCTATTTAAATATTTCTTCCTATATATTTGTATTTTAAATATATTTATTTATTTATATTTATTAATTGTCTTATTTAATTATTTCATTTTATACCGTAATATTTAATATAATATAGTTTGAATAATATTAAATATGATTGATGGGAAATATTTTAATTAAATGAAATAAAAGGAATATTCTGAGAATATTCTTATTTGGTGTAAGATTTGAAGCAAGCTATTGGAGATGATGAAAGATATTTGGTGCTGAAATTGCACCATTTTAATGTTTTGATGCAAAATTTGAAGCATATACCGGAAGATGGCCTAACAAAAATGTTAAAAGAAGTTAGCATGACCTTAAAAAACTAACAAAAAATGGATTTTTTTCTCAAATAATCCCGTTTTACTTTTTTATTTACCAAAATGACTTACTGTTCAAACTATTGCCCGGAATGTCCTCTTTTTTGAAACTCGCTACACCGTGTAGCGAGTTTGACTAGGGTTGGTCAAAACTCGCTACACCGTGTAGTGAGTTTAGGGTAATTAATTACGGCCGTTGGGAAATTAATTACGACATTAATTAAACTAAACTCGCTACACGGTGTAGCGAGTTTTGACCAGATTTAAGTCAAACTCGCTACACCGTGTAGCGAGTTTAATATATTCCAAACCCCTACATAACCCTCTCCGTCAGTCCCAACAAAACATACCATTCTCTTCCTTTCTCAGTCCAGTTCTCCCTTTTCTTTCTTTCTTTCTTTCTTAGTCCATCTTTCATCTATCTCTCTCAAAATGGATCCATCAAAACCCCGCTGGTATCTTGGACGAAAACCACTTCCAGGACATCCCGATCAAACCTCCAATCGTCTATCTAATCTCTCTCAAATTGAACGAGAGTTTCAATCTCCACCGTCTCCACCGCCTCAAATCGAACGAGAGAGAGAATCTCCACCGCGTCATATCATACCTGGTCCCGCTGGTGAAGCACAGGCCGACATGCGTCGGCATCGCACCGGAAAAGCTCATGTTTCTCAGGGACCCCCCCGCTCAGTCGACCCAAGAGGTCATATGTAAAAAACTTGAAGAGCCGGTGGAAGATGATGATTTTCAGGACAAAGCTTGGCTTTCTGCGATGGACTATCTCACTGCAGAGGGTACTTATTATCCCTTGAGAATGATCAAGGAGAATTGCCAAAAATATGAGAGGGTGAAACAGGTATATTATTTTCTTTTTTCGTTTTCTTTTTCTTTTTTAAATTGAAATTACTACTTCCTGCTTCCCAAAATGATTAACCATTTTAAGAAAATATTATTTTTGAATTAATTTTGTACATTCATTTTGAGACGGAAATAGTATATATTTTTTAATTTAATATTTGTCATTTGTAATATTAAATTAAATTTTTATTTTTATTTTTATTTAAGAAAAACTATTCAATTTGTTCTTATTTGTATTGTTAATTATAAGTTAATTGTCTATTTAAATATTTCTTCCTATATATTTGTATTTTAAATATATTTATTTATTTATATTTATTAATTGTCTTATTTAATTATTTCATTTTATACCATAATATTTAATATAATATAATTTGAATAATATTAAATATGATTGATGGGAAATATTTTAATTAAATGAAATAAAAGGAATGTTCTGAGAATATTTTTATTTGGTGTAAGATTTGAAGCAAGCTATTGGAGATGATGCAAGATATTTGGTGCTGAAATTGCACCATTTTAATGTTTTGATGCAAAATTTGAAGCATATACTGGAAGATGGCCTAACAAAAATGTTAAAAGAAGTTAGCATGACCTTAAAAAACTAACAAAAAATGTAGCTGTGCTTATTAAAATGCTAATTAGGCCTACTAATTTTTTTTTTGGAAAGACTACTACTTGAACACTAATAAAAATATATCCTATTTCCCAAATGATTTCTCCACATTTTATTGTCTATTTGAACAGATTTTGAGTAATAATTATAAATTAATTCAATTATCCTAATAAAATTTATTATTAATACATCATTATAAAAAATATCAATAATAATTTAAATTATTATTAAAATAATTAAAATAACGTGTAATTATTGCTCAAAAGTCTATTTAAGCAAAAAATAAAAAATAAAATAAATCTTGGACGACATAAGATTTAAAATTAAGGAGATTGCCTCATAAGTTCTCAAAAATTATCATAATGCCTCATAAGTTCCTTTCATGTTGTAGTATTTTATAAAATATTGTATTACATGACAATGTATAATACTGTATAGTTGAATATAATATTGCATGGATAGTGGCAGACGGCGACTAATTTTCGACGGCAATCGGTTTTCGGCGGCGATGATCGATTTTGGCGGCCGACAGAATGTGTCGTTGTCGGTAGCAATAAGTGGCAGCCAGTGGTGGTGGCCGCGGTGGTGGCAAGTGGCAGGGGAAGTGATTTTAGGTCAAATTTCCTTAAAATTAAAATATGGGGGATTTACCATATAATCCTTCAAACTTATCAATTTTACCTTATAACACAAGCAATATTTCATCTAACCATATAATCTCTAGCTTAATAAATACACCCTCCCATCATTTTACTAAATTCACCCTCCCATCATTTTACTAAGTTCACCCTATTTATCAATTTATTTTTTCTCCAACCTCCATCACCTTAGGCCACCCCCTCCCCATCTTCTACAGTTAACAACTCCGGCAACCATCAACTCCGGCAACTTTTTTTTTTTTGCCGGCGACTAAACAACTGAGAACTTAACTTATCAGTAAATTCTAAGTTATCAACTAAACTACTAAAAACATGATTATCTCCGGCGACCACCAACTCCGACGACCAAACCACTGAGAACTTAACTTATCAGTAATTTCTCAATTTTCAACTAAACTACTAAGAACATGATTAACTTCGGTGACCACCAACTCCGGCGACCTCCTCGGCGACCAAACAACTGAGAACTTAACTTATCAGTAAGTTCTCAGTTGCCAACTAAACTACTAAGAACACGATCAACTCCGACGACCACCAACTCCGGCGACCTCTCCGGCGACCAAACAACTGAGAACTTAACTTATCAGTAAATTCTCAGTTGTCAACTAAACTATTAAGAACATGATCAACTCCGGCGACCACCAACTCCGGAGACGACCAACTCCGGTTACCTCTCCGACGACCAAACAACTGAGAAGTTAACTTATCAGTAAGTTCTCAGTTGTCAACTAAACTAATAAGAACACGAACAACTCTGGCGACCACCAACTCCAGCGACCAAACAACTGAGAACTTAACTTATCAGTAAGTTCTCAGTTGTCAACTAAACTACTAAGAACACGATTAACTCCGGCGACCAACAACTCCGATGACCAAAAACTGAGAACTTAACTTATCAGTAAGTTCTCAGTTGTCTCCACTAAGAATACGATCAACTCCGGCAATCAAACAACTGAGAACTAGTAAGTTTTCAGTTTTCAACTAAACTACTAAGAACACGATCAACTCAGGCGACCAAAGAGCTGAGAATATATCAGTAATTTCTCAGTTTTCAACTAAACTATTAAATCACGATCAACTTCGGTAACTACCAACTCCGGCGATCAAACAATAGATAACTTATCAGTAATTTCTCAGTTGTCAATTAAACTAATAAGAACATGATCAACTCCGGCGACCAAACAATTGAGAACTTATCAGTAAGTTATCAGTTGTCAACTAAACTACTAAGAACACGATCAACTACGGCGACCAAACAACTGAGAATTTACTATAAGTTCTCAGTTGTCAATTAAACTACTACTAAAAACACCATCAACTCCGACAACCAAACAACTAAGGACTTTATAATTTTTTATTTTATATTATTTATTAACAACAAAAATAATATTAGCTCCATCCCAAAATAAATATCAAAATAAATATATATTTTTAATATACTTTCTCAATCCGTCTCATTATATATATATATATATATATATATATATATATATATATATATATATATATATATAACACATTTGTTACATTGTTAAAAAAAAATTAAAAAGTAAAATTATTAAACAAAAACCTCTTCTCTTCTCTCTCTCTCAAATTTCAATTTCATTTTCAATTTGTTTGTTGAGGGAAAAGCTAAGCAAAAAGACAAATATACCCATCCTCATCATCATCTTCCTCACATTCTTCGATTAAACTCAGCAACACTTTTAGCAGCGGTGACGGATTAACTCGTTACGGTTCAGCTCCAGGCTCAATCCTCACAACAGCCGTCGTCAAATTATAAGCCAGCCATGGCGGCGTCTATCGATTAGAAGATGGAGAGAAACAGCGGCAGTGGAGGGAGCAGTAGTAATGGATCACAGAGGTCAGTTTATACGGAAAAAAATTGATTTTATCAAGAAAAATTGATGTTTCAGCCGATGGCAGTTTCCTTGCTGAAAGGACGGTTAGTCGTCGTTGAATGTCGCCGGATGAATTGAAGAGATAGCCGGATCTATGGTGCAAGCTGCTGCTCGGCAGAGATGAAGGGAGTGTAGTGCCGGAAAGATAAGGGCGGTGGAGATCCAGATCTGAAATCACCACTTTCTAGTATATTAAGGCGGTGAAAATTCAGATCTGACTGAAATTTCTTGGGAGGCGAATGGTGGGTGGTCGGAGGTAGGTAGGGAAGTGGTGATCGGAGAGTGAGGGATAGAGATGATCGCCGGAGTAGGAGAGACGGTCGCCAGAATAGGGGGAGATGGTCGCTGGAGTAGGGGAGGGGTAACCGGAGTTATGGGTGGTTGAAGGTGGTATGGTAGAGAGAGAGAGTATAAAAAGGGAGAGAGAGGAGGGAGTGTATTTTGTCTAGGTGTAATCTGGGAGGGTAGGAATTTTTATTTATGGTAAAGAGGGACTATACGGTAATTGATTTTGTGTTGTGATAATATGAGGTAAATACGATTTTTCCTTGTTTTCATTGTATTAGGATGTAGTTTGGGTTAGAATGGGGGATTAGGACGTAATTTTCTCTTAAAATAATGTAACTTTTGAACGCTCCACTAACGTCCATTACATTTCCCGTACATGACACACAGAGTTAAGTACAAAGTTCGTCACTGACCTATTGACCTTTTTACCTATTTATCACTAAGGTATTTCTTTTTACGATTTCGTTCTTAACCTAAGTATTTAATTTACCATGTCATCCTTACGTCTCATTTCCGTTCAAACTGCCGTTAAATCTGCATATATGACATGCTGACGTCATAAAAATGCTGAGTTGGCACTAAATATGGTCAAGATTTGCTGATGCGAAAGTATAAGGGGTACAAATGAAAATGCATGCTGATGTGGAAGTTAAGGGGGTTACAACGTAAAATATATATAAAAAAATGACATTTAAAATATTTTTCATAAACTTAAAGGATTAAAGTAATTTGTTTCCTCTTTATAACCTACAATCTGGAAAAGGGATATACGCCATTATCATCCCCAAACTCGATCCCCACAGACCGCCGTCGAACTCCACCACCACACACCACCGGCCAAACCCCACCTCCATACACCACCATCTCTGTCGCCGTCACTTCTTTCACACCTTTGGACACCTCTTTTCTACTTTCCCGCCGACCGTTCTTCTTCCTCAAACCACCGCACATGTTGTTGCTCTCTCTCTCTCAGATTTAGATCAAGATCAAGATCTAGGTCTAGATCTATATCTGCATCTCGTTTTCAGACACTGCTCTCCCCCTACACGTCCTTAACCGGTGTCCTTATTAACTCCGACTACTTCAACTGCCAACACACTACTTTATCTTCCCTATTTTAGTGGGTTTCTTTATATCTCTTTCATCTATCTTATTTTCCAGACCTGACTTGTTTTCATCTTTCTTAATAATATTTTCTTTGTGAGAGTTTATATACAGATATTGAGGATTTTCAGATCTGTATTGAAATATTTGTTGCAATGTATAGGAGTTTGAATCCTACTGTACATGTTTTTGAAATGTGATTAATTGGGACTTCTAGTTGTTGATTTTTTTTTTAATTTTTTTTTTTGTGATTGTGGAATAGAGTGAAAGTGTGAAATTTGATTTGGGATTTTTTGAAGTATGATGGTGGTGCTGGACTGTTGGAGATGGTGGTGGGGGTGATTGTGTAGGATGGTGGTTGAATAAATGGATGGTGATTGATTATTTTTGAAAATCAATAAGCTAAAAATATGAGTTTTATGTTGATTTTGGGTGGTTTGCTGGTGGCGGTGGTGGTTGGTGGCGTTCAGATGATACACCGGTTGGTGACATCAATAGTTTTGAAAAATATTCCTTATTTATTTATTTATTTGTGAAATTACAATCGGAGTTTAAGTATAAAGGCTAATAATAATATTTTTAAAAAATATTGCTAATGTATTATAGTTTTATAAATATTATTTTTTAAATTTAATTAAATATCAATAGTTAAAATGAAAAAAAGAAGTTTAGCGATTAAATTGCAAAAAGATCAATAGGTCAGAGATATACTCCCTCCGTCCCATAAAACATTACCCATTTTACTATTTTGGGCGTCCCACTTTAAAGTCTCACTTTTCTAAAAAGGAATTTTTTTTAATACTTCTTTATTTATGGGACCCACTTGTCATACTCACAACACTTTTTAAATTTACTATTCTCTCCACTCATTCTCTCTCCTCCCACTCACAACTCCTACTTTAATAACATTATTTCTTATTTTCCGTTCTCAACAGTAAAGTAGTAATGTTTTATGGGACGGAGGGAGTATTTAGAACAAGTTAAATGCTATGTCAGAATTTTAATGACATCAACGTGCCACGTATGCTGATATAACGGAGATTTGAACAGAAATGAGACATAACGATGACTTGGTAAACTAAATACTTAGATTGAGGACAAAATCGTACAAATATATTTCTCAGTGACGAGTGACGAATAAGTAAAAATGTCAATATCTCAAGTTGGTACTCTAAGACCATCTCCAACCAACGCTATATTTTACACTATAACCCTATTTTTGACACTATTCATCACTCCAACCAACACTATATTTTACACCAAATTTGATGTTTTGAATAGTATTACACCAAATTTGGTGTATCACTATTCATCACACCAAATTTAATTTCAGACATTTTTATTTACAATATAGTCCCTCTATTTTTTTAAAATTACAAATGTATATAAATTGAAATAATACTTCCTCCGTCCCAAAATAAATATTCAATATATATATATATATATATATATATATATATATATGAATAATAAATTTGTTGTTTATTTATCTTTTATTTAAATTTTAAATTAATATTTATTACTTTAGTTTTTTTAATAATATAATATTTTTTAAAAATTATTAAATAATTTATTTAAAATTTTAATACCTCAATTAAAAGAGAGGGATTAATATGTAAAGAATAATAAACTTTGAGTATTATTTGAGAAATAATAAAAGTAGTATAAGGATGAGGTGGAAGGAAATATGGTAAGAATATTATTTTTAGTGCAAAATTTGGTGTTATGAGTTGGAGAGGAAAAAAAAAATAGTGTAAGATATAGTGCAAAATTGCACCAAATTTGGTGTAATGGGTTGGAGATGCCCTAACTCTAAACTCTAAGGGGGCGTTTGGTTCGGTGGAAAAAAAAGTGAAGGAATGGAATTGTCAATGGAATGGAATTGTAATGGAATTGGAATGGAAAAAAACTGGTCAACCCCCTCCGTTTGGTTGGCACGGAATGGAATGGAATTGTCATTCAATTCCTTGACAAATCATGTTTGGTTTGAAAATACAAATTATAGGAATGGAATGAAAGCATATAAAATGACCAATTTACCCTTTAAAAAAAAAATTTGGAGGGGGTGGGGGGTGGGGGTAGGGTGGGGGGTGGGGGAGGGTAGGCGTAAAAAAAAAATTCGTGGGGGTGGGGGTGGGGGGTGGGGGTGGGGGGTGGGGTGGGGGGTGGGGGGTGGGGGGTGGGGGGAGTGGGGGGGGTGGGGGTGGGGGTGGGGGGTAGGGTGGGGGGAGGGTAGGCAAAAAAAAAAAAAAAAAAATTCGTGGGGGTGGGGGGTGGGGGGGGTGGGGGTGGGGGGTGGGGGTGGGGGGAGGGTGGGGGGAGGGTAGGCAAAAAAAAAAAAAAAAAAAAAAAAAAAAAATTCGTGGGGGTGGGGGGTGGGGGTGGGGGGTAGGGGTAGGGGTGGGGGTAGGGTGGGGGAGGGTAGGCAAAAAAAAAAAAAAAATTTCGTGGGGGTGGGGGGGGGGGAGGGGGTGGGGGTAGGGTGGGGGGAGGGTAGGCAAAAAAAAAAAAAAAAAAAAATTCGTGGGGGTGGGGGGTGGGGGGGTGGGGGTGGGGGGGTGGGGGGTGGGGGGTGGGGGGGCGTAAGGGTGGGTGGATGGGTAGGAGTTTGGGTAGGGGGTAGGGGTGGGTAGGGTTTGGGGGTATTTTGGTCAAAAAAAATTTTTTTTTTTCCATTCCCAAAGGAATTGGACTTTCCATCGATTTTATGAAGGAAAGTTGAATTCCTTCATTTGAAAAATTCAACTTTCCTTCTAATTTTTTTTAAAAACTTGAACCAAACGGAGGAAAGGAATGGAAAAGGGGGAGTTTTCCATTCCTTTCCCCCCTTTTCACACCAACCAAACGCCACCTAATACAACCGATAACCCCCTTTCCAAATTCAAAACAAACGGAGGGAAAATAACACTTTCAAGTTTTCGCTACACAGCGCCAGACAAACTCTCCACTTTCCCTAATCATCTCCGATCTCCAATTCGGACAAACCCTAGCTGTAATTATACACATATACCGAGTATTCTAGCCACTGTAAACCTTCAAGATCCGATTTTTAGCGAGAAAAAGAAATTACAAATCAATGGCTGAAACCTTAAGCCCTAATGCATTGATGCAGAAGCAGCGAGCCCCAATCATAGCTCCTGGCAGTCCATTCTTCTTGGGCTCAAATGATGACAAGCTCGAACGCGCTCAAGCACGCGCCGCCCGTGCTGCTGCCATTCGCCGGAAGTCTGTCGCTCCAAACCAGATGTCCGCTCCCCCTGTTGATGATTTTCTCGGAAAGAATCAGATTATGGAGTTGTTTCAGAATTGTATCAAATTGGCCAGTGAAAATGTCGGTAGTTAACTTTCCGCTGTGCAATATTAGGTTAATTGTGTTTTTAATGAGTTCATTTGTTCTGTAAATGTACGATTTATGCAGAAAATTAATCAGAAGAATACGTGGGAGCTGAGTTTGATTGATCATCTTTGCGACATTATTAAGGTTGAAGAAGAAAACGATGTTGAGACCAACTTCCAGAAGGTATGAAACAAGTTGTTTTGGTGGCTTATTCTTTTTCTTGCTCTTAGCTAATGTTTCAACAATTGCTTTACACGACTACACTATCAGTTTTTATAATTTGAGGGTGTTTGTGTGTAAGTACTCAATTTTTTGTTCTTCTGAACTGAAATGGAATAGGTTACAACTCCTTTCTTGTCTCCTCTTTTTGCTTTGCTTGTTTTCCTGACACAGACTAAGTTGATGCTATAAAATTTAGGCCTGTAACCACAACTTAGATGATGGATTAAGTATATTAGGAATTATTTGTGTGGATCTTGGAAGTCTGATTTTTTTTCCAATGTGCTTGTAAAGCTATCTTGGATGGATGTGTAAGAAACCCCAGATTATTAGTGCATGTTTAGATAGGCCTCAGTTATGATAGTCATGTTAAATCATGTTCCTTCTTGAAGTGAAATGTTCGGTTATGAGGCCCTTGGCAGGAAAACAAATCAGGTTGCATAGACCTGTATTCATTGGTTCTCTTTTGAGTGTCCATAAGGTCTTAACTAGTATGTGCCACGTCTCCTACACTAGTTTCACTTCGTTTATGGACCAATCCTCTGAATTAATATGTTAAGTAATAACTTCCTCTCATTTTTTTTTATCAAAGAGTCCACATTTGAGAAGTCTAATAGTTAAGTGATGTAATAGTATACTTGAAGTTGTTTGTGAATACAAAAATGCTTGAGTGTTTGCAAGATCATTATTTTAAAACTGGAGCTGAACGTTGAAAGGTTATGGGGATTAAAGGCATAACTTTTCTAAGTGAACTCATTAAGTGAAACATTTCCAAATGAAAAAATGAACTCGTTACATGGATTGGAGAGAGTAGTAGTAGCTGGTTTTTCTTCTACTTTTGGTTGTATGTATTGGAATTAATATGTGGGAAGCTATTGTTCCTCGTGGTTTACCTCAGGCCTCTAGTTTTCTCCAGTGTACATGTGGTGGATTGTGTTGTATGAAGTTATATCATTTGAGATAAGTCTTCATGTTCTTGTGAATGATAACCTATTTTTTGTATCAATAAGGTTGTTATTAAGGCTTTGTTGTTGTTGAATAAAGTTGTTAGTTGTTACTCTTGGGATCTTTTGCTTCATATAGAATGTGATTGGATCATTCTGTTTGCTCTATTGACTTGCAAATGACCCGCTTAGAAAAATTCCTCTCTCTCTCTCTCTATCTCTTGTAAGTTATGTTAGCTCAAAAGGTTATTTAATTAGATTTACACAGATTTAACTCACTCTGGTTCATGTGGGTATGTGTTCACGGAGGGAAATCACAGCAATGTTCCTGCACCCATGTAATCGGAGAGATCATGACTTGAAAAACCTTTCTGTTTGGTATATACATAAACATCATTTTTGCCTTTTTGCGTGACTTGAAGACATACCTATTATCATCAAAAGAATGTCCATGTCCTAGAATTATTATAGCTGTTCAAACTTGAAGGTACACAGTCGATTGCACATATTTTCAAATTTGTATAGTATATTTTAATTGCAATTTCCCAGTCCAGGCAAGTTGCACACTCGAAGCTGGAGTTAAAATATACTCAATGAGGGTGGATTCAGTGCATTCAGAGGCATATAAGGTTCTTGGAGGAATTAATCGAGTTGGGCAAGATAACGAACAAGGTTAGTTCTTATATTCTCCTCTATAATTTCTTTTCTTTGTCATATTCATGATTCATCTATACTAAAAGCTATCCAGCCACGGTTCTACAAAATTCATGATGGACTTGTGGGTGAGTAACAAGTTACTACTTACTTTAGCCCATAATTCTGGTCCAGCCAGTGTTACAATATTGTAATTGCAAAGTGGACTTGGAAAGATACTAAATGATTCTCGTTCTTTCTTTCTTTGACTCTCACTTTCTTCAATTAACTTGCTGATATTTGTTATCTTAGTTATGATATCTTCTACTCCCTCCGTCCACAAATAAGAGTCATGTTACTTTTTGCACAAATTTTAATGCATAGCAAAGCTTGTCGATACAATTAACTTGTAGGTGGGTGGGTCCATAGTTTGTGGGCAATATTCATACTTTCTTACCCTAAAAGGAATGTGGACACTTCTGTTTTGGACATCACAAAAAGGAAATTTGTGGTCGGTCGGAGCATATCAAGCTATACAATGTTGTTTTCCCTTTCCATTTTTTTGTTGGAATCTTTTAATTTTATGCTATTATGCCAGATAGTACTGTGGAGGATGCTAACATCAACATTGAGCAAGCGGACAGAACTTCTAAGAAAGATCAGGACCGGAAGGTCTTTTCTATTTGTTCTTACTAGTAGATGCCCCCTTGGCACGCTTCTGATAGACTTTTATAGTCTATACTTTTAGCAAGATTGATATTGACTAATGTACTCCAATATTTACAGCTGTCACCCAATTCAACGCTGGAGTCATCGTTTGAGGCACTTAATGTGAAGAAATTTGATGGTAAAGCTGCCACCTGCAATTTGTTAATTCAAGCAGCCAGTCTAGCTGCAAGTTTTTAATGAAATTTATTTATTCTTTAGCTGCATTTGCTGTGGATCCACTCTATCATCAGACATCTGCACAGTTTGATGAAGGTGGGGCCAAAGGTCTTCTGCTGAATAATCTCGGAGTCTATGGTGGTTGCCGAGTGCTTTTTGATTCACTTGAGATACCAGGAAAGTGCATGTCGTGTGCTCAAAATGATGCAACAGAGGCAGTAGATATTTCATACGCTAGAGGTTTTCTCTTGTTCACATAAAGATTCTGGTTTGCAAGTTGCAATGTTCTATGTTCATCATTTCCTTTGTTTTTTTGGTAGAATGTGTTGAACAAATGGCACTGAACATGTCAAAGAAGGAACACATTTCACCTAGCTTGAGGGATATAGTCAATCAGTTCGGTGAAGAAACTCAAAGACAGCCAGATACGTATTCTGGCCAAAATTCAGTAGAATCAGTCTATGAGCCTTATGACAATAATGATGAGTTGGGTGGTGATGCATTTGAGGACTCCGGGACCTGTGAGTTTGATCATGACAACCAAAAAAGTCTGGCAGCTGAGGGAAGCTTTGATGGAGAAGCCTTTCTATCTAGCCATGTTGAGGTGACATATTACCATAAGAATGGTTATGGATGTCATAATCTGAATCGATCTATGAAAGAAGAATCTATCTAGCTAATATGCTTTTGTTCATGTTTGCAGGAAAATGAGCCGTTTAATCTCAATGATGTTGATATGGACGACAGGTTTGACCAAGTAGATGATGTTCTATTCTTCAACTTGGGGTTTGCAGCAAAACAAAATGCCTGGGCTGGCCCTGACCATTGGAAGTACCGAAAGGCTAAAGGTGAGGTTTTACATGCTCTTGGCAGGTGATAATGCAATATCATAATGTTTACCCGTGTTGCCGGTATTTGTATGCTTGTTCATATATCTATAATCTGATTGATAGGTCCAGAGGATACTCCAAAGGAAAATGGATCGCCATTAACAACTAAGAAGCCAAGGATTAAGAAACAAGCAGAGGTTGATATCGATTTTACAAAATCCTTAGACTTGGACATGTCTGAGATCTTTGCTCCCCCAAAGAATCTTAAAACACTTCTGCTGCCTGCAAATAGAGAAGCCTGTAAAACTACACTTCCCGAAGATTGCCATTATCAACCAGAGGATCTTGTCAAGTTGTTTCTTCTGCCTAATGTCATGGTAATTTATGATGATTGACAGTATATTTTCCTTAGCATCTGAACTTTGGATACATATTCTTATCTATTACCTAATGGTACATTCGTTTCGGTTTGTAGTGCCTAGGGAGGAGAGGAAGAAGGTGCTCAGGTGAGATGATTTCTGGTTGACCATTCATCTCTACTTCATGTATATAGATGCATATTGATGTGTGCATATGAATGTATACCTGGACATGCATGCCAACATGGCAACATCTGTTTGCAAACTAAATTAATACCACTAGTATTCGCCTCATCAGATTCTCCAAATTTACTTATGTTTAAGTGTGTGTATATGTGTGTGTCCTCTAGCACAAGAGAACCCCTACCTGGACTTCGAGCACATGCTAAGTCACTAATTAGTTGTTTTAAGAACTTGAGTCACTGCAATGGGATTGCATTGGTTTGTTCACAGTGCCAAAGATGTATAATTCTATCTCTTAACAGGTGCCATGTGTGCACTTGTTAGCAAAGCTTGTATTTCTAGCTGTGCTTGTATGACAGTGATGTCCACGTCAAGACTCATGTCTGTGTTCACAACTCATAGTAAGGAATATAGTTTTGGCACAATGTTTGATCTTTTGTAAAAATGCATCCCTTTTTCTTGGTTGAGAATATAGGCTACTGGGAGGACTAACTGGTAATGAAGACTACAAGACATACTTTTAGGTGTCTACCACGTTTTTTTCGATATTCTAAAATGTATAATTTCATCATATGTTAGCTTGCTTATTAGCTTACTTTCTTCTTGCTTTCTAGTCACAGTGTTTTGGGTTTTGAAGTGATAAACAATCTATGCATTATTTGTCCCTTCTTTTTCTATCTGCTATATGAACACGCCCATGTAAACTAAGTACTTGATTGGGGTTATTTGAACTGATGGTGTTAATGCATATCAACTTGGCTATGTTTACAGATGAATTAAATCATGAAAGAGATGAGAATGGGACATTTCCATCTTGGGATAATGAAACTGGAATTGGTGCCGAATTTGATGATGGAAATGCTTATAGTGATGTAGAGGACTCAACTACACTCGTCTCTCAGCCTCGTCAGGTTAGTTTTATTAAGTGCAGAATCATGTTGTCTCTTGCTCTGCCCTTATAGCTTTTCTTGCTTTGTTCGACACAGTTTTCTAGGACAATTTTGAAAGATAATCGTTACACCAATTGCACCAATAGTACTTATATATTCTCTTATGTACTCTTAATTGATAAACATAATGCAGGTCAATAAGATTGAGGTTCAGTATGATAAGACTTCTAAACAAGTTGATGTTCAAGCACTGAAAGAAACTCTTTGGGCCTCTTTGCAAGAGGCACATGAATTGTCTCAAGTAAGTATCTGCTTCAATTCTTACTGAGAGTGCATATCTTAAATGTTTTATCTTCTAGCATATCCTGATGAACTCATTAAGCTGAAAGCATACACTTAAAATCATCTCCTGTGTATTCCTTATCTCAACTATGCATATTCTCTGTCAATAATATGTGAATTCAGTTTAGCATGACTTCTCTTCAACTAATTAAACCTGATTTGAAATTTATGGAGTGATTAATAAGCAAAGACAACTACTCCTTCCGTCCCAAAATGAATGTCTGTTTCTCATTTAAATGACATTCGGAAAATGTAATAATTTAGTGGCAAAGATTATTACTCCCTCCGTCCATGTATATTGGCCACTAGACAAAATCTCTTTGTTTAAGAAAACATAATTATTGCTTTGTTTAATTTTTTCATTTCCTCTTATCAAAAGTCACTTCAAGTAGGATACTCTAATGGGAAAGTAACTCATTAAATTGCATTGATTTTCTAAATGGCCAAAAGCATTGGGACAACCAAAAATGGGAATGTGGCCAATATAAATGGGACTGAGGGAGTAGTAATCTTGTTGTCCACTTCTAAACTTCTAGTTTTGCAAGTATATAACGAAATGTGGGAAAATTGTTGGAATAAAAACATTTAGGGTATGTTTGGCAACTCAATTCCAATCAATTGAATTGGAATTGAAAGGGTTAAATTAGTTCCACGGAATTCATTTTGTTCTTCCAATTCCAAATCCAAGTCTTGGAATTGAGGTTGCCAAACATACCCTTAGACACAAACTTATTTAGAAAATAGACATTCATTTTGGGACAAAATCATCAAAGAGTTAGATTCTAATGGAGGAGGTAGTTAATTTTTGGCATTTGCTGCTTGGTTCCACGTGATTGTCTATTCAATAATTTGATGGAGCCTCTGAGTGTGTGTGTCTACTTCAATGTACTACCTCTGTCCCAAAATGAATGTCCAAAAAAATTCAAATTTGTTCTTGGTCAAGAACAAATTTGAAATTTCTTTGGACTTTCATTTTGGGACGGAGGGAGTATATTAACGTATGGAATATTTTTCATTGCGCAGGACAAATCATTATCTTTCAGGCAAGTTGTAGCAACAATTCCTAGTAACCACAGATTAGCTGCATCTAATGAGGATATCTCCCTTCACCTGTATTTCATATGCCTACTGCATCTTGCTAACGAGCATGGACTAAGAATCCATGGAAGTGTGAATTTGGACGAACTTACAATACATCTTTCACCTGAAAATCAAAACTTGCATAGTGCTCATTAGTAACCATATTCTTCTCCTGATACAATGACAGACAATTGTTACTTCCCCAAATAATAGATGTATTTCTAACAGTTTACTTTGTATGTTTTATTTTTACTGAAGGCTTAATATCATGTAATTTTGTTTGAAAATCCCCGGATTGATTGCTAGCATTTTGCTGTCTGCTCTTTAGCTGATTTCCGAGATTGAAATGTTGTAAGATGTTCAGTTCATGGGACTTGTAATAAATCAGGTACAAGTTCGTTCTTATGAGTTATGTATGGGTAATTCTAGTGCATTGTTTGGTATAACCATTAAATGGTCCATTTTGATTAATATTTAGAATTGTCTAAAAGTCAATAAAGTGTTCTCCATGGATTCTTGCCAAACAAACCTAAGCCCAAAATTTCAACTGGTTGTGGGCATAGATTTCTTTTCACTAGTTTCCAATGGTATATATATACATTTAAAATTAATTGCAAAAATAAAATAAAAATCACTATTGAGATCAAATACCTTTTTAAAACCCACTAATTATCTCTCCTACTTTACTTTTATACTCACAACACTTTTCAAATTTACTATTCCCTCTACTCATTCTCTCTCTCCATTGAATCATCTATAAATCTATAGTACACAACACTTTAGTACACAAAAGTGGTTTTCCTTAAGTTATGGCAAGCTCAAAATGGTGAACTAATCAATCAATCTCACAAGTGGTAGTATACTAAAAAATTGCAAACAATGGCTAAAAACAAAATCTGGGCTATTGAGATCAACTAGTATTATCCATTCTGGCACAACTTGGTCAGGCAACAAATCAATACTATATTGTAAAACCATAAGAAACCTAAAATTGCAAAAGGATGAATTGCTCCCCCAAACCCCACACCACCCCCCTAAAAGAACACATTCTACTCGCTACCATCTTTCTACCTAGCTTAAGACTTTCATCTTAGCCTCTTAGTACAATAGTTGTATCGCCCGATTCAAATATAACCAAATAAATACTGAGGTAATGAGGCATTTTCACAAACAGATTGTGAGTGAAAACGGAGAAAATAAGAACAACAAAACAATCAACCACATACCATCATAACTGCACAAATGCCATATTCACATAAACATTTAACAATAGTTATTTGACAGCAAAAAGATATTATATTGAATACCAAGCCTGCTATCCCTCTCAAAGACTCCATGAGTAGCAAAAGTTCTACAAAAATATAAACCAAGCAAAATAGACATTATCAAGCAAGCAATAACACAGTACAAAAAATATTTGTTAGTAAATTCACCATTTAGCTTAATACTTAAAATTAATACTCCCTCAGTCTCACTTCAATTGAGCCATGACATCTTTGCACGCTTTTTAAGATTTTTTTTAAAAAAGAGTAAAGAATTGAATATATTTAATAGAGGAGAGAGAATATAAAAGTTAAAAATATTTAATAGGAGAGAGAATGAGTGGGAGGAATAGTAAGTTAATGATTGGTTTTTTTACAAATATGTTAAAATTATAAGGGTATAATGAATGATTTTTTTTGTAAATATATAAACATTATGAGGGTATAAATGTCCGAAACACTGTTCACTTCTTTTCATTTATGGGATGGCTCATTTGAAGTGGGACGTCCCAAAAAGGAAAGTGGCTCAATTGAAGTGGGACGGAGGGAGTAATTATTTTTTAACTGTCAACATAGTAAAATTCAATTTCGTTAATAAAACTTATTAATTATTTATATTAGTTAGTAACCGGTGTAGGGGAGTTTTTTTTTTGTTTTTTCCAGCTTTAAATCTGGGCCGCTCTTTGTCTTTTGAGAGATTAAATCTGAGTCACTCTTTGTGTGGCGGTTAGAGAGGTAGTAACCTTTGTAGCAGAGTGAAAAGTTAAAAACAAATTTATTTTTCATATTCAATCCTAGCCACCAGTTATGTTTTCTCAAACTCAATCTTGACCATCGATTGTGTGGCGGTCAGATGCGAGCTCTATTGTATTATAGATACCTTTTTAAAACTACAATTATCCGATGGTTATCAATTATTTAAGTTGACGCCATGATAATATCATAAATGATGCATATCCATTGAATCATCTATAAATCTATAGTACACAATAGCAGAAATGCTATAGTACACAAAAGTGGTAAAGAAGATTAGGTCTCAAGTTTTGGCAATGTAAAAGTTATCTCAATTCAAAATCTCACAAGTGGTATGTATAACTAAAATTTCTCAAAAATGGCTAAAAACAAAGCTGGGCTGTGCTTTTTTTTCTTTTAGCCTTCTGGCACAACTTGGTCAGGCAACAAATCAATACTATATTGTAAAACCATAAGAAACCTAACACATATTGCAAACTAGACTATCACATTCATAAGAAAATATGCTCTCTTTGAGCAACAAACAGGTTCCAGAGAACTTGTAACACTTCCTCTAACTTTTAAGCAGACTGTACATTTCCTTGAGACTTGGCACTACCTTCTTTCCACCCTCTTTGTCGAGCCCTTTGCTCCCATGTTGCAGTAAGTTTTTTCTGTGCCATTAATGCTGCTTCTGCTTTTTCTCGGGCCTCTTCGCATGTTTCCATACCTGAATTGCACTTGTCTGCTTCTTTTTGATACTGAGATGTCATCTTTTTCGCTTCTAGTAGTGCCATGTCAGCACGCTGCTGACTCTCTAAGGCTTCTGCCTCCCGTAGTTTCAGTTCTTCAGATAGAAGTTCGGCAAAGTTTTTTTCCGTGTCTTCACTCACTTCTGGATCATGCTTTGCACAATCTGATACAGATAGTTAAAAAGGAAAATTTACAAAATCTATGAAGGAAATTGCATTTAGAAAGACTCCATTAAATGAAATATGAAAAAAACAAATTTCTGTAACTTTGGCAGATAACCGCTGTTTAAGACTTTAAGTTACAGTGTCAACCAGATCTTGATAGATTTTGTAGTGCTTAACTACCAAAGGCATACAAACCCACTCCAATCATCAAGAAGAATTTGCATCATGCAAACCAGACCAAAAAGACTCAGTCCTCCAAAAATTGTGAGGGCATAAGTCAATGCTCTCTACCCATGACTGGCATAAGCAAATTCTTGCAAGTGATGTATCTAAGGTTAGAACCCAGTACACTGTTCCAACCCATAAATGGCAGTAGTCATATCAGTGAGACGTTAACAAATATGGCCAAATCGATATACTACCTCCGTCCCAAAATAAATGTCCAATAAATTTTCAAATGATCAAGAGCAAATTTGAAATTTTTTTGGCATTCATTTTGGGACGGAGAGAGTACATGCTAAAACAGTAGTTCAAAGAAGAAATACGAGTACCACATATCCATTATACTAACCTGCGAAGGAGTTATTGCTTAAACCTGCGCAACAATAAATACAAGTGAACATATCAGAACATGTTTATTTAATGAGTTCAGTAATAAGAGTGCAGTATAATTTACGAAACCAAACTAAACTATGACCCAAACTCAATCAGAAATGAAGACCTTTTTCTCAGCTTGAGTCTTGGACAATGCATAAACCAAGTAAAACAAGTACAATGACGCTAATCAACCAACATTCTAGCATGTGTGTGTGTGTGTGTGTGAGAGAGAGAGAGAGAGAGAGGGGTGGCAGGGAGTACTTAAATTTTTAGTTTTTAACAAAATTAATGTCACATGTACTTGGTATTGATCCATTCAAGAATTATCAATGCAAATGCCACTTTCTCTGTTTCCATGTTAAAGCACATACTTTGGGATGAGCATAGTCCTATGAACAAGATACTTCTGAGTAACATGTCTAAAGTAATGCAATAATGACATATTTTCCTATACCTACACACAATTTAACATGCAGACATATATCTTTAGCGTGGCACCAAATTGTCACCAAAACAAAATATTTTCTTATTTTCAATTTTTGACCACTTTATGGATGAGGATCAATGGAAAATAGCTACACCCTTTATTTACGAAAATCAAGAAGAGTACCAGTAAGCCATTCTTTCTTGCAAATCATCCAAAAAGGTTAGCACTTTCCTTGCCTAAAGCTTTTCAAATCTTTTAGATGTATTATTTATTTGCATAAAGAGGAAATCTGTTTTGAAAATATATCCCTAAATATATCTACAAGCAACTTCTAGGATGTGTGAAATCTGGAGTGTATAACCCAGCAAAAGTTGCAGCAAGGAGTGGTGAGCAGATGAAAAAGGATTTAGATATGTGCACAAATGGCAAGAATCTAGTATGAACAGTGAACTACCAAACAGGGAGGTTGTTTCCAATGTCTCAAGATGCCCATGTTGAAAATGTGGTAAAAATAATCCGTGGTAAAGAAACATTTTGAGGAGATTCTGGAACACAAATACAAAAAAAGTTTGTCCTGGGGAGAATGGTTGGCCTCTAAAAAAAGCATGGCTCTTGAAAAGTGCCGACATGGAACCGTTGAAGTGAAGAGAAGCTATAAATTCTTTTACCATTCTGAAATCTATTGTGTTATGCAGCTATGTCAGAAACTAGATCAAGAGAAAACCCACTTACTCTTCAGTTTGAGTCATAAAACAAGAGCAAAAAGTATAATTCAAATTCCTAAACACCACGGTCACGTTAGATTATAACCTAAAATGAAATCAACCCATTAATACCCATATTATAACCTAAAATGAAATCAACCCATTAATACCCATATCATCCATAATAAAACACGTTTTCCTCAATTTAAAAGCAATAAACTTTCTTTCTATTCCACTGGATCTTTTGGGTCAAGCAACATGAATCTCCATGTCATATGAAAGCAATAGTGACTTCATATCCACTGGATAAAGATGCGATCTACTAGGCACAAATACTAAAGGGTTTAGACCCAGTAGCCTCAAATTGAATAAAACTGATTCAACTTCAAAATCAAGAACATAAACTTAGCAGATCAACACACGGGAACTAAACAATTTAGGATAAACATAATACCCAGATAGCTAAAGTGATTGATATTCAAGAAATTACCCAAATTATGACAGTAAATCGGAGATGGATCGAATATGATACCTTGAGGAATTGAGAGGAGGGGCTGAGCGGAACAATCACAAACACATGGTGGGCAAGAAGCATAGGATGAAGAACGTGTGACGGCGGCTAAACCTTCGATCAAATGCCAATAAAGAGGAGGACCAATTATGTAACCAGCCAAACACATCGCCAGCATCCCCAAACCTACCTTCAAGACGGCCGGACTACAAGATCCAGTCCGATTAATAGCCATTTCTATCAATATCTACCTTTCCCGGATGTAATCTAGTATGTGATGTACAGATTTTGACTGGTTGTTGGAATTGAAGAAGGATTTGGATTGGGTGATAGATTTAACTGTTTCTTGATGATGAACCAGGAGAGTGAAAGATTTCCTTAATTGAACAAATCGTTTGTTTAATGCAATGCACCGACAGAATACAATACAATACAATACGGGTAATATGAAGTTGACTGTCCAAGATCATCGATCATCTACGGCAGACAGTTCTCTCCTTATATACTTGTGTCTTACCTCCGATTTTTTTCTAAAATAATTCCATTTTAAAAATTTAAATCTCAAAATAACCCACATTTAAAATTATTTGTCAAAATGACCAACTTTTTGAAATTCGCTACACGGTGGAGTTAGTTTATAATTTTTTCGGTTAAAATCGTTACACGGTGTAGCAAATTTAAATTTGCTCAATTTAATTTTAATTTATGCTATTAAAAAAAAAAACTAAAATTTGAACTCGCTACACAGTGTAGCGAGTTCAAATTACCAAAGCAGCTGGCCACTACCAAACCAAACAAAATCAAAGGTATAAACTCTGTCTCACTTTAAATTAGAAAATAATAATTATTAATAAAGAAAACTAAATAGAAATATTATTTTTTTTCATCTCAAATAAATACTTTAAAAAATATACTTCTATAAAAAAATTATATTCTTCATTTCAAAAATAAATATTACTTTCGACTCAAAATGAATAACTAAAAAATAATACTAAATTTTTTATACAAAAGAAATGAACATTATTTTTTTCCATCCCAATGAATATTTTTAAAAAAAATACTGTTTCATTTGCCTCAAAAATTAATGTTTGTAATGTTAGTTCATTTCAATATGACATTAATTTTTTAAACAAATGAAGTAATATTTTATAAAATATTCATTGGGATGAAGATAGTAATTTATTTTTTTAGACGATGTAGTATTATTTTGTAAAAATTAATGTTTATAATGTTAGTGTCTTCGTCTCAGAAAATGAATATTAATTTTTGAGACAAGTAAAGTAGTATTCTTTTTTAAAATATTCATTGAGACAAAGAAAGCAATTTTTTTTTTTTTAGATATAGAAAGTAGTATTAATTTTTGGACGAAAGTAATATTCATTTTTGAATTGAAGGAATTTTTTTTCTTAAAAAAAAGTATAATTGTTTTCAATGTCAAAAAAATGAACATTGCTTCATTCTTCTCGATGAACATTTAAAAAAAAAAAAAATACTACTTTATTCGTCTAAAAATTAATGTCATCTTAATGTCATATTTTGAGAAGAATGCACTAACATTGCAAACATTAATTTTAGAGGCGAATGAAGTAGTATTAATTTTTAAAATATTCATTGGGATGAAGGTAGTAATGCTCATTTTTTTGGATAAAAAATGTAGCATTATTTTTTGGTTATTCATTTTGAGTCGAAAATAATATTTATTTTTGAAATGATATAATTTTTATAGAAGTATATTTTTAAAGTATTTATTTGAGATGAAAAAAATAATATTTCTATTTAGTTTTCTTTATTAATAATTATTATTTTGTAATTTAAAGTGAGACGTAGTTTATACATTTGGTCTTTGGTTTGGTTTGGTTTGATTTGGTAGTGGACATCAGCTGCTTTGTTAATTTGAACTCACTAAAATTTTAGTTTTTTTAAATTTTATAATTATGATTATTGAAGGTATTATGTTTTTTCATTTTCATAATAAATTACAATTTTTTCTATACTAGAATATGTGTCACATTTTTTAATAATAAATAATTTTAGTAATTTTTTTAATCAATTATTATTAATGATGTAGAAATTAATTTGGATCAGCCTTATTCCAGCAATTAGTTTGTACTCCGACATCTAGCACGTGAAATCAAGAACAAACGAGTAGACGAGATAATTTTCGGCTAAAACTCTCTGGCGTAAGGATGAGTATAAGTGTCTTGGTTATAAAACTGTATTGAAAAGAGTATATTCAGTGTGTAAAATGACGTTACCTCCTCATGAATATTATGAGTAGATATTTATACCAGATTGATAAGACAGGTGTAGTAAATCTCGTTAAACCCGACATGAATATACGGATTAACCGTTTACGAAAATAAAAGGTTGTTATTTTGGCGATGTATTATTCACCTGTTTATTCTGATTAAGGTCGCTCGATGAAACGAGGTTGACCTGAATTCGTGTTTTGATCGGGCAGAGAACACGTACAAAATATTGGCCGTATGTCGGATCAAGTTAGATTGCGACCTATGAAATGTCGGACCATGTCCTTGGTCGTCTTAACTAGTTTGATCGACATCCGGCTCAGAGTACACAGGACGTGAAGATATGTCTTCTAGGCGTATTGGCCTTATGTAATAGAATGAACGTTGGGCTGATCCTATTGGGCCTAGCTCGACTGTGAGCACCCCAACCCGGGACCTAAAGCGTATCCCGAGCTTGAGGAGCCCAACTAGGAAATCTCCTCTCTAAATTTTAAAAACTTTTATTTTCCTTTTAAAAGAAAACCCATTTTCAAATACCAATTTAAACCAATTAATAATATCACCACTCCACAACTTCCATAAACCATAAAATGATTTCTTACATCGAAACTCATACTTAACTTTGTTTTACAAAAGAGTTTATACACATCTTCTCAAAAGAGTTTTACTAAATAAATACACCCAGACAACCAACTTATACACTTAACCTGACAAGTCCCCAAAAGCAAAAGTCCACAATTTAACCCCGACCTCACCGGTTCCGCCACTGTCTCAAAGACAATCTAAAACAAGAAAGGGAAGGTGAGAATAAATCTCAATGAGCTATTATGAATGCAGCAAGATGCCAAATAAGATGCAACACATAGCATGGTAGCACATAACACATTATAACAGCGGTAAACACCTTACGTTACCTCATTTTACCTTTTCCCGTCTGAACAATAAGTCGTACAACGTGGGAGTAAAACTCCACTCTTTGGTGAATTGCCTCCAACACATTCACCTCTTATAGGACTCATACTCCAGAGATCCATATAAGAAAAGATACCTATAATAGAGTATCCAACAATAATATCGCTAACTGTAAAGTTTTAGGCTTAATACAGAAGCATTCCCCCCGTACACCAATCGCAACAGGTCTGTAAAGCCTTTTGGGTCAATACAGTCGTTAGCACACCCACTCTGTGGCCACAGAGGGGACGGTCCCAGGTATGATGAACCTTCAATCACTTATAGAACAAATCCATAATTGATTGAATTCCATTATACCCCCGAATATCAACATGTTCAAGCACAATATAGATACTTGAAACATAATCCACAAAAAGGGATAATCATATAACAACATGGTAATGTATACTCATGAAATCAATACCATAGTGCAACAACCATTTAGTACACTATGCATCATAATATAACAACATGGTAATGTATACTCATGCTAATCAATACCATCAATGAATATAAATTCAAGTAAGGTAACCATATAACCAAACAATCCACACTTGGGATGCAATGTAACAACAAGTCAAATATTCCACACTTGGGATGCACATAACAGTATGTCTAATAGTCCATACTTAGAATATTATGATAACCATAAAATCAATAATTCCACAACTTGGAATAACAATGCCACAAGGTGATACATACCCATTACTAACTAGCTCAATAGTGAACCTATAACTTCTATACTATTGCAACTACTCACCAAAGATATGGAGTAAGTAAGGCCATTATGTATCATAAATCATTCCTACATTTTCATTATACAACCTCGAATAACCTTAATAAAAGTTCAAGATCTATTTCCCAAGTTGGAACTATTTTGGTGAAGTACTAATCAAACTTAACAATTGTTTCCCGGACAATGATCCATATTACAAAGTCCCGATAGAGATTCAAGTTAAATTATTAAGTTGTAGTCACAATGCTTAAGTAGCCCAAGTTCTACTTTAATCTAAGTTGAGAAGGGATTGATTAATATCCGAAAGTGATTAGGTTCCATTAATTTATAGTGGTTAGGATTCTCAATCCATCCTACAAGATCATTATACAATAAGACAAGGCCTCTATGAAGGTTCAAGCTCAATTTACTAAGTGGGAGTCACAATCTATAAGGGACCAAACAAGGTTGCTACACAATTCTGGTTCAGATTCAAAGTTCAGTTTCCTGGGGTCTTGGGCGACCGCCCATACCTCTTGGGCGACCGCCCAAGAGGGTTTTTCAAGCAATATAGTTTCTGGACACATGGGCGGCCGCTCATGCCCCTTTGGGCGACCGCCCAAGTGCCTGGGCCAGAAATTCCTAAGTTTCCCTTTTTGTCTCTTACCATTTTTTCTTTCCTTTACCATTACTTCTTATACTCATGAACACCAAGAATTTTCTAATTCAACAAGGTTATCATAAAATCATATAAACCCAAAATAAGTGATTCTAAATTATTTATCATTATAACCTTCACCCATTTCAAATCCTCTAGGTTATCTTCCAAGATCACAAACTTCATTCTATTCCATTTACTACCCATTCAACTCCTATAAAATTCCCAAAGCATGAACCCAACATCAAAGAACAAGGAGAACATTAAGGAGAGTATGAACAAGTAAGAGAAGGGAAATCATAACAACTCACCTTAGCTAGAACAAGATGAAATGAAGCTTTTCTAGGCTTGATCAATCCCTTGAGATGATCCACTCTCAAAAGGACACTTGGATCTAAAAATGAGCAAGAAATGATCTTGGGATAAGTTTAAGAGAGAGAAGCTTTCACCAAGACTCTTCCATGGAGAATGTAGAGAAAAGAAAGAGGAAGAATATGAAAATGATGAGAAAAGGAGGAGGGAGGTCGGATGGTTGAGGGAGGCGTGGGAAGGGGTATGGGTGTTGTTGACAAATGAGGAGGATGGGGAGTGATTTAGGGAAAGGGTCCCCCCCCCCACAACTATCCTACCTAGGCTTTCACCAAAAGCCACTTTCATTTAAATTTTTCTCAATGTATTTAAATTAAAATTCTCCTACTCAAATATTTATTCTTCATACTTAATTCCTCCTTCCCTATTTTATTCATGTTTTTATTATTATATTTCTTTTTGAACATTAATTTATTTTCCTATCATTTATCCTAATATAAGAATTCGAGTATATAAAAATGGACACATAATATTAACAGTAATATTAAAGGCACACAATATGATATTAAAATTAGTGCCTAGGGTTAGGGTCGTTACATTCACTCCTCCTTAAAGAAAATTCGTCCCGAATTTTAAACTTGATTACCTTAATGATCACTAACAAAGGCTACTTCTCCAAGCATTTCAAATTACAACCTTCAAATATTTTCCTAAATGTCATGATTCTTATATACCTTCTCACAATCCAAACACTCTAGAATTAAATCCCGGAGTTGAAATCCTAATAACTCTCAACGTTTTCCCCACATAATTCAAATTTGTCTAAACATCCTTAATTGCAGTATTCCACACGTACGAAGGATCATAATAAATTTTCTCATACCAATCTTTAGATAATACCCATTCAATGCTAGACTAAACTGCTATTATACTAAACTCCCTTAAGATTAATAGAACTTCTCCAGTTGAAAAGAAATTCAACACACAATCTATTCTTCAAAAATTCTGGATAATCTCCTCATCCTGTGACTATCCTCTAATCCTATTAAATTCTGAATCACCGTTGGACCTTCTTTAAAGTCTCCACATTCTATGGGCCTATCCTGAATAATTGCAACAATGTCTCGCCTTAATACTCAAAGGATACGCTTGACGACACATAAGCCTTTCGGCAAATCGCACTCGAAATCACAATAACTTTTCCGGATAATATAAAATGACGCAATTAAAATCTTTTAATAGTTCCAACCATCTCTTAGGCTTATAGATCTCTCCCCCTCGAATAACTAAATTCTCCAAACTCATAGGATCGGTCACAATTCTCAAAAGGAACTTCAAAAAGATAAGATTCTTACTTAGATAACGCAACACAATTGTAGTCACTCTTAAGTAAGGAATAAGAAAATTTCCGCTTTATCTAAGTTAACTTCCTCAAAGCATACGCTATCACTTTCACATTTCTCATAATTTTACAACCAATTCTTCCTTCTAATACGCACTTAAAATTCACAAAGTTCTCACATTCACTAGGTAAGGTAAGGATCGGATCTATAGTTAATCTTTTCTCCATTTCTACCAATATTATTCACTCTTATTACATCTTACACCATTGACGTCCTTCCGAGTTATCTAAACCAACGATTTTATAATTCTCGAGAATTCCTTAAAAATTCCTTTTGTAGCACTTTGCCAACCTCAAAGATTACGGACACAATCCTCGTAAGATCCATGGTAACTTCCAAGCTTAAAACTATAGAACCCCAAATTTTGAAAACTTCTCGAGCCAACTCACACTAGCTAACTTTGCATACAAGTACTTCTCACCAAGAATTATTAACCCTATCCTCCAATGATTTTCATGATCCTCTCGAAACTTTAATTAACAAAGAGACCCTCAATTCTAATTACCATAAAGCCATCAAAATAAGGCTTAAAAATTCTGCTTATCATACTTAGAATCAACACATACGATACCTTGATGAAAATACAATTACCATCTACTCACAACTAGCACGAAAATTTTCCGGAAAGACTTCTTATGCAAGTCTAACACCAACCAAATACCTTTTACACTTTTTAACCAACATTTTTCTGGCTTAAACGCATATATAACAAGAATACCATATAAAGGTTTATCTATATCAAATACCAATATAATCAAATTGGGTATAGAAAAGAAGACTCATTTCTTATGATAGTCTACCAATGCATAATAACTACTTAACCCTCCAGGTCAAGTATATCTCATTTTTACAAATTGGTAATCATACCAAATCAACTGGCAATACATGCTCGGTCATGACCACATCACTATCGTGGTAAATCGAGGAGGTTCGAGGTATCCTCTCATAAGAGCAGAATCCTCTAACAATAAAACAATATCTCAAACAATGTATGTCACACATAAGCAAAATGTGATGCCAAACATAAATGATATGCAACAGGATCTATAAAATATGACCCCTACTACTGAGACAGGGAGTATACCTCTAGTAACCTCTGAGGAAGCTATCTCTCCTAGGTTCGAAACATGTACTCGACCATAGACCTTCTCTTTCGGTTCTCCTTCGCTATCTCTTTTGGTACCACCTCTTTGTCGTCCACCCGGTAGCTTGAAACTCGTCCTGAAGAAACTTTGGACAATTCCTCCTAAAGTGTCCCATTTCTCCACACTTAATACACTTACCTTGTTTACTCCAACAATGATCTTCGGTATGCCCAATCTTCTTGCAAAATTTACAATTCATCCCATACTGTTTGGATTTTGGCCTAGATGAAGAAGCTACAACAAACTCTCCTCTCACACTTCACGAAGTTAAGGTCCTTGGTGTCCTCTAATGATTTTGGATCCTTGTCCTATATACTTTGGCTTGTTTCCAATTCCCCTTCCGGATCTTCCACTATTTTCCTCAATGTCCTTTTCGATCTTATATGCCCTATCTATGCGTCGATAATCGATGAAACTATCAATCCATAATTTCTTCCTAAACTCACTCCTCAAACCTGTTACAAACTTCGAACCCTTTTCACTTCATGCGATACCAAATGAGGGCAACACTTAGCTAATTCCTCAAACCGGACCGAATGCGATTCACCGTCATGTTCCACTTGTTTTAGTCTTAAGAATTCAAGCTCCTTCTTATCCCTTGTAACCATGGAAATGAAATAGTCCTCGAGCTGTTGAGTGAAATTATCCCAAGTACGGGCGTATGATCCCGATCCCAACTTTCCTTCACAATCTGCCAGCTGATCGGCTAGACCATCAAGTTTGAAAACGGCATACCTAACTTTCTCTTTGTTGGGACTTTCTATAACCTCGAAAATCCTATTCATTTACTGCTAACCATTTTACGCCTTTAACGGATTCGGATCTCGTAAAAGCTCGGTGGGTTCAATCTTCATAAATCTTTCTAATCCATCACTTTGGTATCCCTCGGGTTGATTCGGGCGATCCTCTAGTCTCCATATTATGTACAAACATCTGAACAATTTCATCATCTCTTCATCTGATTTCCACCTATACCCGTATCTCCTTCATTCTCTAGAACCTTTCGCCGATCATCATTGCTTAGGCCATTAGAACGAACTCTGCATTAAACACTCGACGTTAATTACCACACATTCCCACTTAGTCTAGACATCTACCCTTGACCTCTAAACTAAGCTCGATACCAATGTGAGCACCCCAACCCGGGACCTAAGCGTATCCAGAGCTTGAGGAGCCCAACTAGGAAATCTCCTCTCTAAATTTTAAAAACTTTTATTTTCCTTTTAAAAGAAAACCCATTTTCAAATACCAATTTAAACCAATTAATAATATCACCACTCCACAACTTTCATAAACCATAAAATGATTTCTTACATCGAAACTCATACTTAACTTTGTTTTACAAAAGAGTTTATACACATCTTCTCAAAAGAGTTTTACTAAATAAATACACCCAGACAACCAACTTATACACTTAACCTGACAAGTCCCCAAAAGCAAAAGTCCACAATTTAACCCCGGCCTCATTTGGTTCCGATCCACTGTCTCGGCCTGATCTAAAACGGTAAAAGGGAAGGGGTGAGAATAAATCTCAATGAGCTATTATGAATGCGACAAGATGCCAAACAAGATGCAACACATAGCATGGTAGCACATAACACATTATAACGGTAAACACCTTACGTTACCTCATTTTACCTTTTCAGTACGAGCAATAAGTCGTACAACGTGGGAGTAAAACTCCACTCTTTGGTGAATTGCCTCCCGGCACATTCACCTCTTTATAGGACTCATACTCAGGAGATCCATATAAGAAAAGATACCTATAATAGAGTATCCAACAATAATATCGCTAAGCTTGTAAAGCTTTAGGCTTAATACGGAAGCATTCCCCCGTACACCAATCCGCAACAGTGCGTAAAGCCTTTTGGGTCAATACGATCGTTAGCACGCCCACTGTGGCCACGGAGGGACGGTCCCAGTATGATGAACCTTCAATCACTTATAGAACAAATCCATAATTGATTGAATTCCATTATACCCCCGAATATCAACATGTTCGAAGCACAATATAGATACTTGAAACATAATCCACAAAAAGGGATAATCATATAACAACATGGTAATGTATACTCATGAAATCAATACCGTAGTGCAACAACCATTTAGTACGCTATGCATCATAATATAACAACATGGTAATGTATACTCATGCTAATCAATACCATCAATGAATATAAATTCAAGTAAGGTAACCATATAACCAAACAATCCACACTTGGGATGCGATGTAACAACAAGTCAAATATTCCACACTTGGGATGCACATAGCAGTATGTCTAATAGTCCATACTTAGAATATTATGATAACCATAAAATCAATAATTCCACAACTTGGAATAACAATGCCACAAGGTGATACATACCCATTACTAACTAGCTCGATAGTGAACCTATAACTTCTATACTATTGTGACTACTCACCAAAGATATGGAGTAAGTAAGGCCGTTATGTATCATAAATCATTCCTACATTTTCATTATACAACCTCGAATAACCTTAATAAAAGTTCAAGATCTATTTCCCAAGTTGGAACTATTTTGGTGAAGTACTAATCAAACTTAACAATTGTTTCCGGACAATGATCCATATTACAAAGTCAGATAGAGATTCAAGTTAAATTATTAAGTTGTAGTCCTGATGCTTAAGTAGCCCAAGTTCTACTTTAATCTAAGTTGAGAAGGGATTGATTAATATCCGAAAGTGATTAGGTTCCATTAATTTATAGTGGTTAGGATTCTCAATCCATCCTGCAAGATCATTATACAATAAGACAAGGCCTCTATGAAGGTTCAAGCTCAATTTACTAAGTGGGAGTCACAATCTATAAGGGACCAAACAAGGTTGCTACACAATTCGGTTGATTCAAAGTTCGGTTTCTGGGGTCTTGGGCGACCGCCCATACCTCTTGGGCGACCGCCCAAGAGGGTTTTCAAGCAATATAGTTTCTGGACACGTGGGCGGCCGCTCATGCCCCTTTGGGCGACCGCCCGAGTGCACAGGCCGAAATTTCTAAGTTTCCCTTTTTGTCTCTTACCATTTTTCTTTCCTTTACCATACTTCTTATACTCATGAACACCAAGAATTTTCTAATTGACAAGGTTATCATAAAATCATATAAACCCAAAATAAGTGATTCTAAATTATTTATCATTATAACCTTCACCCATTTCAAATCCTCTAGGTTATCTTCCAAGATCACAAACTTCATTCTATTCCATTTACTACCCATTCAACTCCTATAAAATTCCCAAAGCATGAACCCAACATCAAAGAACAAGGAGAACATTAAGGAGAGTATGAACAAGTAAGAGAAGGGAAATCATAACAACTCACCTTAGCTAGAACAAGATGAAATGAAGCTTTTCTAGGCTTGATCAATCCCTTGAGATGATCCACTCTCAAAAGGACACTTGGATCTAAAAATGAGCAAGAAATGATCTTGGGATAAGTTTAAGAGAGAGAAGCTTTCACCAAGACTCTTCCATGGAGAATGTAGAGAAAAGAAAGAGGAAGAAGATGAAAATGATGAGAAAAGGAGGAGGGAGGTCGGATGGTTGAGGGAGCATGGGAAGGGGTATGGGTGTTGTTGACAAATGAGGAGGATGGGGAGTGATTTAGGGAAAGGGTCCCCCCCCCCCCACAACTATCCTACCTAGGCTTTCACCAAAAACCACTTTCATTTAAATTTTTCCCAATGTATTTAAATTAAAATTCTCCTACTCAAATATTTATTCTTCATACTTAATTCCTCCTTCCCTATTTTATTCATGTTTTTATTATTATATTTCTTTTTGAACATTAATTTATTTTCCTATCATTTATCCTAATATAAGAATTCGAGTATATAAAAATGGACACATAATATTAACAGTAATATTAAAGGCACACAATATAATATTAAAATTAGTGCCTAGAGTTAGGGTCGTTACATCGACACTTTTATTTCGTTCAATTATTTTTCCAAACAAACAAAGAGTCATTGTTGTTATTGTTATTCATATACCAAATTGTATTTATTCAGAATGGAAAAACATTATAATTACTATTATGGATCCAATAGAATTTTGATAAAGTACTATTGAATACATTAATTTTATTTCTCGGTTTAAAAATAGTATTATATCGAAATTAATAGAAATAAATCAGAAAAGCATAAAGAAAATAGTGAATATAAATATACCATTTATTATACTAACCGAGAAGTGAATTGACAAATAAAATATGCCCCATAGCAAATTTGACAACATGGTAAATAAGCAAGAACATAATTTTCCTTACCAAACAATTATAATAATTAATAAACTAACTTGATTATCTTGAATTAATAATCTTATCATCTAAAATGAAAAATAAATAAATTATATCCAGTCTCTGTGTATATGCTCAAGGGCACACTTGGATTCAAAAGGTATTGTTTTATATTGAAAAAAATATATAGAGATAAAACTTGTTATGCTCAATTCTTCTTCTCACATGTAATGGAAAATAAGGAAATAAAATTAACTTTGAAAAGTAAATTACCATTGTCAAACTTTCAATTTTTTAGATTAATTAGAACGGTACAATCCGATTTTTATATTCGGTATATAAGCCAAATATGATATCATTGTCAAACTTTCAATTTTTTTAAAAATAAAAAACATATACTCCTAGATTGTTTTATCGGTTTTTCAATATATTCTGTGTACGATTTTTAGGTTTGATACAATTTTTCGAATTTTTTTCACACCCTACTACTACCGGTTATAATTCTTTAAAACTAAAAAGTATTTGGGGCTCATGATGTTTGAGTACTTGTTAGTTGAGAAATTCGACTGAATTTTAATTTTTTCTCCAAGTTTTATTTGAAAATTTCATTGACAAAATCGAGATCGAGATAAATAGGTGACTAGTTAAACAAACCATAAACTCGACCATAATATTGTTTGATTTTCTATACGAATTCATTATAAAACATGCTTAAAAAATTAAAAAAAAATTAAAAAAAAATTAAAAAAAAAACGTAAATGCACGGTATGAAACATTAGAATAGTTTAAAAAATTAACCAAAACCAAATATGAAACAGTGGCTTTCAGAGGCTTTCAGAGGCAATTCAGCAACATTTTAACCACTTAAAATTAAGAGGACTTTAAGAGCCTAACAAACCTTATTTCAAAAAAAAACAAACACACTTATTTCTCTAATCCTCTTAATGAATAAGTGTTAAAGAGGCAAACAAGGCTGAAAATAAAAAAACAAACGCCCCCTTAGTTGAGAAATTCGACTGAATTTTAATTTTTTTCTCCAAGTTTTATTTGAAAATTTCATTGACAAAATCGAGATCGAGATAAATAGGTGACTAGTTAAACAAACCATAAACTCGACCATAATATTAATTACTTTTCTTTTTTGAAGGAAATATAATTTACTTTTATAAATTCCATTTATTTATTTTATTGAAGAAAAATAAAATGAAAGAGAAATGGGAGGGGGAGGGGGAGGTAAGGAATTTTTTCTCAAATAATACATTTTTAAAATTTTATTTACCAAAGTGACTTACTGTTCAAACTTTTTTCCAAAATGTCTCATTTTTTGAAAACTCGCTACACCGTGTAGCGAGTTTATAATTTTTCAATTAAAATCGCTACACGGTGTAGCGATTTTAAATTTGCTAAATTTTATTTAATATTTATGCTTAAAAAAAAAAAAAAACCAAATTTGAAATCGCTACGGGATAAGGATGTAGCGATTTCAAATTATCACAATACACGTAACCAACAAACAAAGTCCGCCACCACCACGTACCACTCTATACTAATAATAATAATAAGTACTTCTTCCGACTCTAAATTACAAAATGATAATATAAAAATTATATATTAATAAAGAAAACTAAATAGAATTTTTTTTTTTCATCTCAAATAAATATTTTAAAAAATGTACTTCTATAAAAAAATATTTTTCATTTCAAAAATAAATATTTTTTTCGACTCAAAATGAATAACCAAAAAATAATACTACATTTTTTGTCCAAATAAATGAGCATTACTTCCTTCGTCTCAATGAATATTTTATAAAATAATACTCTTCATTTGCCTAAAAAATTAATATCATATTTTGAGACGAAGACACTAACATTACAAACATTAATTTTAGAGGCGAATGAAGTAGTATTAATTTTTAAAATATTCATTGAGATGAAAGAAGTAATGCTCATTTTTTTGGGATAAAAAATGTAGTATTATTTTTTGGTTATTCATTTTGAGTCGAAAGTAATATTTATTTTTGAAATGAAAATTTTTTAATATCATATTTTGAGACGAATACACTAACATTACAAACATTAATTTTAGAGGCAAATGAAGTAGTATTATTTTATAAAATATTCATTGAGACGAAGGAAGTAATGCTCATTTATTTGGACAAAAAATGTAGTATTATTTTTTGGTTATTCATTTTGAGTGGAAAGAAATATTTATTTTTGAAATGAAAAATATTTTTTTATAGAAGTACATTTTTTAAAATATTTATTTGAGATGGAAAAAATAATATTTCTATTTAATTTTCTTTATTAATATATACTCCCTCCGTCCCGCCTGAAAGGGCACAAATTTCCTTTTTGGACGTCCCATTTAAAAGGGCACAACCTCAAAAAGGAAAGTTTTTATTATTTTTATACTCTTCCTACCCCACTCATTCTCTCTCCTACTTTACTTTTACACTCACAACATTCTCTCTCCTAACTATTCCTCCCACTCATTCTCTCTCCTATTTAATTTTTCATACTCACAACATTTAACCTTTTTCTCTTTCTTACATCACTTTCCTTATTCATTTCTTAATTTCCGTGCTAGGAGGCAAAATTGCCCTTTCGAGCGGGACGGAGGGAGTAATTTATATTATTATTTTGTAATTTAGAGTTGGAGGAAGTACTTATTATTATTATTAGTATAGAGTGGTAAGTGGTGGTGGTGTACTTTGTTTGTTTGGTTACGTGTGTTGTGATAATTTGAAATCGCTACACCTCGTAGCTATTTCAAATTTGGTTTTTTTTTTTTTTTAAGCACAAATATTAAATAAAATTTAGCAAATTTAAAATCGCTACACCGTGTAGCGATTTTAATTGAAAAATTATAAACTCGCTACACGGTGTAGCGAGTTTTCAAAAAATGGGACATTTTGAGAAAAAATTTGACCAATAAGTCATTTTGGTAAATAAAATTTTAAAAATGTATTATTTGAGAAAAAATTCTAAAGAGAGGCGAGTCTAAAAATAAATTAAATTAAAATCGAACAAGGGAAAAAAAAAAAAAGGGGAAAGCTGAAAAATCAATTAGCGGCGAGAATAGATAGAAACAGCCATCACTACTCGCCTGGGATTCTTCTCAGACTCAGTTGATCCCTCCCCGTCTCTCTCCGTCGTCCCATCAACCTTAACCTCCGTCACACAGCGAGAGAGAGAAAACCAGATTGGGTATCAGTCAAATACCCCAAAATCAAAAAAATTGAATCTTGAAGATCAGAAATGGCGTTCGACCTCCCAACAGATCTGATCCAGCAAGTCCAGTTCACGCTCCGAAACAGCGCCGGAATCTCCTCTTACGACCCTCAAGACCCGACTCTACCTTCCCTTCCATCGCTCGAATCAATAATCGCCGGACTAGACCCGACGCCACCCTATCTGAGGTGTAAGCATTGTAAAGGAAAGCTTCTAAGAGGGTTACAGTCTGTCATTTGCGTCTACTGCGGCAAGCGTCACAAAAAAGACGTTAAACCCTACCCTATAGCCTTCAATTCAACTTTTGCTTATAGATGGTTACTCGAATCACTCTGCTTTGATGGATCGGTTAGTTCACTCGAATCGATCCCAATAGGATATTAATTCTGACAGTAATGATAGTGCATTTGTATGTTATGCACTTATGCTGTTTATAGGTTATACTGACAAGTCTGACATGATATAATATATGGGAATTAGTTAGCTTATATTTTTCAAATGATGATGCAAATTTTGTGCATTTTAAGGTAGAAATTAAGAAAAACACACAAAAAAGGTAATGCAAGAGATGGGAGCTTGATTTTATGAAAACATTCCGACTTGAAAGGTTGTAACGTGTGAATAGATGATTTTGTCTTTAAGTAGCTACTGTTTAAAACTGTGTACTCATTTACTTGTTTCAATGTTTTTTTTAGTTCTTCAAAATCTCAGAAGTATGTGGACTTGATCGGCTTCGGAACTAGTTTCCTAAGAAATTGTTAGTACTAGAATCGTGATAGCTTAGTGAATTATTTGTGATCGTATCTATGCACACTGCATTAGTAGTTTTATTTTTATGATTCCATTTTGGTTCATCTGGATTATGCAAGTATATTGAGTGTCCATTGAGATGAAAGTGAGGCTCTTGTTTGTTCGATGAAAAGGTAATATATTGAGAAGTTATCTTTTTTTTTTTTCTTGAGAATAGATTGTCCATTGAGATGAAAGTGAGGGTCTTGTTTGATGAAAAGGTAATATATTGGGAAGTTATCGTATTATTCTTGAGAATAGAGCATATTGAGCTGATAAGTTTTCCGTCAAGCATTGGGTTTTCTGTCATTCTCAGTCTCAGATTCGGGGGCTTTGCTGTAGAAATGGGCAGAGTGCTCAAGAATGAAAGCTTGTCTGCTCTAAACGAATCATATCTTTTTGCAGGAAGTCGTCGTACCTTATAGCGAAGGAAGTGAATTTAATAGAAGCCAGAATGCATCAAAAGAAAAGATTTCTTTGTCAGAGCTCTTGGATTTGCAGATAGCCTGGCCGGATGAGCCAGAAGAACCTGAGACTACTGTTACAAACACGTCGTTCGAACAAAGTATAAGTACTTTGAATTTGTCAGCAGACGGATTGGACGATTTCTTCCCAGGATCAGAGAGGAATAATTCAGTCAATTCATCTGAAGAACAGCCAGCTGTAATCAACCAGATTGCTATCACTGAAAGTAGAACATTTGTGAACCCAAAAAATCTTAATTTATTTCAGGACGTTCCACCTTCTGAGTCAGGGATCCAGTCTTCTATTCATGCTAGTGCTGATTCTTTCACTGGTTGGGAGGCAAACTTTCAGTCTCCTGATGCAAGAAATCAGCATGAAGATTCCAAACCAGTTGAGCCTCTTATAGGCTCTGCTGTTGACCTTTCGTTGCACATGGACTCTGTTTTTGGACACACTGACCAATCTAACGATGGAAAGTTGAATTCTGATTCAGCTCCTCCTCCAACAGTTAGTGACTGGATTCAGGACGACCAAATAAATAAAGTTAACTCTTCAGTCCTTCAGCAAGCTCCGCTGTTTGATTCAGTTGTTGAAGCTAAAAGTGCTGCATCATCAGATAATCTAAACAATAAATCTTCAGAAATTGTTGACGATGACTGGTTTCAAGATACAAAATGGCAAAACAGTACAGTTACCAGTGAGACTAAAGATGATGATTTATTTGGGGAAATAATTAACAACAGTGCAGCTTCTCCTCCTCCTCCTTTGGCGAATGATTGGATTCAGGATGACTTATTGAATAATATTAAATCCTCAGTTTCTGAGGAGGATGAGCAGTTTAAACTTGCAGTGAAAGCTAATGATGGCGTGTCACAAGATTATCAAAACACTCAATCTTCAGATAGTGTTGATTGGTTCCAAGATAGTAAATGGCCACATAATAGTGCTAATAATATGGTCAATGACGATGATGGCATATTTGGAGTTAGAACAAAGAACGATATAGCCCCTACTCCAGTGGCTAATGATTGGATTCAACATGACCTACTGAATAACTTTAGCTCCTCAGACTCTCGGCAGGCTGAACCGTTTGATTTACTCATTGATGATAAAGGTGGAATGTCAGCAAATAATGCAAACGAACCATTTTCTGATAGTGTCGATTGGTTTCAAGATAATACATGGCAGGCTGGCAGTGATAATGCAAAAGATAAGACGGACAAAGAAGAGGATGACTCATTTGATGAATGGAATGATTTTGCAAGCTCGACTGTAAATCAGGGTTCTTCAAAGAGTTCTTGGAATCAAAGTGGTAATGAGATTAGCGCTTCTAGTCAACCAAAGCCTGAAATGGATTTGTTAATGTCAACAGATAACTTCCAGGAAGTAAATTTCAGTGGCTTCTACCAGTCAGATCCGTTTTCTGGCTCATCAAGCAATGCAATTGGGTTTGGAGATGTGAATTATATCCAGCCAGAAGTATCTACGACTAACAGGTATGCACAGTTTCTTCAAAATAAGTCACTTATTGAGATCTTTCTATGCTATTAATTTTGTGTTGCTGTGATAAGTTTATCTGTCTTTATTACTTTCAACATTATCACTTATGATTTTCATATTATCATTTAGAAGGGAGGTTTCATAATGTCATCTTATATGGCAGGGATATAACATGAATCAGATATACAATTGCGGTGCTCAATATTTTGATATACCTGATTGTTTACATTCTCCCTCCGTCCCAAAATGAATGTTCAAAAAAATTCAAATTTTCCCTTGATCAAGAGTAAATTTGGACATTTATTGGGATGGAGAGAGTAAGAGTAGTTATTACAACATATGATCTTGATTAAAGATGGATTTGTCATCAGGGAAATCATTTTAGTGATAATATATTCTTCAGTTACTTAAGGTAAATTACTTTGTCATAGATGGAAAGACAGGAACCAGTCCCTTACTCCCTCCATAGATGCGCTATTATAGTGCTTTATTTAACTTGTAGTGCTTGTGGAATCAGGGCTCAGTATATAAATTTCTTGGACAGATTATCTATTGTCATTTTGAAATAATGGATGAATGTGCATTCAGCCAAATATTTTATCACGGTCATCAAGTATTCTCTTATTTTAAGTTATTTATCACTCCGTCCCAAAATGAATGTCCATTTTTTTTTTTTCAAATTTGCTCTTGATCAAGGGCGAATTTGAATTTTTTTGGACATTCATTTTGGGACGGGGAGGGAGTATTAGGAAGGAGATTTTGGATATTTCCCGTTTTATCATGTGCCTCCTTATCTTATCTTGGTTTTATGTGCATTGTTGTAAGAGAAGAGATACACTCCCTCCATCCCACTCGAATAGGTGGGCTTTGACCATACATGCAGGTTGAGGAAAATGGTTGGCGTAGTCATGCAAGTTATGGTAACGTATAGAGAAGTACACTATAGAAGTTGACATTTCAGATGGGACTTCTTCTTCTTCTTTTTTTTTTTTTTTTTTTTTCAGGGACAAGAGATTAGTCAGTGTCTTTAATTTACATCTGTGCTTATTTCATAATCCCCCACCCCCCCCATTGGATTGAACTTTGAAGAAAGATCCAAGTAAAAATAATTATCCTCATGAAATTCTAAAAATTGTTATTGGCAATATTTTTTAAGTTGTATCAGTAATAAGTTTTGGAATTCCATTTGGGGTAATTTTTTTCCTCTGAATGTTTAGGACTACTGATGCCAAGGCTGGAGAAGATTCTGAACAACCAGAGAAGAATGCAGATGTTTCAACTGAATCCCACTGGAAAGATGATGTGGAGATGCTGATGTCGCAGATGCATGATCTTTCTTTCATGCTTGAGACCAGTCTTTCAGTCCCCTCAAAACCCAATGGCGCTGGCTCTTTTTTGCAAGATTGAGTTTCATTTTTCCATGGCTGAGAGTTTATATGTTACAAGTTTTACAAGTAAGTATTTTAAATTCGTACCATTTTATTTTTTTATAATTTAAGTTAGCCAATTTGTTATTTATTTGATCAAGTGGTTGTAAGCTATGACTGCTGAAGATTAGTGTAAATAGATAGGAATGATCATAGAGGAACTTGTTTTCTGTTTGGTAATAAAAAATGCTGCTTGTTTTAGATGTACAAGTTTTCAACATTTACATGTCCATAATATTTATTTTTATAGGACCAAACTAGCCTTGATTGAAATTTATGATGACTCAATCCATATTTTCCTGTCCCAAATAACCTTTACAAAAGTGCTCAGCCCATTGAAGCCCATTTACAGAAGTACACAAATAAAAGTACCAAACCCCCAGATTTCCGAAGAGTAGATGATGGTATCCCATATTTTCCAGTCCCAAATAACCCTTTCAAGAATGCCCAAAAACATACCACCACCCAACCACTACAAATGACCTCCCCTATCCCTGCTCCGTTTCCTTCCACCGCCTTTACTCCTCGTATCCATCCCAATGATCCAATCACCAATGCCGTCAGATTCACCAACAAAATTGCCACTCCAGGTACAAAAACCGGAGACTCATCGAACGTGTACCTTCCTGCATTGGCATTGCCATCAGCATCATCAGGGTCATTTTGGTCTTTTTGTGTCACTTCAAAAACAGTTTCAGATATCCCTAGCAGCTTGAGTAGTACACTTAGAAGTCCAAATAACCATGCTGTCATACAGTTTATCCTTCCCATTCTCTGGTTGTTCCACCAACACCGGACAGTTTGACCAGTCAGAATGTACTCTGACAGACCATAAGTCAAGTAGATGATAGATATAGCAATAGGAATAAGTATTGCTGGTTCATTGACCTGAAAAAATAGATGAAAATACATCAAACACAAACAATTGACTGAAGGAACTCAATATCATTATGGATCCGGGGCATGCACAATTCAGCTGCACAAAAGTCCAAATCTGAACCGTTAGATCGTTCATTAAGGGTATAATTGTCTTTTGATCCCATCATCACATCAAATCACATTAAACGTGCCCTCCTATTTGTGAAATATGTAATTTGGACCATTGAACTGCATAGACCCCAAATTCAACAATATAGACCAATAATTTTTTGCCATATCTATTTGGTCTAACCTTAGGCAAGAAGTGGGAGTTGGTTATGATGCAGTACGCGGGCAAACAAGCGTAAAGTATATCTGGAACAGATCGAAGAGCCCATGTTTGAATCCAGACATAAGCCAGACATTGTCTGAAAGAGAGCTTCCCTTTCAGAGTAGCAATCAAAGGACTTTTAGAGCTGATTAGGATTTCAAGAAGCCCAGTTGACCATCTCTTTGCCTGAATTAATGTTGCAGGGCCAGCGGATGGCGCTGAGCCGAGAAATGCTGGTGGTTCAGGCGTGACGTAGGCTGATATCCAACCCTTTCTGTGGATAGTTAACCCTAATAGGATATCCTCCGTTTGAGACCCGTAAATCCACCCAACCTGAAATTAAGGTTTCCAAAATTCTAAAAAACTCTGATACTGTATTATAATGGTCAAATTATTAATATCTAACTACAATGTATTACATGAAAATCTGACTTGTTTCCAAATTAAAATTTTTTCATTTTGACTGGAAATTTCCAATCTTGAAGACTATGTTGCTTTTATTTATTATACACACACATAGGAGTATATATTATTTAGATTATAACGGTCAATTTTTTTTTTACCTCTTTCCCCCAACTTGTACTATATTCGTAAACACATCCTGCAACTTGGTTTGCTGCCTCAATGGAATTTGCTAGGCGATGATTATCATCTTTCACTGCATTCAACTCAGATATAGCTTCAGCAGCCGCTTTTACAAACTCCTTCGTTTTACCAAATTTTTCTTCTAGTTTCCCATCCAATAATATTTCTGTCACAAAATAGATTAGTCGGTTGAGAAAATTTAAAAGCCGAGGCGCGAAGTAAAATTATTTCATACCCGAATTTTCTTTCTCATTGGGAGAGAAACCATAGATGACTTTTCGTCTGTGAATACATCCTGTTCCTGCATAGAAACATCCTTGAATCCCTGCTATTCCATGTCCTACAAACTGATGATCAAAATCAA
The DNA here is from genome assembly GCA_022495995.1 of Adenophora triphylla var. japonica. Classification (NCBI taxonomy): domain Eukaryota; kingdom Viridiplantae; phylum Streptophyta; class Magnoliopsida; order Asterales; family Campanulaceae; genus Adenophora; species Adenophora triphylla. The sequence goes on along the minus strand of JAFEMH010002108.1, from coordinate 307,338 downwards.
AGGTTTATTAATCTTCTAATAATATTAATTGTATGAAATAAGCGTGACTTAATTTACTTACTTCAAGTAAAACCATCATTTGATTACCAAAAGGGTCATCCTTTAGGCCGTCGTAAAAACATTGTGGAAACTGGGCAAATGCGTAGCTTTTATCTTCACCAGCACCAAGCAAAACACACAGTGCATGAAGAACAATGTGCGGATTGTTAGCGTACATGTCACAATCTACGTTCAGCGTAAATGGCGCGTTTGTCATTACTCCTGACACTCTCGTCTGTACATAAATGACCACAAATAATCATAAATAAGAGAATAAGAATTTGATTTTCAATGGTTTGGTGGGAAAAAATGATAACAAGAAGTTCTAATTACCAGAACATTCATGGCACCAGCTTTGAAGTGATGAGGATGCTTTGGGCGCTTCTCCCGCGATATGTAGACCAGATGGGGCACGCCATCTGTATTAGCTTCCCTGTATTCTGATATAACCTACAATTATCCAATTTTAAATTATAAGGAAATTCATTAACGACGTTATCACTCTGTCTCAAAACGAGTGTCTACTAATTTCGGGACAACTCCATACTGAAAATGTCGCTAATTAGTATATTATTCTGACTTTGACCTTGTTTCGAATAACCTTTAACAGTAATTCCACTGCATATTTCTCGATCAAACACTTGCCAAATCTTTTAAGACGATCTTCTTGTAACCATACGGCCCTAATAACGTGTTTCATATAAGTATGTCTTTTTGCCTGTTTTATGTTCTTAAATAGAGCCTAGGGTCCATTGTTTTTGGAAGTCAGTGGTCAGATTCACATGGTCAGCACTCATCAGAGAGAGAGAGAGAGAGAGAGAGAGAGAGAGAGAGAGAGAGAGAGAGAGAGAGAGAGAGAGAGAGAGAGAGATACCTTTACTATGGTTGGATGGTTTCCTCGTTCAACGTTGGAAAAATCTGCAAAGTCACCAATAAGTTCACATGGACTCGACTTCTGAGTTGCTTGTTCAATCTTCTGGCAAAGTTGTCCGTACTCATCCTTCAAACATAAACGCAACAAATTAAAACATTAATATAAATGGAAATTCAGACAATTGATATATAAGGATTGGATTCAGGATCCAGACAGAACCTTACCTTGACCATCTTCCACTCTTGTAGGAACTCAAATGAAGAAGTATCAGCGAGTGAAGGAGTAGACTTGGCTGTAACGTAGCGAAATGGAGCTCGTGTTTGAATGTCATATTTCTTACAGAATGGGACCCAAAGCTTTGCAAACTTTGAGGTTTCCACGAGAGCGTAGTATGTAAGAGGAGAGCAGCCATCATCTGAAACATAGCAAGCCAACTTTTTTGCTGGATAATCAACCGCTAACAAAGATAACACCGTGTTCACAGTAATTATAGGCGGTTCTAGTAATGGATCCGCCGTTGTAACAAACATGTCCACTGCAGGAAGCTCATTTTCCTCATACCTAAAAGATGGAAAAAGAAACAGATAAACTATCTTCTTTTTTTTTTTTTTTTTTTTCTGATACTGATATTGATATTACCTTTGCAAGAGGCGATTTGGGTATGTTTTGAAATCGACTTGGTTCCATTTCATGGATACAGTAAGAGCCCAAATGAAAGTGAAGCATGACTCGCATAAAAGGGCGATGAGCCATTGGTTCCCATGGTGTTTGAGAGAGACAAGACGATAAGCTAGGAGAGAGAGAAGAAGGAAGAGGATTAAGAGTTCGATGGCCCGTGGTATTGTGTTTTTACGAGGGATTTTTTCATGGAGAGGGAGAGATGGTGAGGTTCTTGCTGGAATGACCATTGTAGACAAGTAGAGTTTAGGTAGGAGAAGCTGAGTTACAACTGAAAGTGTAAAGCTTTCAGAATGTGTATAGCATGCCATGCTTCACTCCCATATATATTGTTCAAATATATGTAACTGTTGCGTCAGCAAATTTGTTGCGAAAACTACGTGGATACATTCGCCTTTTCTTTCTTGGATATGATCGGCAGAGATTAAATGAGAATCATATGCATACTTCTTATGGATTGATAGTAGTACTTGTGAGCCAAATCCGCGGAATAACCCGTTAATTTGGGCGGTTTGTGATGTAAAGTAACGCAGCGGAATAGTAACCAAGGCATGATCGAAATCAAACCTTCTGCAAGGAATAGCAATTCCTTAGAAAACAAGAACTTCCAAAGAAGATCTTCTGCAAGCCAATAAAATTGATCAAGGGTTTTGCAAGATGCAACTGAAATTTAATTGATAAAAAAGTCTACCTCAAAAAATAAACCCTAAGAGTATTTATACCTAGCACATAAGCTGTTAACCTAATTAAAAATGGAATATAAAACAATCCCCAAAATACCCCTACTTAAGTTTCCAAAACAGAATCGAATTTTAAAACTGCTGAAAAATCCCGTCACGTGGGCGGTCGCCCACCCCCAGCTGCGCGGTCGCCCATCTCTACAGAGACTTATCCTTTGCGTGATTCTACACACGCGCGGTCGCCCATCCCATCTGCGCGGTCGCCCACCTGTCCATAAGCTTTTCCGTCGTTCCCAATTACACATGCGCGGTCGCCCATAGCTCTTGCGCGGTCACACACAGAGCCTTCATTCCGTCCCGACCTGTCTTGAAGCATCCCAACTTGTACGACATCATTCGCCCCCACTTCAAAAGGATTCGTCCCCGAATCCATATCCAAATAAAGGGGAACATCCGGGTGGATTCGACTAAATCCGAAACATTAAAAGTATTAGAAATATTCCACCCCTCGGGCAAATCAACAACATAAGCATTGTCATTGATCTTCTTCACTATCCGGCAAGGCTCAATCTTCTTGGGATGAAGCTTGTGATACGTTCCTTGAGGAACCCGTTCCTTACGCAAATGAACCATCACCAAATCATCAACAACAAATACCTTCAAACGACGCCGCTTATCCGCAATCTCCTTATACTTGGCATTCGACGCTTCAATGTTCTTCTTGACTTCAGTCTGAACCGCATCAATCATCTCCGCCATGTTTTCAGCCGCAATACTATACCCCGGAACTCTAGGCAAATGAATCAAGTCAAGAGTATACTTAGGAGGTCGTTGATACACAATCTCAAAAGGAGTCTTCTTCGTCGTCCGATTGGTCATATTGTTAAATGCAAATTCAGCCGTTGATAAGGCCAAATCCCACTTCTTCGGAAACTCACCATATAAACAACGAATCATAGAACCCATGTTCCTATTTACCACCTCCGTCTGGCCATCTGTCTGCGGATGAAAAGAACTGCTAAACTGCAAGTCTGTCTGAAAAATACGCCACAAAGTACGCCAAAAATGACTAAGGAACTTGGTATCCCGGTCGGATGTAATGGACTTCGGGATCCCATGTAGACGGACAACCTCCTTAAAGAACAAACCCGCGATGTGAGAAGCGTCATGAGTCTTTCGACAAGGAATAAAATGAGCCATCTTAGAGAAACGATCCACACACCACAAAACAAAGTCATTGGCACGTTGCTTCCTCGGAAGCCCAAGCACAAAATCCATGGAAATATCCTCCCAGGGTCCATCCGGAATAGGCAGAGGGGTATACAAACCCGTATTTTGAGACTGCCCCTTGTTGATCTGACAAACCATACACTTCTGAACAAATCTGTGCGTATCCCTACGGAGATGCGGCCAATAATATTTCTTCTCAACGAGCTCTACCGTCTTGTCTCTCCCATAATGCCCCTTCTTGTGGACCTCTGCAATAAGACTTTCACGAATAGAACCCTGCGGAATACATAATTTGTCCATATAGAACAAGAAACCATCCTGCAAGAAAAACAACCCAATAGGATTCCCATCGTTACACTTTGCCCACTCATCTGCAAAATCCTCAGTGGCATACAAATCCTTCAAACAATCAAAGCCCACAACTACATTCTCCATTGTCACCAATAAATTGACCCTTCGACTCAATGCATCCGCTACCTTATTATGTTGTCCACTTTTATGTTTAATAACAAAAGTGAACTGCTGCAAATAAGCAACCCAACGAGCATGCATACGATTAAGCGGCTTCTTACCATTCATGTACTTCAAGGCCTCATGATCGGTATGAAGAATGAACTCACGCTGCAACAAATACTGCTCCCAATGCTTGATAGCTTGGACCACCGCGTAGAACTCAAGCTCGCAGTGATCCCAGCTTCCGCTTGGCTTCCTCCAACTTCTGACTCATGAAAGCAATCGGTTTCTTGCCTTGAAGCAAAACAGCCCCTATACCAACCACCGAAGCATCCGTCTCCAATTCGAAGGGTTTAGAAAAATCGGGTAGAACTAGCAAAGGTGCACTAGACAATTTCTCATTGATCAAAGCAAAACTAGCTGTCGCCTCATCAGTCCAAAGAAACTTCCCTTTCTTCATACATTCCGTAATTGGGGCCATAATAGTGCTAAAATTCCATATAAAACGACGATAGAAAATGGCAAGGCCATGAAAACTACGAACCTCACTGACTGTCGTTGGTGTAGGCCAATCACGAATAGCACGAACCTTGTCCTCGTCCACCCGAATACCATCTGCAGAAACAATATAGCCTAAGAACAACAAATGATCAAGCATAAAACTGCACTTTTTGAGATTCACATACAATTCATTGTCCCTCAAAGTTTGCAGAACTGCTCGCAGATGCTCCATATGCTCCCCTCCGACCTGCTATAGATCAAAAAATCATCAAAGTAAACCACCAAAAATTTACCATTGTAAGGTTTCAACACTTGATGCATCAATCATCAAAGTAAACCCGAATGGCATCACCAACCACTCATACAAGCCTTCCTTGGTCTTGAAGGCAGTCTTCCACTCATCCCCCGATCTAACACGAACTTGATGATAACCACTCTTCAAATCAATTTTGGAGAACACCTTGGAACCCCTAAGCATATCCAACATGTCATCCAAACGAGGAATCAGAAACCTGTACTTAACAGTGATTTTGTTAATTGCCCTACTATTCACGCACATTCGCCAAGTACCATCCTTCTTAGGAACAAGTAGAGCTGAGACTGCACATGGACTCATACTCTCCTGTATATAACCCTTCTTCAATAAATCTTCCACCTGTTCACGCAAAATCTCATGTTCTGCGGGACTCATCCTGTAATGTGGGAGATTAGGCAAAGAAGCACCTGACACCAAATCAATATTATGTTGTATATTACGCAAGGGAGGTAGCCCTGCAGAAAGCTCGTCAGGCATAACATCACGAAACTCATCTAATAAAGACTGCAAAGATGTAGGGACCAAACTAACCTGTCCCAATACTCCCTTTTGCACCACCGCAAACACAAAAGGAGCATCCACAATATCCTCAACAAACTCATGGGCAGTACACAAAGAGACAATAGGTTTCATCTTTGGCTTACCACTAGAACCACTTTTCAAAGCATGTAAATGAAAACCCACCCCATCTTTCGTAAAACGAATAAAATTCTCCCGCCTATTTTGCACAACATCAAGATCATATTGCCAAGGTCTACCCAACAATAAATGGCATGCATTCATATATACTATATCACATAAAACATCATCCTTATAGCTACCAATAGAAAAGGGAATAAGGCATTGCTCATGTACCTTAATAGTGCCAACATTGTTAATCCACCCCACAGAGTAAGGAGTAGGATGTTCACGTACCTCGAGCATCAATTTCTCCACCAAACCACAAGCCACTAGGTTTTCGCTGCTACCACTATCAACTATGATCATAGCCGCAAAATCTATGACCTTCCCCTTGGTGCGAAAAATGTTGTATCGCTCCGGATTGGCCTCCTTCGCAGGAGTAGTCAACATAAGCTTCCGGACCACATATGACTCGTGTTCGTCCCCCTTGTCATCATCCCCATTGGGATCTATATAGACCACTTCGCCATCCTCTTCATTCTCCCCGTCGTCATACTCATCACACTCCACCATATTAACTCCCCTTCGTTGCGGACAATTATTGGAAATATGCCCTGGTTGGTTACACCTAAAACATTTATCCCCATAATGTTTTGCATAAGGATTATTACCTTGTGTGTTGGTGTTTCGACGAGCAGGTGCCGGAGTTGTAGTCTTCTTGCCATCATCAACCTTAGGACCCGCAGCTTGAGAAATCTCCTTGCCGCCATCTACATTAGCACCTGACAATTGTCCCTTGCCACCCGAAGAAGAAGCATCACCATACCTCCTAAATGTGGTCGGAGCACGATACGTAGTTGCTAATTGTCTTTCGGCCTTCCTCGCCCTAGAAATAGCTTCATTCAAAGAGTAGGTAGTAAACAACTCTATATGATGTTTAATATTCACCCGTAAACCCGACATAAATCTAGCAAACATCTGCGACTCTGTCTCATATAAATCAGTGCGTGCCGACTGCGCATGGAAATCATGAACATATTCATCAACTGTACGACTACCATGCTTACAAGATAAGAATTTCATATAGAGATCCTGATCATGATCTCGTGGAAGAAAACGTTCCCTTAACTCTCTCTTCTTATGGTTCCAATAACGAATTTCAGGCTGCCCTTCACGCAACCTCTGTCTAGACAATTGATCCCACCAAGCAGATGCACCACCACGCAATTTGTAAGCAACATATGGGACTTTTCTATCCTCTTCAATACGCATCAATCGAAAGAATTTTTCAACCTCTGAAAGCCAATCCAAGAATTCTTCGATAGATAACTCACCATTAAAAGCCGGAATATCCGCCCTAATCTTAGGACGTTGGTCTTGAGGAGGCGCTGCCCTGACCTCACCATCATCATTATTAGAAACCTCCCCACCCATCGGATCATCACGGTGGAGATTTTCCCCGCGAGGACCAGCCCGATTTTGTGGGTTGGCATCACCGCCACCACCTACCCGCAACTGCACCAAAGCCGCCAATAATTCCGCATGTTGTCGATCGCGACGCTCTCCGTCTAACCGCATACGTTCTGTGGCTGCTGCTTCCATGCGTTCAAGGATTGCAGTGATGTCGCCATTGTTTCTCCCATCGTTTGCCATCACCTCGTCGGAGAATTCTAGGATAGTCCGATTTACGATCTCTGGCGGTGTAAAAATGTATGACGGAATAATGTAAAGCTTTGATCGAAATCAAACCTTTTGCAAGGAATAGCAATTCCTTAGAAAACAAGAACTTCCAAAGAACATCTTCTGCAAGCCAATAAAATTGACCAAGGGTTTTGCAAGATGCAACTGGAATTCAATTGATAAAAAAGTCTACCTCCAAAAATAAATCCTAAGAGTATTTATACCTAGCACATAAGCTGTTAACCTAATTAAAAACGGAATATAAAACAATCCCCAAAATACCCCTACTTAAGTTTCCAAAGCAGAATCGAATTTTAAAACTGCTAAAAAATCCCGTCACGTGGGCGATCGCCCACTCCCAGCTGCGCGGTCGCCCATCTGTACAGAGACTTATCCTTTGCGTGATTCTACACACGCGCGGTCGCCCATCCCATCTGCGCGGTCGCTCACCTGTCCAGAAGCTTTTCCGTCGTTCCCAATTACACATGCGCGGTCGCCCATAGCTCTTGCGCGGTTGTGCACCTGTCCAGAGCCTTCATTTCGTCCCAACCTGTCTTGAAGCATCCCAACTTGTACGACATCAGTTTGGTTTCTACATCTAAAACCCATATCTACAAGGTATTTTTGTCCAAATTTTTACAGATTTTCGCTGCTCCAAATTTTGTTTGACAGTTGTCCACCATTTTAAATCTTGGCCACTAATGTATCTATCTCTTTGAGAAAATAATAAAAAATACATCATATAAAAAAGAATCACGACGGAAAATTCAAATGATCGTGTCAAATCATTTTTTCCCGTGGGATTGCAACAGCACATAAGGCCGCCAAAATTGTTAATGAAGAAAAATCCAAAATTCATACACCCTCCGTCTCAAGAGAAAAGTGTCACTATTTTAGGTTAAACATGCAAATTAAGAAAAAAAGAAGGACAAAAAAATACTTTCCTCCGTCATGATTCTTGTGATTTTAATGAGCGCGGGAATTATGGTAATGGGAGGGAAAAAAAATGTTGTGAGTGTAATTTGAAAATAGGAGAGAGAATTAGTGGAGGGAATAATAAATTATAATGGTGTTGTGAGTATTAAAATAATGTAGGAGAGAGAATGAGTGGAGGAAATAATAATATTTTATGTTCAAAAAAGGAAAGGTGAAGCTTCTAACGGGACGCCCTTTTGGGTAATTGGTGAAGCTTTTATTGGGACAGAGGGAGTATTGTGAGTGTAATTTGAAAAGAGAAGAGAGAATTAGTGGAAAAAATAATAAATTTAAAAAGTGTTGTCAGTGTAATAATGTTTTAGGAGAGAGAATGAGTGAAGGGAATAGTTAGTGGGATAATAGAATATTAATAAAACATTTCTATTTTAGAAAATGTGACATTTTAAACGGGACGCCATTTTGAATAAAAAGTGACGGATTTTCTAGGACGGAGGGAGTATTCCTTTTAAGATACACTTGAAATTTTCAACTAATACGGCAATATCATACTCTCTCAGTCTTTAAATAAGTATTTAAATAAATGAATGTTCAAATTTTAATTAGGAGACATTATGAAAATATTGACGATTATACAATTAAATGACAAATATATATACATATTCTTGTTATTTAATTTTTAAACAATTAGTTTTGCAAGTATAAAATGACTAGTGAAAACAATTGGTATAAAACATTTATGAACAAATTTTTTTATAAGAAAAAATATTCATTTTGAGACAAAAGTTTCTTGAAACCAGTCATTCATTTAGGGATGGACTAATATCTTTAAAGATAAAAATTCATTAAGCATTTTAAAAAAAAAAATAGATTAGAAAAATATTCTTTAGAAAGTATACAAGGGTTTAGAATGGGAACCTAGTAGAAATAGGCTTCTTTTCGTTCTGAAAGTTCTGAGTTTGGACTTTTTATAAAAAAATATTGTTTTTTTATTAATGAATTACTTAATGAATTAAAGAGTTGCATTTCAAAATGCTAGAAATTGGATTTGATGAAGTTCGAACTCTGACCTTTTATTTTGAAAGGGACATTGTATGCCGATTAAACTATAAATTTTTGTCAATGTTGTTCTGAATTCGTTCGGACAAGCAAGTAGAAGGACCATTTCTTATTTTCAGCAGACAGTGATGGCAAATTCATTTAAGCCAAGCAATCGAGAGTAAGGAAAGGAGGAGGTTTTAGCCTTTTAGGCCATCCATTGTTGATAACCATTTTTTTCTTTTGCCATTTTGAAAAAGAATAATGTAAATACTTCCTCCTTTCTATTATAACGTCCCATTATAAATGACCTACTTCTCTTTTTAATCTATTTCGAAATAAATGTTGCCTTCTCAAATAAGGAAAGAGTCTTAGGGCCGTATAATTAATCTGTTTTAAGCCAAGCAATCGAGAGTAAGGAGGAGGTTTTAGGCCATCCATTGTTGATAACCATTTTTTTCTTTTGCCATTTTGAAAAAGAATAATGTAAATACTTCCTCTCTTCTATTAATATTATAATTTCACAAATAAAGAAGTAATAAAAAACTTTTCATTTTTGGGTTGTGCCCTTTCAAATGGGACGTCAAAAAGGGAAATTTATGCCCTTTCGAACGGAACGGAGGGAGTAAAAGACAAGCAAGTAGAAGGACCATTTCTTATTTTCAGCAGACAGTGATTGCAAATTCATTTAAGCAAGGAGGAGGTTTTAGGCCATCCATTGTTGATAACCATTTTTTTTTTTTTGCCATTTTGAAAAAGAATAATGTAAATACTTCCTCCGTTCTATTATAACGTTCTATATAACGTCCCATTACAAATGACCTAATTCTCTTTTTAATCTATTTCGAAATAAATGTCGCCTTCTCAAATATTCTCAAATAAGGAAAGAGTCTTAGGGGCCGTTTGGTTAGGATGCTTAAGACATGATAACGTTCATCAAAATTAATAAGGTTTATTAAAAGGGTGTTTGGTTGTAAATTAGGTATCCATATAATTAATCCGTTTTATTGGGATTGGGTCTTAATCCCCTCACTAATTATCCTGATAAAATATTTTGTATGATTGTTGATACTTATCAATTTTTTATATTTTAAGCTTTGAATTTTTGAATTTAATTTTGAACTTTAATATGATGTATTTTTACAATATGAATGTTTATGTTAAGTTATGGTCATAATAAATTAGGGATATTTTTGGAAAATGAAAAATAATACTGTATAAATTTATTTCTTACCCAACATTAGATTATGCTAATGTGGGATTAAAGCTTTTTAATCCTAATTGTACCAAACGCAAAATTACTCTAAAGCTAAGGATTATTAAGACCAAGGATTATTAATGAGGGTATTAATAATCCTTTCATTAATAATACTGCTAATTCTTATCCGGCAATCAAACGAGTCCTTAGTGTAAATTTATGTCGTGGACAAGAAATGTACAAATAAATAAAGCATTTTTTTTTTAAATAAAGACAAGACAAATGCAATAATTATTATTATGAAACGGAGGAATATGTTCTTTAATTTCTGAGTAAGTATCTATGTAGCGACTTAGCGAGCTAATTAATCGGCGCGATCGCCCCAATTATATCGCCCCAATTGAGTAAGAAAATAATTCATTAAGAAAAAAAGGGATTTCGGAATTAGTAATTCCGGATTACATTCGGCGCGATCGCCCCAATTATATCGCGGGATCGCTCGTTTTTTACAGATTTTTTTTTAAATTCAGTTTTGGAAAAAAAAATTTGGAATCCGGAATTGGTAATTCCGAATTACACTATTCCGAAATTATCAATTCCAGAATTCAAGTGAAAAGTGCTAGTTTAGTAAATATTTTTTCATCAATGTTAATTTGGTATTTAAATTTTTAAAAATCAATATTTTGGAAAAAAAATCCCCTAAAATAGAATAAATAATAATAAAATAAAGTATCTAGAAAGAAAAATAAATAGTTTGGAATAAATTAACTTAATTTGTTGGTCCTACTCTCATTATTGGTAAGTAGCCTTTGGACCAAAAAGAGAAAAAGTTGGAGTAAAATTGATGAATCTTTCTCCATCAAAACATGTCATTACATAAGGTGGGAAATGCTTCACGGCAATAGAATTATACTAGTAAGATTTCATAGGTGATGGACCACTCGATAATATATACGTACTCCTTTCGTCTAGTTTAAAATGACATAAATTTTCTTTTTGAACGTCCCATTTAAAAGGGTACAATTAAAAAATGAAAAGTTTTTTATTATTTTTTTATTTGTGGGATCCACTTGTCATACTTACAATAAATATCCACTAACTATTTTCTACCTGACTACCTCACTTTCTTTTTTCTACATCACTTTTCATACTCACAATATTTATTTTATTATATACATTTTCTCTTTTCTATATCACTTTTTTTAATTCTCGTGCAAGACAACAACTTTGCCCTTTCGAACGAGACGAAAGGAGTATCAAATTTAGGTTTGGGTGGATGACATCTGGCTTGGCTTTACTGTGTAGTGTAGCAACATTTAATATGTCGTTTGTTAAATGCAATTTTGGAGGTAAGATCATGTATTTTGACCACCTTCAATCTATTAACAGATGTCATAGATAGATGTGACTATAAATAACGTAATATTGTTTGCGTAGCAATCAAATGTTGGCTGTTAAATGCCATTTCAGGGCTATGATCGTGTTTTGACCACCTTCACTCCATTAACTAACGGATATCATAGATGTGATTATAAATAATTTAATATTGTCGACTAGACTGCAATCCGAAAGCAGAAGATCCCAACTCATCACATAATTGCTTGCATGCGGGGGCGGATCTACAGTAGTGTCTGATATTGTTCAGACAATCAAAATTTATTTTTTTTTTATTTTTTTTTGCAAAACGATGTCGTTTTGACCTGTTTTAAAGAATATGCAACACCAAATATTTCGCGCCTAGTGAAGCCTATTGTATTTATGTATGTAAAGTGGTGCCTAGTGAAGCCTATTATCTCTCATGTATGTAAACATTTTGAATTTTAGTTTCGGGCCAATTTTTTTTTTTAGTAAAGAACAGACAACATCAAAACATTTGGTGTAGATCCACCATGCATAGGGTTAGAGCATCTCCAACAAGCTCTATTTTTCACACTATTTCTCTATTTTTCACACTATTCACAAGTCCAACCCACTCTATTTTTGGTGCTTTGAACAGTATTACACCAAATTTGGTGTAACACTATTCATTACGCCAAATTTGGTGTCATACATTTTTCTTTGCAATTTAGTCCCTCTACTTTTTTAAAATTACAAATGTATATAAATTGAAGTAATACTTTTTCATATATATATATATATATATATATATATATATAACTATAAAATATGAAATAAAAACATAACACCATTTATATAAAAACAAATATAAAATATTTATAAAAAACATAAACTAACATTACATTATAATAGAAAATTGGGATTTTTACCAATAAATCATTGACATAGGGTGAAATTTACCAATAAAAACACACATTTTCTAAACTCGCCAAAAAGTCCCTTGGGCCTGTTATAATAAATATCCCGACCTTTTCTCTCTATCTCTCTATACGCACATTTTCTCAATCACCGGTTTCTCTATTTCTCTCTCTATACGCATTGTTTTGCCGGGCGAAGTCTCTTCCTCTCTCTTCCCAATCAAAACCTAGGGTTTCTGATCTCCCAAACTCCATTGATGTAGGCAGGCAGCACCCCTTCTTCTCCGATACCGGAGGCCTCTCTGGTGACAGCGTTTGCGTACAACTACATCCCACACACACCTAATATATCTCCGGCGCCTTGTCCCTTCCTTCAACTTCATCAGATCTGACCGAATCTATCTTGATCCGACCGGATCTAAATCAAAAATTTATCAACCGGACGTTTCCAGAAAATTTAGTGGGCTCATCATTGGAATCGCCGGAGGAGAGCATCTGTGGTATGTTTGAAAACATCTTCTCCCAATTGTTGGATTATCGCCATGGCCACCGGTGTCGCCGCCACTACAACTACTGTAGCAGTTGTCCGACCACTTGACTCTGGTTCTAGCTTATCGCTTTAGTTAAGGAAGATGACCGTGAATCCCCCAGTTTCTTGTTTGAATCCGTTGAGCCTCGTTTGAAGATCTCCAGCTAGCATTGTAAACAACCCAGTTTTAATTTTTAAAATATGAAATTAGCTAAAAGATGATGCCATTCTTGCTTAGTCAATTCGCAAAATCAGGATCGTTCTAGACTGAAATGAGTAGTTTATAATAGTAGAACTGACTTCCTTGTTAATTTGTTATATGTTTAAAATAACTGAGAAATATGTTTATCAATTTTTATATATAACTGAGAAATGAATTTCTCATTTTATAACTGTGAAATCATAAAATTGTGAAAAATAACCGAGTAATGTGTTTATCAGTTTTTATAAATAACTAAGAAATGAATTTCTCATTTTATAACTGAGAAATCAGTTTCTCAGTTGTTCATAGTGTTATAACTGAGATATTTCTCAGCTGTTCATAGTGTTATAACTGAGAAATCAGTTTTCTCAGTTGTTTAGTGTTATAACTGAGAAATTTCTCAGTTGTTCATAGTGTTATAACTGAGAAATCAGTTTCTCAGTTGTTCGTAGTGTTATAACTGAGAAAACAATTTTTCAGTTGTTTATAGTGTTATAACTGAGAAATCAGTTTCTCAGTTGTTCATAGTGTTATAACTGAGAAACAGTTTCTCAGTTATTCATAGTGTTATAACTGAGAAATCAGTTTCTCAGTTAGAAATCAATTTTTATAACTGAGAAATCAATTTTTATAACTGAGAAATCATATAAATGAGAAATCATATAACAAGGACTTATTGGCGAGTTTTGAAAATGTCAATCCTTTAAGGTAGTTTTCACTTGGCTGAAGGATGTATTGGTCAAAGCCTCTAGAAAATTTACATAATTTTAATACAAACTAATAATAAAAACTTAGATAAATTAAACAAACAACAGTAGATAATAAAAACTTAGATAAATTAATATTTATTACTTTAGTTTATTTAATAATATAATATATTTTTTAAAGTTATTAAATAATTTATTTAAAATTTTAATACCCCAATTAAAAGAGAGGGATTAATATGTAAGAATAATAAACTTTGAGTATTATTTGAAAAATAATGAAAGTAGTATAAGGATGAGGTGGAAGGAAATATGGTAGGAATATTCTTTTTAATGCAAAATTTGGTGTTATGGGTTGAAGAGGAAAAAAAAATAGTGTAAAATAAGTTGCAACAAATATAGTGTAATGGACTGGAGATGCTCTTATACAATCGCAAATAGTTGGAATCAAGCAAATATACTCCATATAGTTCTTAATCAACCCATATACTTAAACAAGTAAACAAATTACAATATCTACTCTACTCTAGTGTAGATCTAGCTAGTTTTGTGGATATTAAATAACCCACCCGGATTGCTCAACCCATTGAACTCAATTTACAAAAATAGACAAATAAAAGAGCCAAACCCCCAGACTTCCAAATTGTAGATGATGGCACCCCATATTTCCCTGTCCCAAACAGCCCTTTAAAGAATGCCCAAAACACTAGCAACACACCAAAACTACAGGCCATTTCACCTATCCCTGATGATCCATTATTCCCATTATACCCCCCTCGTCGTACCCGTAACAATCCAATAACTAATGCTGTCAAGTTCAACAACAAAATGGTAGTCCCGGGCACAAAAACCGGGGACTCGTCAAACGTGAAACGTCCAATGTCCGCATTACCCTCATCATCTTCACCGTCGATTTGTTCTTTTTGTGTTACTTCAAAAACAGATTGAGATATCCCTAAAAGACCCAATATTACACTCAAGAATCCAAATAACCAAGCTGTCATGCAGTTCACTCTCGACATTCTTTGATTATTCCACCATGTTCTGACGGACAGACCGGTTCTGACGTATTCTGATAGAGTGTAAAGGTAATAGATAACAAAGAGAGCAATGGGAATGAGTATTTCTACTTCATTCACCGTTGGCATGAAGTTTGTGTTGGTGATGATACAATAGGCAGGCAAACAAGCATAGCATACTTCTGGAATGGATCTTAGGGCCCATGATTGTAGCCACATGTAACCTAGGCATTGGCGGAACCACATCTTCCCTTTCAGAGCAGCGGTTAATGGGCCTCTCGTGCTCAGTAGGATCTGACAAAGCCCAGTGGACCATCTTTTAGTTTGGATCAAAGTGCCAGGCCCAGCAGAGGGAGCAGAACCAAGAAAGCCTGCTCGGTCCGGGGTGCAGTAGGCTGATCTCCAACCTTTCCTATGGATCATAATTCCTGTCATGCAATCCTCTGTTTGAGATCCATAAAGCACACCAACCTGAAGTTAACAAAGAAAATCAGAAATAAGTTTTACTGGGATCTTATATTTTTTGAGGTAATTAATATTTTTTAATTCATTCAAATTAAGACATTATTGTACCTCTTCGCCCCAACTGGTGCCATGTTCATAGAGACAACCTGCAACCTGGTTCGCTGCCTCAATTGACCCAACAAGACTATGCTTATCATCTCTCTTTATGTTCAACCCTGATAATACTTGACCAGCTGCTTTTGCCAATTCTGGTGACTTGCCAAATCTTTTTTCTAGCTCCGCATCGACCAATTTTTCTAATAAAAAGAATATAAATAAACAGTTCAGGCTCATTCATCCTAAAAAAAGTGTTTTTTTTAAACGGTATATGACATTTTTATACCATTAGATACTTTCTCATTGGGCGATAAACCATAGATAACCTTCCGCCTATGCATACATCCAGTTCCTTCATAGAAAGGTCCTTGGATTCCTGCGATTCCGTGTCCCAAATACTGATTCAAACATAAGAAAGATATCACTCAGTTTATGTTATGTAAACTCATTATATATAGAATTATAACCAACAATCTAATTGTAGTTTACTTACATTATGCAGAACCACGAGTTGGTTTCCGAAAGGGTCATCCTTAATTCCATCATAGAAACTTTGAGGAAACTGAATGAATGCACAATCTTCATTGTCGGCACCAAGAAGCAAACATAGAGCGTGAAGAATAATCTGAGGATTGTTAGCGTGCATATCGCAGTCTACGTTCAGCATGAAGGGCGCATTTGTCATCACTCCAGAAACTTTGGTCTGTTCATCATTTTACAAGATAGTTAAGAAACGAAGCCGTTTTAACTAATTTAGTGAGACAATCACCAAAATGTGTAAATTAAAATAAGCCAATGATGCAAAACATGAGGGATATGAATCATACTAACCAGAGCATTCATGGCACCAGCTTTGAAATTATGATGATGCTTAGGGCGCTTTTCTCTGGAAACATAGACTAGATGGGGTACGCCATCCCCATTAGTTTCCTTGTTTTCCGATATAACCTACAGAATAGAGAAATCTTATTAACTGTTGATGATACTAAGTGGAATTCATGAATACATCTAACATTAGTATTTTAGTTTATTTTATTTTTCCTGAAGGGGTTAGTAGAGTTACCTTGACAATAGCTTGATGGTTTCCACGATTAACATTGGAGAAAACTGCATATTCTCCAGTAGGTTCAGAAGCAACCGACCTCTCTCGACAAGCATATTCAATTTTTTTGCAAAGTTGCCCATACTCATCCTGCAAAAACGCACAGATACACCCAAATCATCTATCATTTCGGGACGGAGGGAGCATTTGAAATTTCAGAAGTTCCAACTTGAATGAATAAGTATCGCCTTACCTTCATCATCTTCCATTCCAGTAGGAACTCGAATGAAGAATCGGAGGCTGATGGTGTAGACTTGGCTGTAAAGTAGCGAAATGGAGCTCGTGTTTGAATGTCATACTTCTTACAGAACGGAACCCAAAGCTTTGCAAATTTTGATGCTTCCACAAGCGCATAGCATGTAACAGGAGAGCATCCATCATCAGAAACATAGATACCCAATTTGTGAGCCGGATAATCAGCTGCTAACAATGATAAAACTGTATTCACTGTAATAATAGGCGGTTCCAGCACAGGATCAGCAGTTGTAACAAATATGTCCACTGGTGGTAGCTCTTTTGCCCTATAAACAAAAGACCAAAATGAAAAAAATAATAAAAATAAATAAACAAACAAAATAACATAAAAACATAAATATGTGATAGATTAAGTCATTCATTAACAAAAAAAAAAAAAACTTGATAGATGATTTTGGTTACCATTGCAAGAGGTTGTCCGGGTATGTTTTGAGTTCAACTTGATTCCATTTGATGGACATGATGAGAATCCAGGTAAGAGTGAAGCAGAATTCGCAAAAGAGAGCAACAAGCCATTGATTTCCATGGTTTTTCAGATTGAGTATTCGATAAGCAAGGAGGGAGAAAAGAAGGAAGAGGAGGGTGAGTTCTATAGCTCGTGATATTTTGTTTTCTCTTGGTACTTTTTCATGGAGAGGGAAAGAAGGTGAGAGTGGGTTGATCATATTGATAGCCATTGTTAGAGAGAAGAGTGGAGAAGGGAGGTGGAGTGTGCCTTGAAATGTTTATTTGCTATCTCTATTTATAAAGGTTTCCAAGTATAGATTCAATGCCCAGTGACTTGTTTATTTACTCAAGTCAAAGATCGACTCTGTCTATCCCATAATTTCAGTTGTTATTATTTATTTATTTGTTTTTGACATAATGGTAACCAATATCTTATGTCGGTTAAGGCGGTGTTGGTGTTTGGGAAAGCGGTAATTAACAAAGAAAAACTATTTATTTAGTTCAATGTTAATGAAGGTGCAATATCATTCGACTCGCTTCATTCCAAATTACCAATCCTCGTAATACTTGGACTGAATTTAACTATATATATATATATATACTCCTCCGTCGATAATTCTTCACCCTTTTGGGTGGGCACGCAAATTATGAAAATGGGAGGAAAAAAAATGTTGTGAGTGTAATTTGAAAATAGGAGAGAGAATTAGTGGAGGGAATAGTAAATTATAATGGTGTTGTGAGTATTAAAATAATGTAGGAGAGAGAATGAGTGGAGGAAATAGTAAAGATTCTTTGCCAAAAAAGGAAAGGTGAAGCTTCTAACGGGACGCCCTTTTGGGTAATTAGTGAAGCTTTTATTGGGATCGGAGGAGTATATATATATATATATATATATATTATACTCCCTCCGTCCCAATAGTAGCTGTCCAATTTTTGGGTTGCACGCAAATTAAGAAAATGAGGGGGAAGTAAAAATGTTGTGAGTGTAATTTGAAAATAGGAGAGAGAATGAGTGGAGGTAATAGTAAATTATAATAGTGTTGTGAGTATTAAAATAATGTAGGAGAGAGAATGAGTGGAGGGAATAGTAAAGATTTCTTTGTCAAAAAAGAAAAGTGAAAGCTATTAATGGGACACCCAAAATGGCAAAATGGGAAGCTACTATTGGGGCCTTTGGCTCCTTTGTGAACACTAGTTTTTTTGGCGTTGGGCGCGCCTAGGACACGCCTAAGGCGCCAATGTTACGCCTAGAACGCCTAATCCCTGCCAAATGGCTCATTAACTAAGATTTTTCATAGCTCCTTAATTTCTCAAGAAAACTTTCCATTTTCATTTCCCGTTCACAACCAGTTTTGGAATTGGAAACTTGGTCGATTTTGTCATTTCACATTTGTAAGATAGTGACTTGCTATAAAGAAAAAGGGGAAAAATAAAATGAATAGATGTGTGACGTTCTCTATGAAATGCAACTTCTCCTATTATTTTTAGCTTTCTTTGAAATAATTTTTTATTCGTACATTTAACGGCAAGGGTATAGTAGTTGATACTATTTAAATTATGTTGAGATTGTTGGCCATTGGAAAGTATGGTGAAGATAACTTTTTTGTTTTTGAGTAATGTTGGAAAGTGGTGAGGTAGGTATAGAAAGGCGGGCTGAAGACTTTTTGTTAGTTTTATTGGCTCTCTCTCTTTAATTATACAGCTTAACTATTAATCTAATCAAGGTGAGACTAAAATATCAGATTTCTCAATATAAAATTTACCTTTAATCATGCATTTGATTAGCTAATGATTTCATATAATAAAATTAAAAGGCTTATGTAATGTACTAGTACTAGTAGGAGTAATAATTTAAAATATCTGAAGCAACTTTTAAATAATACAATTTTACGCAAGAAAATCAAAATTGGCATGCCAAAACAAAACAGAGAGATAAGGGATCCCGTTCTCACCTGCCACCTCATTTATAGGGCAGCCGCCTTCTAACTCCTTTCCTATCCTATCCTGGACCACCAGCCTACAAGGGCATTCAATGCTGCTTTCCTGCCGCACACCTGACGCGCCTGTAAGCTTTCTAAGGATGATCCGAAATTTATGGTATAATTTTCCACAAATATGATTCTCGTGAAAATCGAACCATGGCACATTCCGTAAGAAGGTGCCGATTAAGATACCACAAGAATCTAGGGCCTTAGGTGCTTTTATATTTATATATATATATATATATATATATATATATATATATATATATATATATATATATATAATGGACAATAATATTCTATTTTAGGATTCATACTCATCAATGTTAAATGAGGGTT
The DNA here is from genome assembly GCA_022495995.1 of Adenophora triphylla var. japonica. NCBI lineage: Eukaryota > Viridiplantae > Streptophyta > Magnoliopsida > Asterales > Campanulaceae > Adenophora > Adenophora triphylla. The sequence goes on along the minus strand of JAFEMH010002108.1, from coordinate 287,702 downwards.
TTTAGTGTAGTATTGTAATTAAAATAAGTTTATTAAATTATTCACTAATCATATCCTAATCACCACCCCAGTTTTATTTTATTTTATTCCCATTCCTAGTCATTTGTTAATTATTTTAGGCAACATTTATTAACAATCTTATAATTTCACATTTGACACGCTATGTATTACTTTGACAGATTAAAAAAAGAGAAATGGATTGCATCTCGTCTCCAGTTTAAAATTAAGGTGCTTAAATGCATAACACAAATTAGCAGACTAAATTTACACTTTTTGCCATTTATATTGTCCCAACAAAAAATATTCCTACTTTTGGATTTTTATTTTCTTTAATTCTTTATTATTAAATGAGATCCATTTGCATACTCACAACAATTCTTCATTTACTATATTCTCTGTCCCATCTTCTCTTTCCTACCTCGGTTTTCATACTTTTACACTTTTTTCTTAATTAACGTGCTAAAACAAAAGTATAAATTTAGCGGGGACTGAGGGACTAGTTAAAAGGAACCATATTTCTTCTTCTTTCATCTTTTGTACAAACAAGAAAACGTAATGGACCAAACCAAGGCACACATCAGTTTACTTATTGAAACGGTCCCGTGAGTCTATTGACTCATCTTAGTTGCAACATTATTCACCAAACAAAATTGTATTTTAGCTAGTAGAATAGGACGCAACTTTCTAGAACTAATACAAAGATGACACAAGTAATTACTTATATATGGCCAAAAATTAATTAACAATAACAAAAACAAATAACTCTCCAAGTACTATCTACAATTTATTAACACATTCTTTGTGATCTGTATCATTTCCTAATTCCTACCATGAAAATAGAGGAGTTGAGTTGATTAGGATAATGGAAAGGTAGAAATTTTGATAATTGAAAATGTGGAAATGATCATAGATGGAGTGTCCTTTGATTGTGATAAGAGCGCTCAACAGGGTAACACAGAGAGAAGTTTACTACTTTTTCTGTCTCTAAGTGAATGCCCATTTTCAAGAAATTTTGTCCCAAAATAGATCAATTTTGAAAAAGACTTTGTCCCTTAAATTTTTATCACTAGTTATTTTATACTCGTAAAACTAAATGTTTAGAAAGTCGATAAAAAGAATATTTATACATCTTTATCATTAAATTATATAAAGAGTGAACATTTCAGAATGGACATTCATTTAGGGACGAAGAGAGTAATAGGCTAGGGATGCTTTGAGAGCGAAAATCTTCCAAGGTGTATATGCACACAGGAGAGCAGACATCCTGATGTAGTGCACGTGGGTGTGTCTCAAGGAGGTTTGACAGGAGCAACCAAGATGGAGCAGACCTGGGCAGGAGGCACAACAAGTCGTGCGACTGAAGTTGACGCTAGGCACGAGTCGTGCTTGATGTCACGACTCGTGAAGGATTCCAGCACGAGTATTTTTGGTAGCACGCTTCGTACCACGACTGAGGAAGGGAGGCACGACTCGTGAAGGCGATCACGAGTCGTGAAGATGGCGTATTCAGAATCCGGATTGCTTTAGTATTACTGTTTTGACGTTTTATTTTTGGATTTTTTGGTCTTTTCCTTTTTCAAGTTGATTAGGGTTGTGTGGGGGGTATTTAAACTTGTTTTAGTTTCTTAAAAACATTAGTCTCTTTTATCAATTGAATTTCAGTTTGCATCTTGCAAAATCGGACGATCCTAGGGTTCTCCGACGAGGTGATGGCAAACGATGGGAGAAACAACGGCGACATCACTGCAATCCTTGAACGCATGGAAGCAGCAGCCACGGAACGTATGCGGTTAGACGGAGAGCGTCGCGATCGACAACATGCGGAGTTATTGGCGGCTTTAGTGCAGTTGCGGGTAGGTGGTGGCGGTGATGCCAACCCACAAAATCGGGCAGGTCCTCGCGGGGAAAATCTCCACGGTGGTGATTCGATGGGCGGGGAGGTTTCTGATAATGATGAAGGTGAGGCCAGGGCAGCGCCTCCTCAAGACCAACGTCCTAAGATTAGGGCGGATATTCCGGCTTTTAATGGTGAGTTATCTATCGAAGAATTCTTGGATTGGCTTTCGGAGGTTGAATTTTTTTTTTCGATTGATGCGTATTGAAGAAGATAGAAAAGTCCCATATGTTGCTACAAATTGCGTGGTGGTGCATCTGCATGGTGGGATCAATTGTCTAGACAGAGATTGCGTGAAGGGCAGCCTGAAATTCGTTATTGGAACCATATGAAGAGAGAGTTAAGGGAACGCTTTCTTCCACGAGATCATGATCAGGATCTCTATATGAAATTCTTATCTTGTAAGCATGGTAGTCGTACAGTTGATGAATATGTTCATGATTTCCATGCGCAGTCGGCACGCACTGATTTATATGAGACAGAGTCGCAGATGATTGCTAGATTTATGTCGGGTCTACGGGTGAATATTAAACATCATATAGAGTTGTTTACTACCTACTCTTTGAATGAAGCTATTTCTAGAGCGAGGAAGGCCGAAAGACAACTAGCAACTACGTATCGTGCTCCGACCACATTTAGGAGGTATGGTGATGCTTCTTCTTCGGGTGGCAAGGGACAATTGTCGGGTGCTAATGTAGATGGCGGCAAGGAGATTTCTCAAGCTGCGGGTCCTAAGGTTGATGATGGCAAGAAGACTACAACTCCGGCACCTACACAAAACCCACCGGCTCGTCGAAACACCAACACACAAGGTAATAATCCTTATGCAAAACATTGGGATAAATGTTTTAGGTGTAACCAACCAGGGCATATTTCCAATAATTGTCCGCAACAGAGGGGAGTTAATATGGTGGAGCGCGATGAGTATGATGACGGGCGGAATGAAGAGGATGGCGACGTGGTCTATATAGATCCCAATGGGGATGATGACGAGGGGGAAGAACACGAGTCTTATGTGGTCCGGAAGCTTATGTTGACTACTCCTGCGAAAGAGGCCAATCCGGAGCGACACAACATTTTTCTAGTTCTACCCGAGTCTTATGTTATGCCTACATCTTTGCAGTCCTTATTAGATGAGTTTCGTGATGTTATGCCTGACGAGCTTCCTGCAGGATTACCTCCCTTGCGTAATATACAACATAACATTGACTTGGTGCCAGGTGCTTCTTTGCCTAATCTCCCACATTACAGGATGAGTCCCGCAGAACATGAGATTTTGCGTGAACAGGTGGAAGATTTATTGAATAAGGGTTATATACAGGAGAGTATGAGTCTATGTGCAGTCCCGACTCTACTTGTTCCTAATAAGGATGGTACTTGGCGGATGTGCGTGGATAGTAGGGCAATTAAGAAAATCACTGTTAAGTACAGGTTTCCGATTCCTCGTTTGGATGACATGTTGGATATGCTTAGGGGTTCCAAGGTGTTCTCCAAAATTGATTTGAAGAGTGGTTATCATCAAGTTCGTGTTAGACCGGGGGACGAGTGGAAGACTGCCTTCAAGACCAAGGAAGGCCTGTATGAGTGGTTGGTGATGCCATTCGGGTTGTCGAATGCTCCTAGTACTTTTATGAGATTGATGCATCAGGTGTTGAAACCTTACAATGGTAAATTTTTGGTGGTTTACTTTGATGATATTTTGATCTATAGTAGGTTGGAGGAGGAGCATATTGAGCATCTTCGGGCGGTTCTACAAACCTTGAAGGACAATGAATTGTATGTGAATCTCAAAAAGTGCAGTTTTATGCTTGATCATTTGTTGTTCTTGGGCTATATTGTTTCTGCAGATGGTATTCGGGTGGACGAGGACAAGGTTCATGCTATTCGTGATTGGCCTACACCAACGACAGTTAGTGAGGTTCGTAGTTTTCATGGCCTTGCCACTTTGTATCGTCGTTTTATATGGAACTTAAGCACTATTATGGCTCCAATTACAGAATGTATGAAGAAAGGGAAGTTTCTTTGGACTGATGAGGCGACAACTAGTTTTGATTTGATCAAGGAGAAATTGTCTAGTGCACCTTTGCTAGTTCTACCCGATTTTTCTAAGCCCTTCGAATTAGAGACGGATGCTTCGGTGGTTGGTATAGGGGCTGTTTTGCTTCAAGGCAAGAATCCGATTGCTTTCATGAGCCAGAAGTTGGAGGAAGCTAAGCGGAAGTGGACTGTTTTTGAGCTTGAGTTCTATGCGGTGGTACAGGCTATCAAGCATTGGGAGCAGTATTTGTTGCAGCGTGAGTTCATTCTTCATACCGATCATGAGGCCTTGAAGTACATGAATGGTAAGAAGCCGCTTAATCGTATGCATGCTCGTTGGGTTGCTTATTTGTAGCAGTTCACTTTTGTTATCAAACACAAGAGTGGACAACATAATAAGGTAGCGGATGCCTTGAGTCGAAGGGTCAATTTATTGGTGACAATGGAGAATGTAGTTGTGGGTTTTGATTGTTTGAAGGATTTGTATGCCACTGATGATGATTTTGCAGATGAGTGGGCAAAGTGTAGAGATGGGAATCCTGTTGGGTTGTTTTTCTTGCAGGATGGTTTCTTGTTCTATACGGACAAATTATGTATTCCGCAGGGTTCTGTTCGTGAAAGTCTTATTGCAGAGGTCCACAAGAAGGGGCATTATGGGAGAGACAAGACGGTAGAGCTCGTTGAGAAGAAGTATTATTGGCCACATCTCCGTAGGGACACGCACATATTTGTTCAGAAGTGTATGGTTTGTCAGATCAACAAGGGGCAGTATCAAAATACGGGTTTGTATACCCCTCTGCCTGTTCCGAATGGACCTTGGGAGGATATTTCCATGGATTTTGTGCTTGGGCTTCCGAGGACGCAACGTGCCAATGACTCTGTTTTTGTGGTGGTGGATTGTTTCTCTAAGATGGCTCATTTTATTCCTTGTCAAAAAACTCATGATGCTTCTCACACGCAGGTTTGTTCTTTAAGGAGGTTGTCCGTCTACATGGGGTCCCGAAGTCTATTACATCCGACCGTGATACTAAGTTCCTTAGTCATTTTTGGCGTACTTTGTGGCGTATTTTTCAGACAGACTTGCAGTTTAGCAGTTCTTTTCATCCGCAGACAGATGGCCAGACGGAGGTGGTTAATAGGACCATGGGTTCTATGATTCGTTGTTTATGTGGTGAGTATCCGAAGAAGTGGGATTTAGCCTTGTCAACGGCTGAATTTGCCTTTAACAACATGACGAACCGGACGACGAAGAAGACTCCTTTTGAGATTGTGTATCAACGGCCTCCTAAGCATACGCTTGACTTGATTCCGTTGCCTAGAGTTCCGGGGTATAGTATTGCGGCTGAAAACATGGCAGAGATGATTGATGCGGTTCAAACGAAGGTCAAGAAGAACATTGAAGGGTCGAATGCCAAGTATAAGGAGAATGCGGATAAGAGGCGTCGTTTGAAGGTATTTAATGTTGATGACTTGGTGATGGTTCATTTGCGTAAGGAACGGGTTCCTCAAGGTACTTATCACAAGCTTCATCCCAAGAAGATTGTGTTAGAACATGGATTAATAATATGTGTTATTTAATTCCATATGTTATAATCATTTAATAATATTAAAGTATAGACCAAATATGTAGAATTCCATTAGGTGTAAGTACCATTAAATGATGGGCATAATGGTAACTTCTCACCGCCTTCTTTACGAAAGGTTGTAGTCCCTAAATGAAGTTCCCCTTCTCAATCTATATATAGGCTATCCATCAGCCCATTTGAGACACTTAACTACATTACAGTTCAGTCATAAAATCATTCTTCATTCATCTAAGAAGAACAAGTGTGGGCACTATCATTTAGAAGTACTATCTCCCTACTTTCTCATTTATTCAAGAACAAGATCAAGAACACAATCATGGATTCTTCAGGTACACGCTTCCGTCTTTATCTTTCTCTCATTATTAATCTAGATGTGAGACGGTTCATGGTTTAATGGATCATTTTGTTCCAACAATTGGTATCAGAGCCTGCTCATATACTAGATTGAGTTTGAAATTCTTGTAAAGCCTTATGCTTTAATTTATTTCATATTTGTAATCCTTGTGTGATTTCATTTGGTTTTGTTCTTGTTCATGATACTCATCTTGTCTAAGATTATCATATTCATAACTTCATTCTATTTTTGATTTTTTTTTGGTTTTACTCAAAAGACTTTCAACCCTTAATGTAAGATTATCCCATTTTTTGAACAGAGTCACCATCCTTGGATGCGTTGTGAGTTTGTTCATATGCATAGCCACGCATTTTTTTAATGTGTTGTGAGTATGCGGATCTACTTACTTTGGTTGAAAATTGAGTCACCATTAAATTAAGAACTTCATTCAATTTCTGGAAATAATGGTAAAATCAAGAGGCACAATGGTTCATACAAGATTACCCCAAGATTCATACTCGATGTCCTGGCAAAGGGCCCGGCGTCCTAGCTGTTGTGTAGACTGGTATTGGACCACAAAGGTACGCCCCCCGCGGTATGGTATGGAAATTTGGATAAAAAACTATTCATAAAAGGGTGTTTAAAATGGTGACTTTTCGAAAATTCTGGGCAGTGGGCATCTGGGCGGTCGCCCACATTAACCTGCACGGCCGCCTATGAGGACAGTGGCTTCAATGTTCGAGGAATTAAAGCTTGGGCGGTCGCCCAGTAGAGCCGTTAATACGGGAATACGGGACGGAACGGGACGAAATTACGTTGGCCCACGACGGGAACGGGACGAGACGGGACAAAACGGGACAGGACTAAAATACTCCGTCCCATTTGCGGGACGCGGGATCCCGCGGGACCCATGCGAGACCCGTTGACTAGGAGGGATAAGCGTTGACTAGGCTCCAAAAAAAAAACAGCTCCAAAAATAGTCAGAAACTTCATCCATGCTATATAGGGCCTCTTGACCTTTACGATGAAGTTCTTAGGTGCAATTCTGATGCTTTTGAATACTTTGCTCCAGGTAAGCACAAATCTATTGAGTGCTTTTACTTTTAATTAACTTAGCTTTTCATTGTATTGAACCCCTGAAGAGACTTTCTTTGATAAGTTTATTTGCAAAAATAAGTCACACAAGAATAAGATAAATTCCTTTATTATTTTTCAAGAAGAAAAAAGTAGTCCAGGATGCAATTGTACATGTAATACCAGTCTATACCAACCTGGGCTGGGTTAATGGTTTGTCGTCCAAATATGAGATGATTATCTATTTCATTAGATTAACATTTTGTCAGGGATAGTCAGATGATTCTGATGCATAACGTATATATGGCCTTGCCTTGAAGGGGTATTCGAAAACATGGGTGTTTATACGAGACAGAGCTAAGAATGATACTTGTTTATCTCTTCTAATAATTTTTTTATATATAAAAAAAGAAGATAAATGGTACTTGTTTTTGAGCTTATTTATTATTTTCTCTCTTTATTATTTGACTTTTTTTTTTTAAGAAACGGGAACGGGACGTCCCGTCCCATCCCGTCCCGTCCCGCGTTCGTCCCGCGTTCCAAACGGGACGTCTCGAATAGTCCTGTTTTCGAACGGGATTAAAAAATGTTGTCCCATCCCGTCTCATTTGTATGTCGGGACGGGACGTCCCGACGGGATCGTCCCGACTTGACGGCTCTATCGCCCACCTTTACTTGTGCGGCCGCCCATGTGTACAGCAGCTTTAATATTTGTGGAATTGCAGCTTGGGGGGTCGCTCTCTTTACCCCTCTCTGATAAAATCATTTCCCTTTTGGTCATTTGTGATAATTTGTTAGTAAATTATAATATCTGGACATCAGTCGCACTTCGGTGGTTCTTGGATTTATCAAATTTTAAGAATGGACGGGTAGAATAAAAGGATATTGTCTTTTATTAATAAATTTCGTTTGTTTTTTCACCATTTTAAATTTTCAGAAATTACATTAAGGCCCTATGTTTCCGATTAATTATATCCTTAACATTTTGGACAAAGTTAACATGCTTGTTTCCCAAAGGAGACCTTGTTGATTAAATTCAAACTTGTTAAAAGATGAATGTAAGTATTGATATGTGATAACATGCTTGTTTCTCAAAGGAGACCTTGTTATTGACTAAGTGTTTACATTCATGGGATAATAATTGAACTAAACGTTTGGTCATTTTAAATATTTTGAACCATCCCAAAGAAAGGCGGGTATTTAAAATGAGCTGTTTATATTCTTTATTGCCGGGTAATAAATACCTTAAACTTTAGGACATTTTTATACTTGAACCGGCCCAAAGGAAGGCAAGTATTTAAAATGTATTGTTTAGATTATTTGTTCACCCTAAGATGAATCAAATTATGAGTCAATTCGCAATCCAAAGATTAGTCTTGATGTCATGTTGATTATCTTTTATTTTGATGGAATTCATTTGATATAATTAATCATTGTATAGTTTCTTATATATGTTTTGTTTCATTCTTGTTCTTCTCCTTCAGATTTGATTAATGCTTCATCCGTAACTACTGCTATAAATGATGTACCTTTGCTTACTGGGACTAAACTTAAAACTTGGAAAAATAATATAACGATGATCTTAGGCAATATGGACATCGATCACGCATTAGGGGAATCAAGTCCCGCTGCTCTCACTAAAGGAAATACCGTTATAGAACGAAAGAATGTTGATCAATGGGAACGGTCCAACCGCGTGAGTCTAATGATCATGGAAAATGCAGTTTCAAAGACATTTTTGGACAATGTCTCTGAGATCGAAAATTCTGAATTTTTCTTTGAATTCTTGTGGAAACTTGTTTCCATACGGTACAAAGATGACGAAAATCTTCGGGAGTACATTATTGAATTATTTCATCTTTCGATCAAACTAAAGGCACTTAAGTTAGAGATTTCGAAAGATTTGCTCGTGCACTTAGTTTTGATCTATCTTCCTCCTCAATTTGGTCCTTTTGAGGTGACCTATAAATGTCGAAATTACAAGTGAAATATTAATAGATTACTTTCACATATGACATTAGAGGAAGATAGGATGAAATATTTTAAATTAGAAAGTATTCACTCAGCATTTACTTCTTCTCATGGGATTAAGAGAAGAAGGAAGGAAATTGCGGTTGCAAGTAAGAAGCATAAGGGATCATTTAAGGATCATAAAATCAAGAAATGTTTCTTTTGCAAGGACCTTACTCGCATGAAGAATGACTACCATAAGTATCGCGAATGGCGAATTCAGAATGGTATGTCATTTGGTCTTGTTTGTACTAAGGCAAATTTGGTTTCAATTCCTTAATATACATAGTGGTTGTATTTGGTGCAACAACTCACATTAGTTCATGTATGTAGGGTTGCCTGAATTACCGAATCCCCAGTGAAGATGAGAAATACATCTATATGAAAGCTGGAAATCCGGTTGAAGTTATAGGCATAGGGACTTTAGATTAATGTTAAGTACTGGCTATTATTTTGTATTAAATAATATATTCATTGTACCATCTTTTAGATGGAATTTAATATATATCACATTTTTGGACAAGGAAGGTTGCTCTTGTTCTTTTGGTAATAATAAATGTGATCTTTATTTTAAATTCCAAACTTGTCGGTACTAGTACTTTGTCATATATCGATAATCTTAATTTACTTGACATAGTCAAGAAAATAAATGAGTCCCATAATAATGAAACCAAAACTAAAGGCACTAAGCAAAAGTTATCAAGTGAAAATTTTTGTATTATATGACATAGGCATTTGGGTCATATCTCCAAAGAGAGAATTGATAAAGCTTATGTCAGAGGGAATCCTAAAACAACTTGATACTCCGGATAAAACCTTTTGCATTAAGTGTTTTTAAAGAAAAATTTACAAACATTAAAGGAAATAGGATCTTTGAGAGTGTCAAATGTCTTGGAACTAATTCATATGGACATTTGTGGACCATTCATTAATTCTTCATGGAATGGTCAACAATATTTCATTACGTTCATGGATGATTACTCTCGTTATGAATACATTATTTTCTTCATGTAAAGTTTCAATCATTGGACGTTTTCAAGTCTTTTAAGGCATAAGAAAGACTATTAAGAACGTTAAATCCGATCATTGTAGTGAAAACTATGGACGGTATAACGTATTGGGTGAATAACGTCCAGGTCCTTTATACTCGCTATTTTGAAGAGTGTAGGATTGTCCCTCACTACACCATTCCGGGCAAACCTAGCATAGTATAGTGGAGAGACATAATAAAATCCTTAAAGATATGGTAAGAAGTATATTTTCTTGTACTTCTTTACCTCACTCATTATGAGTGTAGACACCCCATTCTGAACACATCGGATCAAATTTATACCACTCTAAGTCTCGCTTTGAGTCAAGAAGTAGAAATCCACCATTTCGTCATGTTTCGTTAAGTTTTGACTAACCACCGTTAGTTTGAGACTAAACTGCATACGAGATAACGGGGAAAGGACAGAACTGTCCACAGACCACAATATCCCGCGCGGAATGGCGTGTCTCGCGCGAGATATTGTCATTCTGCAGCATGCAGATGAAAGTTTCCTCGTCGATTTCAACCTCTTTTCGGGATAAAACTTTATCTATCCGGCCAATCAATGATTTTGGAGTCTGGAACCTTCCTAGGAGTGTTTTATCTCTCCACCTCTACCTCCTTAATACCTATAAATACTTGGTGACTTCCAAGGTTCAAAGGACCACGATCCCACACATTTTACTAGTTTCTCTCCCTGAAAGATTCCTGTGAAATCACCCCTAAAATCACCTCAAAGTTTGTTTGTCAACCTTGTTGATAAACAAGCATCAAGATCCAAGTCAAGGACTGAGGCGAAGCTCTGTCCGTGTCAAGATTCGATTCTAAACTTGAGTCGAAACTCTGCCCGGATCACCTCACGCAAGGTAACCCTTAAATCCCTTTCTAATTGATTATTAGAGTGGTATAAATCCATATAATCTAGGATTGGCCTAGAGCCTCCCTAAATCATGGGGATGGTCTCGAAGCAATCGATCCTACATTTCGTTTAACCCCGTTAAATGGATATTTATTTATTTTTATTTGAAATCCTCTTCTTTTTCGAAAATCTCTCTTTTCTTTAGCAAGACCGATCTCCAGATTGGGTGGAATGGGTGCTCCTTGACCTTCCCATTTCATAACCTAAGCCCCGAACCCAAATCTCTTTTCAAAAAATGGTTTTTCTATGTTTTCCAAACGAATAATATAGGTGGCGACTCAAAAAATCCTTCACAACGCTACAGTGGCGACTCTGATGGGGACATAAAATTAAGAGGCTTAAACTTGCGTCAAAATTAAAAGAGAGGTTTTCAAAAAAAAATTAATCAAATTCGTTTTTCTGTTCTCAGATCAGGCATATCTCGCACGAGATATCCTATCTCGCGCGAGATATCGATTCGGCAATCTGTTGTTTTTTGATTTTTCCTGTTCATCTCATAGTCCAAGACGAGAGTCGAACACGCAAGGGGATCCCAAAATTCATTATCTGCAGAGTTTCCTCATCTTAAGGCCTCCCTTAAGATGTCGAACTCGAATCCGTATTTTAGTTAAATAATTGATTGTTATTTAGAAAATGCGTGTGATTGGGTTTTATTTTATTAAAGTCCGGTCCATTGGGAATTCGGGAGTTGCAATTAATTTATTCATCTCTCTCTTTCTCTCTCATTATTTGGAACTACGACGGCCTGAGTCTTTCTAAATTGGGAGAAACGTAGGCAACCACTTGGTGCGGCCACTATTTGTTTTCCTTTTTAATTTTCAAAAAAAAAAATCTCTATTTGTATCTATCACCTAGATTGACTATCACACACGCGCACTCATGATATATCTGTCATTGCACTGCATACCCTCTATAAACCCGGGACCCACACTAAGGACGGATGACGGTAACCACCTAGTCGCCGGTCTCTCCGAAGTTGGATCATCCCACTCCGCGTATTCAATCCATCTAGATTGTCATATCGCGGGGAGCCTAGCCTTCCAGCCCTGCATCGCCACATTTTCATGTAGATTGTCTTTTTAGGATCACTCCGTGACCGGTCGGTTTGACTTGGTGATTTTTTCCTGTTTTTGACCAAAATAAAGTCATGTAAAATTGACAATAAAGAAGGACTCGGAAAAGTCCCTCGAAAAAGTCCCTTCGGAAAAAGTCCCTTCGAAATGACCCTTTCGGAAGTCCCTTAAAAAGAAAAAAAAATACATCCTTCAAAAAAACGATCTTACATGGCTTTGTTTTACAAAAATCGGACTGATTGCTTAGTCGTTAGGTTCTGATAAAGGCCTTAGAAACCCCTCAAAACGGATTCTCCGTTCCTACCAAAAAATTAGGATTAATAAAAATCGACTTTCCGTGTGATTGTCTCGTGCGGGACTACATGTCTCGCGCGAGATAATGCCTCTATTTGCTGTAATTGAGCCTGAACCGTTTAAGCCTGCTTCCGACTCGTTGGGACTAGATTTGATCCTGACGTCATCTCTGCATCTCTTATGTCAGTTTTTCGAAGCTACTCAATTTCAAGACTCCCAACACAATGTCTACTGAAAAGCATGTCATCACCAGGAAGGACCTTGAGCAACACACTCTGCAAGATTTGACCAAGGCCCTTGTCGCTGAGATGGAACATGTGGGAGGTTGGAGAGAAGCCTTTGATTTGCCTACCACTCGCATTGCTAGGGATTTCCGCAAAATGGAAAGTGACTCCGACAGCGGGCGATCATCTGTGCAAGAAGAGCTAAGTGACATCAAGGTTCAACTTGCCAAAGCCCTGCAGCAAATTGAGGACAACGATGCATGGCACAACTTGGAAGAATCCATCCAAGCTGACAAAACCAAGATGCTAATTGAAGAACTTGAAGAGGTCAAAAGCGAACTCGAGGCTATGACCCAAAATTGTATCACTCTCGAAGCCCACATTGAAGATGACATTGATGAAAGGGTCAAGTATTGCCTCAATACTCTTTACCGTGATCTCAAGGAACAAATGGAAGCAGAATATCAGTCTCGTCACAACGTCTTCGTGCAACACTACGAGAACCATATTCGAGACCTCCACAATTAAATGGCCAAGCGGAGGAAGGGAAGGATTTTCTCCGACATCGGAAATATCACTCTCGGTCACCTCTTCAAAAGTCTTCACAAGGATGGAAAGTTGAAACCAATGGAAGGTTACATACCTAAGAGGGAAGGTCGAGCTCCATACCTCTACTGCTATTACCATCAATGTCATGGCCACCATACCAACGATTGTTTCAATCTGAAGAATGCAGTCCAAGACTTAATTGACAACGACATCATCAGAGTTTGTCCAAGTGGTGGCATAGTTTGGATGAATTCAAGCAAATGAGAGATCTCTTTCTTTTTCAGTTGTTTACTTTTCGCAAGAAGAAACGATTAGTAGTCTAGTTTAGTTTAGATACTACTTGCCTAAAATCCTCATTTGTGGGTAAGAGTATCAAGTTTGCTTTTCAATAATAGTTAGTCAGTATTTTCCTTTTTCAATTCTGATTACTTATTTAATCGAGAAAGTAAGCACTGTGAACGTCATAGAAACTTGCAACGAAAATGATTAATCCAAGGCACTTCGGTTTTCTGGAAACCTTCCTGTCTGGAAAATGATGCAAACAAAAGGATACTTCCCTGGCTAGGGGCTTGGAAAATACTTACAAGGGACAACGGAACCACCACCGGTTCCCCCACCTCACACAAAGCATGGCCTAGGATTTCCATCCACGATGGGTATGACGAAGAAGAGTGGGACTTTACTCAAATCAAGTGGGAAGGAACCGCATACAAAGGCCGCAATGACCCAAAAGTCAGAAATTGCAACCTCGAGCCATATCGAAAGACACTCAAAGGCCGCAAGGCACTTCGTACCACGACTGAGGAAGGGAGGCACGACTCGTGAAGGCGATCACGAGTTGTGAAGATGGCGTATTCAGAATCCGGATTGCTTTAGTAATACTGTTTTGACGTTTTATTTTTGGATTTTTTGGTCTTTTCCTTTTCCAAGTTGATTAGGGTTGTGTGGGGGGTATTTAAGCCTGTTTTAGTTTCTTAAAAACATTAGTCTCTTTTATCAATTGAATTTCAGTTTGCATCTTGCAAAATTCTTGGTCAATTTTATTGACTTGCAGAAGATCTTCTTTGAAAGTTCTTGTTTTCTAAGGAATTGCTATTCCTTGCAGAAGGTTTTGATTTCGATCAACATATAGTTCGAACAACTAATAATTAACAACATTGAGGTTTGGTTTTTACTAGATACGACCAAGTAAGGGAGTTACCATGGGATTTGATTGTTAGCTGAATAAGAACTAGTCATACTTCTTTTAAGAGGTCACGTCTGGGTACCAAATGCTTATCCATATATGGATTAGGCAGAAAAATCAACTAAAGACTGCATAAATTAAAGAAATTTATTCAGGTGAATTGGTAGACACACGACACTATAAAAAATTAATTTAAAAAGGCATTAATTTGACAACCATGCTTATAGACATGATTCTGCTTACAGCGGAAAAGGGCTCAATGGTTTGGGAACTTTTCAAGCTAATCATAATCCTATACAATATCAAGAACTAAAAATTAGGTTAGCTTATCATCTTTGAATGAGTCAAGTGTAAACAACCAAGCCACTTTATCACATTTCCTTGGCTCAAACTATCTTTCAGTTTGTACATTGATATGATATTCACCAAACACTTGAACTTTACCCTTTTTCATATCTTACAGTACCCCTTCTAGCATCTTTACACTCACCAAACACTTGCCCATTACCCATTTTAGTATCTCACATTATAGGTATATATACTCCCTCAATTTCATACAAAGAGTTATAATCATATTGTCTGAAAAGGGTCGTATTTCTGATTTCTAATTCACAATTTTTTGTTATTTTTTTAATCTTTCATTAGTAGGTACACTATGCAGAGGTTTCTTTCTAGAAGATGAGACATGACAGCATTTAACATCATATTCATTCTAGAAATAGTATGGTTCAATTATATGAGGTAGTGGTAGTTCTGACCTGCAGTTTAGGATAGGTATGGTATCCCCACAATATTTTGTCATCAGCCAGCCGGATCTCGCGAAGAATCATTAATGGAACATGTGGTGGCCTGTCATAAAGCTAAGGGAGAAAACAAACTGAATGCCAAATTTATATTCAAAAAGGTTAAGAAGTGATGTCATTTTCTGGTCAACCATTCATGATTTCAAGTATCAATATTCAGCTCCATATGTATTTTATTAATGCAACTAGACAAGAGTAATACAATGGCAATCTTAGCTCAAGACATATTCAAGGGACAAGTGGTGAGGAAGACATCTCCTACGTAGTCAACGCGTGTTACCGCCCATTGATAAACCATAGCCGCCTCCTTGGCCCCATCAAGATTGTGAGGTGGGTGGTCACTTTTGAAAGACCCTCCCCCTCCCATCAAGATTGGCTGCTTCATGAGAGGAGGCTCTGAACTTAAGAGACAACAAAACAATAATAGCATACTTTTACACAGATTTAAACTCAGAGACTGCCATGTTAGAGAACATCTCTGGTTCATATTTCAAATACGCTGCTCATATACAATGCAAAAATAGTAAACCAAGAATGGTAAGGCATTTACACCAAAACCCAATTAATGGCTTAGTTTGCAACGACCACATTATAATTATTGCCAATGAACGAAAAAAGCATCAGTGTTAACATAAACAACTGACCTAGGTGTAGGAGAGCGGAAACATAATTAAGCTGCTTTTCCATCAAGAGATAAAGTTGCACATTTACAATGTAACCAGGAAAGAATCATGCACAATTGAGGAAGGACATGGTGTAAAGAAGTCAACTTGAAGATACGAATGGGCCAAAAGTACCAGTTTCTAGTTACGGATGATTTAGTGCCATATAGTCACACTGCCACAATAGTTGTTTTAATTGTAAAACATTTAAACACAAATAAAGAAGGTAAATGCAGTGAATGAGACATAATAATGTATTAATGTCTAGAAATTAAATCAGCTGGTAGTGCAATTTAAATCTTCAGACTATATGGACGCCCATAATGAAGAGTTGAAGGTCCTTACGGTTGCTTATTACATGTATGTTACTACCTTATATTGGCTATTAGTTTCTCATTGTACTTTGTTTTCCCTATCTACCCAAAGAAAGTGACAAGTTTACCCATCGAAAATCGAAATAATATTGATGCTACACAGAAAAATGTGTTGCACAGGAGCTAAACCCAGAGCTGCAATGGAGAATACTCCGGCTGGTCTTCTTGGGATGGTCCACCTTGACTCCTACACACAAGTAAACGAGGTAAACTAAACCGGGGGTGACTCCGGTAAAACCCCTCCGGCGTGAGAATAAGTCATTGTTTTTGAGATAAAAGAAGATAGTAATGGAAACTGTAGAAAGAGAGAGCTTAGAGAGAGATGATAAAACTTACCAAATAATGCTTCTTCTCACGTTTTTATATTACCATGCAACATAGGCCATATTCATATAGGACACGTGTCAGTCATCCCTTACCTTTGGGTCAACCACCCCCAAGGTTGGTGGGAATTACTGTTCGCCCTGTCACATCTCACTGTTGACCGTTATGGGGGGTATCCACGTGGCAAAGCCGCAATCACTTATCAACTGCCAATCATGATTGTCGCCTGGCGACAATCCTACTAAATGAATAAGGCTAGTATAGTCGCCTAGACTAATCCCTGCACTTGTCATCCAATTATTATGTACATTAGGTCACTTCCCGCCTACAGCCTATTCTCGCGCCCAGGCGTATCCTTGTCGCTGACTATAGTTCTCGCCAATTAAGGAAAGATACCATTTGTCATACATTTTATTATCCTTTACTACCCTTAACACACGGGGCCCACTAAGCCCACTACACTGTTCAAGCCCAAACCTATATTTCACAATCACTTAAGTAGCCCCCAATTTTGAGACCTGGATCATTTATGTTCCAGGCGAGAATTTAAAAATGCTCCTCATTTCCCGCCAAGGTGCAACCATTCTGCGAGATGTCATGTAATGATGACACCTGTAAGCCACGTGTCACGTTCCTAGGCCATTCAACTGACTGATGGCTGTGATGGAACACGTGAAAAGACATTTTGAATTTTAAAATCATTAAATGAGGGGAAATTAAAATTTTGGAAGGCCAATTAATTCTATTTGTTCCCCAAAAAACCCTTTGATATTCCCCTAATATAAATACCTTCCCCCCCCCTCACTTGCACTTTTTCGTTTCCCTGAACCTACAAGCCCCCTTGCGAATTCCGGCGTCCCCTGAAATTTTCCGGCGAGCTCGTTCCCATCATCCCCTTCAGCTTTCATCCGTTTAGTGCCTCAATCCTAATTCTCCCTTGAAAATTAGCCATAAATACTCACTTGTTAGCTTGATTTACCCACTAATTCATCCTGGAAAACAACCCTCTTGACCGTTCGTTGGATATTCCGGCCAACCTTCAACCGCTGTTCAACTTTTTCAACGATTCTTCGTTTTTTCCAGGTAATTTGATCTTTAATTTTCCTTGCATCCTTCAAATTCTTGTTTGTCGCCATGGCTAGAACAAATTAGGCCCTATAAATTTTGACCAAAACAGCCAGTCGGGTATGTAAAGAAATGGCCAAAAATACCTACTCCCTCCGTCCCAGGTGAGTGTGGATCAAATATTTGGGCATACAAATTATGAAAAAGTAAGAGAGATAAATAGTGGAAGGAGGTGTTTGTGAGTATGAAAAATTAAATAGGAGAGAGAATGAGTGGGAGGAATAGTAAGTTAATTGATGTTGTGAGTGTAAAAGTAAAGTAGGAGAGAGAATAAGTGGGTGAAATAGTAAAGATTCTTTGCCATTTTTGGCAGTCTACACTCACATGAAACAGACGAAAAAGGAAATAAGTCCACACTCATCTGGGACGGAGGGAGTATATGTTAACATAAACTTTTAACCTCATACTATACCCCAACTGAATGGGCTATCATGTAAAGAATTCATAACTAAACATGTTTGATGAAATAAAAAAATAAAAAATTACTCACATATATATAGTTGAACATAATTTCTGAAAGTTCGACGGAGTACAAGCTTCTGTCAGAAACCCTGCTCTATCAAATGGCTCAACCACGCATCCATAGTGCTCCGTCATTGGAACAACTCCATATAGCCCTGCCATGGACTGAAAAATTTCAAACCTAGCTCAACTCGTTTTTCGGTCCATCATCCATCCGAATAACGAATAGTCTCCTCAAAGCACCCGTTTTCCCCGCACCCATTAATAATACCAGACCACAGAAAAACATCCCGCTCAAACATACATTCAAAAAGTAAAATCGCAGAACCCACATCCTGATTATTACTTTAAACATGAATCATAACATTACAAGAAACAACGTACGGCTCAGACATTTCACCAAACACGTTGCGAGCACTGGAAAGACTCCCAATCTGCGCATAAAAACAAAGAAAAGACGTTTGTATAAATGGGTCGCTTAACAAGCCGCGCTTTACAGCTTGAGTATGGAGGGGCTTTCCCAAGGACCGCCTCATTTGATTTTGGGTCAAGTATTTGGGAGCAGGTGGCCAGTTGTGAGTAGTTGGGAATGAATTTGTGAGGGTTAGAGGTGCGGTTTCAGTGCTGATAACATCCGTCCCATAATAAATGAGACCGAGGGAGTATTACATAAATACTTTCTGGAGCCAAAATGAATAGCTCTCAATCAAGAGGATGTTTGGACATAGGGAATAGTAAGGACTTGAAAACTTGGAAGACCGTAACTCAACAACACTGTCAAACATAGATATATAAGAAAATAAAGCAGCAACACAAAAACAAGGAAGAAGAAATTTCATTGCTGGTTTTTCCATAAATCTAAAAAATTAAAACTCCATAAAACTGACGGCAAACCTACTAAAATACCGTAGCAAATAATCCTAACTCATTACCCTCGCGGATATCAAACAAAAACAAACTGTTTCCAATCTATCTCTCAATTCCCCTTTTGACATAGTACCTCTAGTCAAATAGACTGAAGCCGAAATCCTGCAAACAATAGAATATACATAATCAAGACTGGAGAATTATAACTTATTTGATGTGCCCAATTTCATAGAGTAAAAAGGGTTACAGACGAAAAGAGTAGAGATAGATAAGCTTACCGCTTCCTCATCCTCTTCTTCAATTTTCTCCTCTTTCTTTGCCTCTGCAGCGGCAGCAGGGGCGGCAGCAGCACTGCTGCTCCCACCGGAAGGAGCGGCAGAAACTGCAAAACCACCACCAGATGGGACTGAAGCCAACTTTTCCCTTCCAGCTGCAATTATTTCACTGATATCTTTCCCCTTCACCTGAGACAGGAGCAACTCAATCCTTTCTTCATCGGCCTCAGCTCCAACTGTAAACCATCAAAGATTGATTAACCTTATAAACATGACTCCTCAATAATTGCACGTTTCACAAGTGGAATACATCAATACAAATTTGATTCCTTTCAACAACGCGTCAACTAAATCAGATAGAACCCAACAACATCTACTCAGTATCCATATAATCTACAATATAACTTGAGACAAAGGAACATGTAAATCCTAACTGAATAACGCTTATAAGAATCGAAATATAGAGAACCATAATGAAACCGAGAGCAATTATTTGAAATTTGACAAGTTATGCATGCATATAGTATACTATTAGGTACAATATTCTTTTAAACCTTTCAGCACATCAAATCTTTACAACAAGACTCTTAGTACTAGCCCCCCCCCCTTTTTCCTAGAGGATAGGAGCAGGGTTGCATCTAAATTTGGCAATTTGAATTACTTTAGAGTATCTAAACGTAAAAAATAAATATTAAAGTAAATTCACCAACAAATTTAAGTACAATGTATACAATCGACCTAAGAGAGAGACGGACAGGGTAACAGGGAGAATCTTGAAGTGGTGCACAGCCCAACTACTTTCCTACCTTCATTATTTTCTCAACAATATTAAAGGATCTTATGCAAACCTAAATTGATAAACAATTTTTTGGTGATTAAAGGGTATATGAACTACTCAATTGGCTTTAATTTCTAATCAACCTACGTAGTTTCATCAGGGAAAAAATATTTAATTTTGTGGATCTGCTAAACTTTATTAGGGATTTAACAAAATATGTCTGATATTTAAATAAATATGTTTGCGATAACCTAATTTATAGGAATAAAATTGCGAGACATGGTTAGGGTTTGGGATGAACAGATAAAATCCTAGTAATCTAAATATAAAATTACCTCATACGTACAATACAAACAGGAAACACAACGAAATCAACAAGAGAGGTTCGGGATCCCAATTTTGTGGAGTTACAATCAAATCAGGAAAAAAAACATGTAAACTTAAACAAAAAACAAAATAAATAAAAATTGAATGTATAATTTAAGAAACCTGAAGAGAGAATTTTCTTGAGATCATCAGCGGTTGGGTTGGCGTTACCACCCAATTGAGCCAACAAATAGACGGCGATCACCTTCATCTCTTCTAATTGATTTCTACTCTCTTTATCAATCTAAACTGGCGTTACGTATTGCATGCTTTCATATATTAATTGGGTTTTATAATAAGATCTTCACCCTTAATCCTACGCCTTAATCCTACGACGGAAAGGATTTATTGAATTGGGCCTGGCCCACTTAAAATCACTATGAAACTTGGGCAAGGGATTGGACTTTGTCCTGGGCCTGGGCTTCGTGGACAAAAACTTATATGAGAACAAGAATATCCGTCTCATTCATGAGACGGGTCGGATCCATGACCCACCAAAAAATTGCTCCAGGACCCATGGGTCCGACCCTGACACGTGGCAGCCTCTCATAGGCCCAAGAGATGGGTCGGATCCATGACCCGTCCAAAAAAAAAATTTGCTCCAGGACTCATGGGTCCGACCCTGACACGTGGCAGCCTCTCATAGGCCAAAAAAAAAATTTTAATTTTTATATTTTGTTTTTTTTTCGGTTTGTGAAAAGTAATAGTTACTATAACATAATGTAATAATTGTATGCATATAAAGTAATAATTGTATGCATATAAATTAATACATATATACAGAAAAGTAATAGTGTTTTTCCCTATGTTTTCTTCGTTTGGCAAAAGTAATACTTATTATAACTAAAATGTAACAAACGTGTTATTTATATGTAATAGTATTTGTACATAATTGTAACACATATATATAGATATCTATATGTTTTCAAACAATAAGTTACAATGAGTTCAAATTTATCATGTTACATGTAAAAGTATTACATTATCTATAGAAATATGTTACAATTTCATCTATCAAAGTGTTACATTTACTTGTATAAACTATTACATTCATATACATAAGTTATTACATTTCAAATGTAATACATATAGTTTGTATTACATTTGAAAAAATGGGTGAAAACGAGCTTTTGTTTTTTTAAAACAGGTATTACGTTTACTTATGAACAATGTTACTTTATATGTATACAGTCATTACATTAAGAGATGGTAACTATTACTTTTTCTAAACCACTGAAAAGCCGAAAAAATAATATAAAAACTAAAAAAAAAAAAAAACCAAAAAGCAAAAAAAAAATAAATTAAAAAAAAATTAAAAAATTGGGCCTATGAGAGGCTGCCACGTGTCAGGGTCGGACCCATGGGTCCTGGAGAGAAAAAAAAAATTGGCCTATAAGAGGCTGCCACGTGGCGGATCATGCCCCATGGGTCGACCCGTCTCATGCATGAGACGGATCCCCTTGTTCTCATGAAAGACCACCTCGGCTTCGTTTTAGAGAGGGGATACGGAGGTAAAGCTGAGATTTTTGTAGCTCCGGTTTCCCATACAATCGGCCGTAATCGCCAATATTTGTAAATGATTAAGCTTTTAATTCTAAATGATTAAGAAATTAAATTTGTTTGGTAAATAAATATTAAATCACTTAAAAATTAAGAATGTCTTTAAAATATTTATTAATTTTAAGTTGATTATGTGAGTATTAAAAATAGCTCTTAACGAGTTAAAGTTAACGAGTTAAAGTTAAGAGGGGAAAAGTGAAGAAAAAGGGAATTAGTTCGAATCCATTTATCAACATATTTAATTTATTTATATTTTGTTATACCTACAACTTCTTTTGACGAAATACTTCTTTATAAATGATAATTTATTTATTTTATAATTTTTAAGCTATTGAAATATTATATTTGTTATTTTTAAGAAATAAGACTATTTATTTTAGAAAATATGAAAAACAAATACACGTGAGAAAAAAATAATTCAAGCAATTTTTTTGAGTGTTAGTTGAAAATTTTAATTAAATTAAGATATATAATGATTTGTCATTATCAAACAGACTTAAACTCTTATAATTCAGTAACTTAATGGTTTCATCTCTAATTTTTCAGAGCTTAATTTTAAGTTTTACTAAACAGGCTCTAACATAAACTCCAACGAGTGTTGCAGCAGTGAGCCAGTGACCAATTCATAACAGCCGACTTTTCTCGTCAATATTTGTAAATTTGCCGCGCGGACAACCGTGGGCACCAGCGGAATTACACACGACCACGGCCCCCTTGGTTTTCAATTTTTTTATTAGTGCAATTATTTTATGAGTTAAGAGATTTTTTTTTTGAAAAAAAATGCATTAGCTTTTAATTTATCTCCTTTTACTTAGTGAAAATAATTTTTTAATTGTCTTTTTGATGGCAAATGGTGTGTATGCAGGGATTAGGCCTGTAACCGTTTTAATAAAAAATTGCTTCATTTATGGATGACAATAGGCGGGATTAAGTTTTTGTTCATTGTCGAGCTCGTCCAAATGCATATCGAGTCGATCCTTACAAACCCCCACAAGTCAAGTCAGGATTTTGGAGATGAGAGAATAGATGCATGGGGCGGATCTAGTATTTAATTGACGTGGGCTCCAACTCATCTCAGAATTTTGAAATTTTTTTTTATCTAGTCACCGACTATATGTAACTTTTTTTTATATATGAAGTTATTTTTCACTGTTATTATAGTTTACAATATTTTTTAAATATCAAGGTCACGCAATTTCAAAATTCTGAATCCGCCTCTGAATGCATACAATACAATGGCCAGTGCTATATCAGAAGGATAAAATCGTAGAACAAAACATGTTAAGTGGAGAGGGTTGCGGTTGCCAGAAATGAGAGATTACCGGAGTGAAGAGGTTGCAAGAAAGAAGAGATATCTGCATAATCTGCATTAAAATAAAATAAAAAAAAGTTGATATTTATTTAAAAACGGAGGTAGCAGTAAAAAAAAGGAGAATTGTTATATAAACCCATAAAATTATTGAGTAAACCCGTAACATTAAAACCTCCCCCAAAAAATTAAAACAAACCCCTCCCTTTTCCTTTATAGCCCCACTCATCCACACCCACACCCATTAACCCTTTCATTTACTCTCTCTCTCTCTCACCCACACCCACACCCACACTCACCCACCAGATTTTTAGAGAGAGAAAGAGAGAAGAGAGAAAATCAGATTGAGAGAAAGAAAAAAAAAAAAACAAAATTCTGATTTTTAGAGAAAGAGAGTGAGAAATTCAGTCAAAAGAAAGAAATTTGGGTTCAAATGCATTGAAAAATATGGATTTTTGAGGTTCGGCCATTAACAATCGATTTTTTGGATCTGTTCGGCCACACCCGGCCGAAATAACGAAGAAACAACCCAAAATGGGCAAACCAGGGCCGAACCATTTCAAAATTTCGGTCGGGTGTGGGCGAACTTTTTCAAATTTTTCTGTTGGGTGTGGCCGAACCTGAGTTGAATTTCGGCCACTACTGGTCGAAATTTTGCAAAACTAAAAAAAAAACCAAAAGTTGAATATCGCCGGTTCCGGAGGTGAAGCCATGGATGGATGTCCGGCGGCCGACGACGACATGTTTTTCTTTTCTTTCTCTCTTCTGGTTTTCTTTTTCTTTTCTCTCTGTGCGTTGTTTATTTCTATCTCTACGCCTTTTCTTTTTCTTTTCTCTTTTGACTCTACGCTTTTGCTTTTCTTTTTCTTTTTCTTTTGTTTTATTGTTTTAAAGGAAGACGAATTCAATGTAAATAATTTTTTTTTTAAAATTTCAGTGGGTGCCATTAATTGAGTAGGTCCGTCCATGGAGAAAAGAGGGGGAGGTAGTAATTTTTTTATAGTAGGAGGAAAGGGAGGGAGGTAGTAATTTTTTGATGTTAAAAAAAATGAAGAGGGTGAGATGTAATGGTAAAAAATGGGGAAGGGATAAAAATTTGATGAGAGGGAAGATGGTGTAATGAGTGTATAAATTAGGGATAGAAAAGTAATATCATTCAATGGCATAATGATAATTCTCAGACAAGCATTTAATTTACTCAACAATTTTACGGGTTTATATAACAATTCTCTAAAAAAAAAAAAAAAAAAAAAAAAAAAAAAAAAAAAAGGTAAAATGAGCAAAACGACAATATATGGTTACTCCACTTCAAACACTAGTCAACCCCAAGAACATTCCATAAAAGTCAATTTGCCACGATGGTAGTAGCGTTTTCTGCTTCGAGAGTCTTCTTCTTCAACAGCTCCCCAGCTTTCGGCCGATCCAAAACCCTCACTCTTTCTCCTCTTTCCTTTTACCGGCGCCTCCAAGCTCGTTCAATGGCCGATTCCGCTTCTTCCCAGCTCGAGAAAATCCAGATTCAAAGAGGCGACACTGTAAATCCTTTCCCCTTCACCCATTTCATTCATCAGAATATATATTTGAATTGTTCATGCTTTGATTGAAATAAGAAAAAAAAACTTTAATTTTTTGTCAGAGATTTCTTGGAGTAGGCTGCGGTTAGGTAAATAACCCCTGATTTTTTTATTTTTTTTTTCGCGATTTGTCGGTCGCTTGAATTGAACATTCACCATTAAGGCTTGTTCTTCTAGGACAATTTGGTAATCGAATGTCAAATGGGTTTTTATTTGGTGCAATTGAAGATTGACCTGATTGATGACCCTGTTAATTGAAGATTCATCTTGATTTTTCGATCAAAGTATGTTGAAGAATCTATTGCAATCAAGACTAGATTGATAATTTAAGATATTCATAGGTTCATTCGGGGATTTATTTTATGCTGTGCCTACTTCTTAAATGTTAGTTTTATTAAGTGGGTTAAGAATTCGTTTGTACCTTGTGTCCTTATTTCCCTGTAGGTACTATATGCGGAAGCTATGTCAATATAACATTTCAATTCAATGGTGTAATCTTTTTTTGCTTCTTATTTAAATGTTTTGCATTTAATTACTTCTGCAAGAATGTTGATTTTGAGATGGCAAATAATGATGCAGATCGACGGCAGATTCTGAAATTATTATTTACTTATCTTTTATTATCTTCTTTGTATTTTCGGAATTATTATTAGATAGGAAGTATTTTGATGCTTTAGAATTGATTTAGGAGATATTTTGTTATTTTTTAGTCTTCTTATGTTACTATAAAGCTTAGGGGTAATTTTAGTAGGTTTTGACTTGTTTTCCAAGTCGTAGGAGTCATGTAAAATTGGGTCATATGTTAAATCCAAAAATTAGACTTTGATTTTATGAAATATAAAAGAAAAGCTTTGGCTTTCAATTATTGTTTCCTGTCCTTTTCGTGGTGATCGTGGTAGGGGCCGCAAATTAGAACCCCAAGAAAACGAATTCCATCGACATCGCAACTTGCGTAACATCGAGAAGGACGAATTGCGAAGACAGATTCAAGAGCTCCAACTTCGCTTTGCGCGTTTTCAGGTTCAAGAACTCCATAGGCGCCTTGATGGTTTGGAGATTCAGCGAATCCAGTGTCGCCCTGCGCGTTTGGAGACTCCCACCGACGTGGGCTCGGATTCAGATCTGTGGTCTGATGATTGAGAATATCTATCCCTTTGATCAGGATCAAAAATTCGGCGACCAGAGAATGGGGCAAATCCTTTTATGGATATTGGTATGGAGATCGAGAGTCCAAAACTTGGAGGTAAGGCACATTCCTACGACATTTTTGACCCGTTCAATATTGTTACTGTAGAATCAAAGGTTCAAGACCTTGTCATTGATTGGTCGAAACCACCAATCTATGATAAGTGTCGTTGTGACGTTTCTTAAGCAATGACGTCTAGACGTGTCCAAACGGTTATAACCGCCGGTTAACGGTTATAACCGCCGGTTAAAAATTTCGTTAAGTCTTAACCGTAACCTAACCGTTAACCGTGTACTAACGGTTACGGTTATACGGTTAACGGTTATACACGGTTACACGGTTATACACGGTTACACGGTTAAAAATGTGCTTTTTTTTTCTTTTCAGTTTGGTCCTTTTTTAACGGAATAGTTAACTTTTGTACTGTATAACCCCTTTTTATTTTTTTTTTAATTTTTTTTTGAATAAAGAATACAATTTGAGATGTTACTTATTAATGATTTTTTTTGGAAAAAGTTATAAAAAAAAAGTTAAGAATTTTTAAATAAATGAAATTTTAACGAAAAATGTGTTTAACAGATTTTTTTAACAGTTTTTTTTTTTTTGGTTAAGCAAAGCTATTTGAGAAATATTTCTTTTAAAAAACAGTTTTTAACATTTTTTTTGAAGAAAATAGTTAACTTTTTAACAGATTTTAACTAGTTTTATAAAAAAGTTAACTTTTTATTTTTTTTTTAATTTTTTTTTGGATAAAGAAGACCATTTTAGACTTTTGTTTACTATATACATTTTTTGCAAAAAGATATATAAAAAAAGTTATGAATTTTGAAAGAAATAAAACTTAACTTTTTTAAAAATAAACGAAAGTATATAAAATAAAAAGGGACGGTACCCTTAAATTTTATTAATTAAATAAAATTACAAAGAGGGGGACAACCAACCTTACCCTTTTACAATTAAGGGGGGACATTTAGGAGCCTTATATATATATATATATATATATATATTATATATAATATATACTCCCTCCGTCCCATTACAAACCACAAACTTTCCTTTTTGGTCGTCCCATTACAAACCACAAACTTCCTAAAATGGAAAGGAATCTTTACTATTCCCTCCACTCATTCTCTCTCCTATATTATTTTAATACTCACAACACCATTATAATTCACTATTCTCTCCACTATAATTCACTTTTCCTTAATTTCCGTGTCTACAGTAAATTTACTCTTACTAATGGGACGGAGGGAGTATATATATACTCCCTCCGTCCCGCTGATTACTTCACCCTTTTGGCTCCGGCACGCAAATTAAGAAAGTGGGTGGGAAGAAAAAATGTTGTGAGTATAATTTGAAAATAGGAGAGAGAATGAGTGGAGGGAATAGTAAATTATAATGGTGTTGTGAGTATTAAAATAATGTAGGAGAGAGAATGAGTGGAGGGAATAGTAAAGATTCCTTTGCCAAAAAAGGAAAGGTGAAGCTTTCAATGGGACGCCCAAAATGGCAAAAAGTGAAGTTATCAGCGGGACGGAGGGAGTATATAATACTATATGAACATACCAAAAGTATCGAGTTGGGCCGGACGAGTAAAGCCCAGTCACAGACACCCTTGGCCACCGTATTCTCAATGAGGCTGGCCCAATCAGAACAAGGCCCAAAGCCCATCTCTTGTATCAGTCGACTAAGCCCATGGTCCGACCTATAAGTCTCGACCTGAATTAGTCCGACCTCATGATCCATATCATAATTCGGGTACGAACCATGCTCTACCCGCCACCAGTCGACCCATCTACAAGTGGCGACCTCGACCTAACCCCAAGCGTCGACCCGACATATAAAGGCGCACGTGGGTCAATCTTTCCATAACAAAGATCCCTACAAAGCAGTGGACGGTTACAAGCATGTTCCCACGAACATAATCAAGCCTATAATTTCTGAGCTCATGTAGCACCACCAAAAATATAACGGCTATCACATATAAATACTTCATCACTACCCAACGGTGAAAGGTAATCGCCATTTTGTTATCGTAATTCATTATTCTATACATTTTGAGCTATATACAACTGTGATCTTACTCACGCCCGAGCGTCTTCGCCGAGACACATCCGGCTAGTCGTGGTTCTGCTGTGTCAAGAAGCCAAGTGATCAATCCGCCACGTGGAGGAAGATTGATAAGCACATTTCCGGCAAAGTCGCTTGGTTCCATCCGGAATCGTGCTTTAGACTTGACTTCGAAAACTTCATCAAACCGCAACAATGGTGACTTCTGTAAGGACACGTGTCCGAGGCTTCACTGGGACACGATGAAGTGAACAACAACAACAATACCAACGTTGGAAATGCAGATTTGCCTCCTCCTCCCCTCCTCAACGACATCATGCTAGGGCGACACGCCTAGCGCGGGCCGATGGCAAGTGGATTGCCGAGATGCGAGGAGAGAAAAGCGTCCCATGGAAGGACAAGGAGCTCCACCTCACCCAAAACGCATAACCGGGCAGTTATCTATTGTGGGAAGCAGGCAGGTGACCCTCCACTAATCCCACGAGCAAGAAAGAAATGATGCCGGAGCGAGCCTGCATTCTGGCCGACTTAATAGCCGTGGAGGAGGCGGAGCAGCCGACATACGTTACGAGAGAGTGGCACCCGCTCGGGTTTCTAATGGGCAACAGCCAGAGTGCTAGGCCAAATGAAGGTGTGGGACAGAACGGCGAGGACAGAATGGTACGTCGAGCTCCCACTATAGTTCATGTGCCGAGTAATGATTTAAGAGCTAGCCTCAATGTAAACAGAGAGCGGGAGGCTCAATCTGATTTGAGGACTCGCCAGTGTGCCAATAGAAATGCACATGTTTCCCTGTAACACAGAGATCGTGGTCTCAAAGAGACAGAATGGGCATAGGTCGCCCGGGAGAGGGGAAAGGCGCAGTCGCCACATGGAGATCACAGGCGCAGTCGCCGTCTCGCGCCGAGAGGCGCAGTCGCCTCAAAGAAGTAATGTACATAGATCTCCAATAAGATCGAAAGGACCAATTCTCACAGGACGAAGGAGTAGGCAGTGACTCCCCCGTAAGTGAAGGCCAGAGGTCCACGCCGCTCCCTCCGTGAGATGAGAGACCCGATGCTAGAGAATGGTTGATGATGAAAAAGAAATTTGAGCAATGGGAGGAGGAGAAGAAAAAGAGACGGGAAAGGTTGAACGAATTGACTTTGCTCTTCGACCTTTTTCCAAAGAAATCGAGATAGTCGACCTCCTCCTACTTTCAGGTTGCCTCTTGGAGAAGTACTCGGGTCGACAAATGCCAAGAGCCACATATCCCATCCGGAAGCCACTATGTGTTTTGTCGCCAACGAGGATGACAACATGTGCAAAGCCCTCCTAAGCACACTTTACCGGGGCCCTTAACTTGGTTCAATGGTTCGTCCGCCGGTAGTATCACCACTGGGCATGCTTCGTAACAAAATTCTTAGATCGCTTCTCGACCGCAGAGCTCGAAAGATAACCGTCATCGATCCGAATAACTTGGTGCGCAGGGTAAGAATGAAAGCTCGACGAGCTATTTCACCAAGTTCAAAGAGATGGTTGATAAGATAGAGGAAGACCTCATGCACAGAGAGGTAATAAATTGCTTCCGAAGTGGTATTTCCTCGAAGACATGGACTACGAGCTCACAGCCCGAACGGTCACAACTCGACAGGAGTTGTTTGAGAAGGTATACAACGTCGCCTGGCCGAGGAAAGGAAAGAAAAGAAGAATGGTAAGAGCCCCAAGGTCGAAGTCGGCGACGATAAAAAGGACTCCAACAAGAATGGGGGAACAATAAAAATGGAAAGAAATGTAACTAGGCGACAGAGAAGGTGCCCGAAGCTTTCACTCCTCACGGTGAGTCGCACGGAGATTCCGAATGCCGTCGAGCCGGCTCCTCCAAATCCCAATGAATCCGTGCAACAAGTTTAGGAGAGACAACAAAGAAGTACCGCGACTACCACAAAGACACCGGTCATCTCACAGAGGATTGCTTAGGATTAAAGCGTATCATCCAGAGAATGGTCGACTCAGTGGAGACTCGAAGCTTATGTGGAAGAGACCTCAGCCGGGAGGAGGTGAGCAGCCACAGTGGGCAACAAGGACTGGCAAACTCTGCATCGAACTCCGGGAGTCATCACCGAACAAGCAAGCAACACGGCCATCAAGCACAAGATATTCCAAACTTAATAAGGCTCCACATGTGCCTCCAAGGAGAGAAATAAGAGATGAGGCGATCGCCTTCTACCCCCACGAATTGGCAACAAATATGGCGGCTAGTGGAGCAAGTTCTCGTCATCCCAGTCTCATTGATGGATGTACGACGAGCGTACTCTTAGTCGACACCTGGGGCCTCGCAAGGATATTTTGTTTTACAAAACTTTCAAGGAAATGGGCCTTAATGACGAACACTGGAGAGATATGATGGCAGTTGGAAAGGCTTCACCAACCACCGAGCCGATGCTAAAGGCCGATAGTGCTCGATGTCGACCTAGGCCAAAGCACTCCCTCAGGATTGTCTCGAAGGTACAATTTATCGTAATTGATGTAAATAGTGACTATGCCGCCATACTTGGAATTCCTGGACAGGTCGCTCTTGGAATGGTAGCATCAATTCCTCACCAGCGAGTAAAGTTCCCCACACCTGCTGGAGTGGGTTGCGTTCAAGGCACAGCTCGAGCCTACCTGGACCATGTTCTTCGGGAAAGAAAGAAGAGAGAGCTAGAGATCGAGACATCTGATGGCTATTTGAAGCCTGTCTCGCCGCCACCAAAACTACCCGACTGTCAACAATCACCGACGTGGTAGAGTCGACCTATCGCTCAAATGACGAGGTCATGCTCGAGTCGACACGTCACTCTAACACCATTGAGGTCGATTCAGATGTAGTTATGGTCGATCAAGTCATCATAGGCAACCTATGCCTCCAGCTCGACAATAACTCGGGGGCCACCACCACCAGCGAGGTTGCAGACAAGTTGGATGACATGATAGCTGAGGAAGCTCCACATCTGGGAGCTGAGGAAAGGCAAAAGGTCAGAGAAATAATAATCGAGACTCTACAATTCAGGGATGGACCAGAGCTAGAAGCTGTGGACGAGTTAGAGTCAGTAATCACCAACATTTCCTACCCCGACCAAAAAATTCAGATTGGGAAGCAGCTGTCAGTTGAGGAACGAGCAGAAATCATCGAGCTACTCAAAGAAAGTAATGATGTCTTCGCATGGAGGGTGGAAGACATGAGGGGAATCAAGGAGGAGGTCGCTGTTCACAGACTTGAAGTCAACCCGACCGTAAAACCTAGACCCCAAAAGTTGAGAAGTTTTGCTCGTGACAAGGAAGAGGCTATCAAAGCTGAGGTACAGAAACTTTTAAGTGCAGGTATAATCAAGGAGGCCGTTCATACAACATGGCTGGCCAACGTGGTCATGGTGAAGAAATCAAACGGCAAATGGCGGATGTGTGTCGACTTCACGACCTTGAACCTTGCATGCCCAAAGGATAGCTATCCTCTTCCTAGAATTGACAAGCTTGTTGATTCCATTGCTGGTCATTCCACCCTCAGTTTCCTGGATGCTTACTCGGGATACCATCAGATAAAGATGCACGAGGATGACATAGTGAAAACGGCATTTCAGGCAGCTGGAGGCATCTACTGCTACAATATGATGCCTTTTGGATTGAAGAATGCAGGAGCAACCTATCAACGCATGGTGAACAAGGTCTTTGCTTCTCAAATTGGCCGAAACATGGAGGCCTACGTTGATGATATGGTCATAAAAACTAAGACTGGACATCACGTGGTCGACTTAAAAGAAACATTCGCCAACTTGAGAACAAACGACATGAAGCTCAATCCTAGCAAGTGTGTATTTGGAGTAGCTGCTGGAAAGTTCTTGGGATTCATGGTATCTCAAAGAGGCATAGAGGCTAATCCAGAGAAGATAAAGGCTTTAGTTGACATGAAGGCTCCTACCAAAGTGTCAAAGAGATGCAATGACTTAACGGAAGGGTAGCGCTTCTTGGTCGCTTCATATCAAAATCAGCAGAAAGGTCTCTCCCCTTCTTCAAAGCATTGAGGGGGACGAAAAGCTTTGAATGGACGACCGAATGTCATTCGTCGTTCCAACAATTGAAAGACTATCTCACTACTCCACCTCTCTTGAGTAGCCCGACCACTGGAGAGACCTTGTTTGTATACCGTCGTGGGAGACAAGTCCGCTTGCCGCGTATTGATTAGAGAGGATGAAGGGCTTCGTAAGCTCGCGTACTATATCAGCAAAGCTTTATCAGATGTGGAAAGCAGGTATTACAACGCTGAGAAGGTCGCCTATGCTCTTGTCGTAGCTTCAAGGAAGCTGCGAGCTTATTTTCTAGCTCATCCAATCGTGGTTCTTACAAATGCTCCTTTGAGAAAGATACTACACAAGCCTGAAAGTTCAGGACGACTGCTCACCGGTCAATTGCCCTCACCGAATTTGACATTGAGTATCGACCTCGAAAGGCGTCAAGGCTCAAGCCCTCTGATTTCTTGGTCGAGCTTACGTTCACCAAGGAAGACAACGAGCAACGAGTTCCTAAAGAAAAAGCTAAGGGAAAAGAACCAGAGTCCTGTGTCGTCATTAGCCTTCCCGACGATTGTTGGAAGGTCTATTCGAGATGGGTCCGCCGACCAAAAACGTTAGTGGAGCCGGAATTGTCTTGATCGAGCCGTAACTGAACCGTGTATGAAGAATCCCTAAGGTTCAAGTTCGATGCTTCCAACAACCAAGCCGAATATGAGGCCTCGATAGCGGCCATAGAATACGCCAAGTGCTTTGGAGCAACTAAGATCATGGCTTACCGTGATTCACAATTGATAGTCAATCGTGTCGAGGCGAGTACGAGGTGCTTAGTGCCACATTGATCAAATACTGCAACCTGGTGAAGGAGCTGATAAAAGACTTGGAATTCTGGGAGATTCAGAGGATTGGAAGGGAAGACAACGAGCTAGCTGACCACCTCTCGAAATTAGCTACCTCGTAGGAGCCACATGATGAGCCCATCTCTTTCCTTGAAAATCCGGCTTATGAGAGGATAAAGATTCAATGCATAGATGACCCTCAAGAAATTGGACTCAGAAAAGTGTTGGATCGAGGAAATGAAGGCATACTTAGAAAGTGGCGAGCTACCGCATGATGAGAAGAAGGCTCGAGCCGTCAAAAGAAAGCTCCGAGGTATGTCATTCAAGGAGGCGACCCTGCTTCGTAAGATCCTATACTCGGCCATTACTAAAGTGCATCCACCCTCAAGCAGGTCGCCCTATTGATACATGAAGTACACAGCTGGGATCTGTGGTGGACACCCGGGGCCGTGACTCTTGCAGACAAGCTAATCACTTTGGGATACTATCGGCCACATACGAGAGCCGACACTCACAACTTTGTTCAAGAATGTGATCAATGCCAAAGGTTTGCCAACTTACCTCACATGCCTACAACCGAGCGTACTCCGCATTGTACCGCCATTCGACATGTGGGGTGTCGACTTGATTGGACCCTTCCCTCCCGCCCGAGGAAATTGCAAGTATGTGATCGTTGCTATAGATTACTTCACTAAATGGGTTGAGGCTAAACCATTAGCTCGCATCACTGAGGAGAATGCTATAAACTTCATTCATGATTTCATTTGGTGCCGATTTGGTTTTCCAAGAGCCATAAGATCTCGACAACGGACTACAGCTTCAAGAGCCTTCGAAGCGTAGATGAATCGGGTAGGAATCAAGCATTGGCAATCTTCTCGTCGCATATCCTCAAGGAAATGGGCAAGCCGAGGCAAAGAAATAAGCTTGTTCTATCTTCGCTCAAGACAGACTCGTAGGTCGACGTAACAATTGGTTGGACGAACTCCCCTCGCTCTTCGGGGCGTTCGTACAACCACTGGGGCCTACTGGGAAACCCCTTTCGCTCTCACATACGGGTCGAGGCCACGGCACCCGCCGAGCTCGCATTCCCATCGCCAGAGTGACTTTCTTCAATCAAGAGCAAAATGATACCAACAGATTGATCGACTGGATCTAATCGACGAGAAGCGAGAAACACTTACCTCCGAATGGTCAACTACAAACAAATAACTAAGAGTTACCACGACAAGAAGGTCAAGGCAAGGTCGTTCCAGTGTCGAGATTACGTGTCGAGAAAGATTGAAGCGACGGGTAGAAGGACCCAGCCAGAACAAGCTATCTCCTAACCGGGAAGGTCCCTATGTAGTCACTCGAGTCGTCAAGGAAGGAACTTACATGATAGCCCACCCCGGAGGTGACGAGTTGAAACATCCTTGGCATGCTACTCACCCGATCAAATATTACTTCTAGCTTTCGGTTTTCAAGTTCAAGTTTGTGTTAGTTCCAGCTTTCAAGATGATGTAAGCATGTTTCCCAATTCAATAAAAAGTGCAGCTTTATTCGATCAAACATAGTGTTACACCAATCCCAACGAGCTCGACTCTTAGTCGCCCTCGTCCTAATAAGCTCGATTCTTAATCGCCTTTGTTCATTTAACAAGTCCGACTCTTAATCGACTTCGTTCTAACAAACTCGACTCTTAGTCGGTTTGATCTAATAAGCTCGATTCTTAATCGCCTTTGTTCATTTAACAAGTCCGACTCTTAGTCGACTTCGTTCTAACAAACTCGACTCTTAGTCGGTTTGATCTAATAAGCTCGATTCTTAATCGCCTTTGTTCATTTAACAAGTCCGACTCTTAGTCGACTTCGTTCTAACAAACTCGACTCTTAGTCACCTTCGATCTAACAAGCTCGATTCTTAATCGCCTTTGCTTATTTAACAAGTCCGACTCTTGGTCGACTTCGTTCTAACAACTCGACTCTTAGTCGGGCTGTTTCAATTAGCTCGACCCTCAGGTCGCCTTCAACAATGTAAGGTGTTTTACTCATAGTCAATCTTGTTCACAAGAATGTCAACCAAGTTTGAGGTCGACTAAGTCAATACAGATCAAGTCACCTTTAAACTTAAGTTGACACATTTATCCTATCTACATCTAGCTCGACACTCGCATCAAAGGCATACAACATGCAATAAAAGAAGTCAGCTAAGATAGAAGTAAGTCTCCCAAAGTGGGCCAAGACTTAGACAAATAAATATTACAAAAAGTATCATGCCTCCCATGAAATAGGGCCAAGGCATTCAAGTATCAAGAACAAAAAAGTAAAAGTGTTTGAAGCTTGTTCCATTACAATAACCATCAAAAACCAAAATCTATTCTTGGGGAGTACCTTCCACCTGGCCAGTGACAAGTGCAGGATTAGTCTCAGCTTGACCTCCCATGGTAGATGGCTCACCAAGAACATCTTCGCCCAGTAAACCACCTTCCGTGAATCACCGAATGTGTACTTTGGGGTCTCTTCATTAAAAGCTGGGTCCTCATAATCATCAAGTTCAGCCAGGATAGTGTCAAAGTTAACTTTTGCTACCTCAGGAGGGTTCCAAGGCGCTGCTTCAGCCTCTTCATCATCTTTAGTGATAAGCTCCATGTTCATTATCAGTGTAAGGCACCAAGGAATGGCCTTGACGAGCCGCGGTATTGTAAGGATCCTCGAAGCCCATTGAGCTAGCTTCTCGATTGATATGTCAACCGAAGGATCCACAACAATACGTCCGGCCATACGGCTCATCCCTACTTCAAGAATACCTGGCCTCCTTAGTGACACGAGCGTGGAGCTCATCACTATCTTTGTAAACCCGGATAGCGTCCTCTTTAGCTTTCTTTATAGCATTAGCAAGCTCACCTTCCCACTTGAGTCGAGCAAATTTCCTCAGCTCTTCCCCGTTTCTTGGCCAAGGTAATGGCACTTCCTCCAATTGTTGAGTCGCCGCCCGAGATCGCCAGATATTTTCTTCTTCTCCTCCCTAAGGACAAAGCAAGCTCTTTATTAGCTTCTCCCACCGAGCCCAGCCTCCTCTTTGGCCTTGATTTCATTATCTTTGACAAGCTTCGTAGTTTCATGTGCGCCGTCCCAGTCGAGTGCTCTTCTTTTGTCTTCTCGAGCTCGGCCTCGAAGTTTCTTTTTATCCTCCTTCAGCCTCCTCCACCTCGTCGCTCCTCCTCAAGTTTCAATAGCTCCTCATTCTTTTTAGCGCATGAGCTTGGCTAGCTTCTCCTCGCTCCTCGCCAGCCTCTTCCAATAAGTGGTTGCCGTGTCGATCATGGCAAGAGACTCGTAAGGACGAATAAAGAAAAAATGTCAAATCAAGCTTAAGTAAGAGACTCGGTAAAGGAAAGACATGAGGGATAAGCACACCGTCCCAAGGGTTAGAAGAATTACCTCAGAGGAAGCTAGCCCGACCCTAGCTCGGCAAGCTTCCTGAGTCGAGGTTTCTTGGTAAATCTCTCGGATCAAGTCCCGATCGGCCGCCCTCCCGACAACTACTTCGCCATACTCCAAGTCAGGATATTCCTAGCCAAGCGGTTGATCTTGGTCGAGGGGCGACCTCACTCACTCGTCCAACTCGAGCCTGGACCATCTCAAAGATAAGACACTCTAACAGCAGGGAAGGTTGGGGGCCCAAACTCTCGGTCCCCACAGTTCACTAGCATTGACTTGATCGTAGGCCGAGCTCGCTATCAAGGGCCGATCTTAATCACCTGGCCGATAGGGGCACCATCATCTTCATCTTCGTCTTCATCCAAGGAAATGACATGGGACTTCCTCTTGGAACCACTCTTGGTTTTGGTTTTAGCCTTGTTTTTGGACTTAGCTTCGGGCTCGAGTTCGGCACGTCCGACCTCCTCCTCAGTTCCACATTCGGCTCGGCTTCATCCACGCCTGCCAGCCTTGACCTTCTTCAGATCTTCGACATTGACATCCTCAACATTCTCTCCTTCGGGCCTTCAAACAAACTCTCTTCAAGGCTCTCCTCCACAGAATAGATTTAGCAGGTCCACATCAACACCTGTAATCTCGTGACGCAGACACCTTCCCTCTCTCTCGTGTTCCCCGGCATCGGCCGCACTACGCCTCCTCTTGCTTTTCCTAATATCGATAGCTCGGCCCATGTTTGCTTCTTGCTCCCGAGATAGAACTATACCAAAAAGAAGCAATAAAAGATCGATCGACGCAAGTAATCTCTACATACGAGCACATAGTTCTATGTACGAATTAAACCTACACGAGCTAGTTATTCTACATACGAGCAAAAAGTTCTATGTATAAATCCGACTTGCGAGTAAACAAACAAATGAAGTTAAGACATATATCAACTAACGAGTTCAACACACGAGCAGCTATTCTAAGTAGGAAGTAGAGCATCCGCTATCAACAAATGCGGGAAGAATCAAGTGGACAAGTGAATGGTGGAGTTCTTACCCCCAAAATGTTCTATCTTTTCCTTACAATGATTGACTCCTTCTTACAAAGAATGGCATTCTTTCTGAATCCGAATCGAGCTCCCTCCGTGGGCGACCCAACTGGATATCTTCGACACCTAACTATCGGAACCACGGGTACCACGTCCCCACCACCGACCATCAATCCAAAGACGGATGAAGTTATTCTTATTGGTTCCTGTGGCACGCCAACCGATAGCCCCATTTTTGGTGAACTCCACCAGCCTTCTTACGCAAATCGTTGTGCCAATACGGTGCCCGGTAGTCCTCTTCCCTCACACCTTTCGTGTCAAGATCGGGCAAGGGAAATTCCCATCCCTTCGACTTTCAACCAAAGACCACGTAGGAGTTCCATCCACCGGCCTTACCAGAAGATTGGCAAATAGCTTGGGAATCTTCGGGCTTGGAGGAGTACTTATCCCCTTATGGCCGTCAAACTTGATATTGAAAAACTCCTCAACACCTTCATACAAGGCTCGTATCCTAAAAATCTACAAACTACGGTGAAACATACCGCACTCGCAGTGTTGGCTCCTAGTCAAGTGGCAAGGCATTTGTGCATTCTAAAACTCATTTATAAAGGGGTCTAGGGTAACCTTAAACCAAATTTCAAATTGGCCATAGTAGAAAGCCACCCTTGTGGGATCCTCCTCGTCGCATCCTCAAGCCGATTGAAGTAATCATCTCTCGCTATACAAGGTGACATCGAATTCTTTCCTATCAACCTCGCAAAATTCGTGTATCATACTCAAGCGAGATGGAACATTCTCGCTTTCCTCTAAGCACCTTTCGAGGAGCATAACCCTGCTCATTCCTCGCCGTACCACATTAGCCTCAAAGGCATCAACGATACGCTGGGCCGGATGAGGTCGATGCGTGGGCTTCACCTCGAGTCTCCATATCTCGTACAAGAAGAAGGGTGGGAAACAGGGGAATCGCTTCTACAAGAAGTCTTGGGAGTCCTATCGATACACTAAGGGGCGACCTAGATTCCCCCTAAACCCTATCCTATTCCTAATGAAGGAGGGTTTATTGGGACCTTGAATGTAAAACGTGGTAATATGATCAAGAAGTTCATGAAAGAGGTGAAACGACTCGACTCTTAGGTCATTTGTTCCAAGGGTACCTAAGCTATCCCCTACAAAAAGACCAATTCAACTGGGCGCAAAACCCCATTGGGTTAAAATTGAAGTACACTCCTCCACGGTCATCTCCTCCACTCACCGTTCAAATGTTTATACACCCTACGATTGATTTTACAATACCCATACCAAGCTCCGGTTCTCGTACTAAAGGTCTTAGCCATGGCGTAATTGAAGAAATTACGGAAATAAAGCCCTAATTACGAAAGACGAAGAGAAATACCTTAAGTTAGTTCGAACGAGGGGGTCTACAGATGAAGATGGGAGATTTGATTTATCCGATTGCCTTCGTCGATATCTTCGCCGGACTTCAAGGAATCAAAGACAAATAAACTTGTAAATGGGAAGGACTCTCGAATTTATATCCTCCCGAATTGGAAAGGGCAAAAGCAATTCAAATTTAATTTTCTAATTAAACCAGGGAAGCGGTTCCCAAGATGGATTACCAAACGTCAAAATTGCAATCATTATGGAAAAACGGCGCTCCTTCATCTATGGCGACCGTTCATTATCAACGCCCCGGATTGTGCCACGTCATCTTGGTCGACTAAACCTCTGAACGAGTAACGACCTGCGAGTAACAACAAATTTTCAACAAGATTTCATTAACTTCCTAGTCGACGAAGTCAACTCGAAAGTTGGGGGCCATTGAACATACCAAAAGTATCGAGTTGGGCCTGACGAGTAAAGCCCACCACGTACACCCTTGGCCACCGTATTCTCAATGAGGCCGGCCCAATCGTAACAAGGCCCAAAGCCCATCTCTTGTATCGCCGACTAAGCCTACGGTCCGACCTATAAGTCTCGACTCGAATTAGTCCGACCTCATGATCCATATCATAATTCGGGTACGAACCATGCTCTACCCGCCGCCAAAGTCGACCCATCTACAAGTGGCGACCTCGACCTAACCCCAAGCGTCGACCCGACATATAAAGGCGCACGTGGGTCAATCTTTCCATAACAAAGATCCCTACAAAGCAGGGACGGTCTACAAGCATGTTCCACGAACATAATCCGCAGCTATAATTTCGGAGCTCATGTAGCACCACCAAAAACATAACGGCTATCACATATAAATACTTCATCACTACCCAACGGTGAAAGGTAACTGCCATTTTGTTATCAGAATTCATTATTCTATACATTTTGAGCTATATACAACTGTGATCTTACTCTCACGCCCGAGCGTCTTCGCCGGA
Source organism: Adenophora triphylla var. japonica (assembly GCA_022495995.1). Classification (NCBI taxonomy): domain Eukaryota; kingdom Viridiplantae; phylum Streptophyta; class Magnoliopsida; order Asterales; family Campanulaceae; genus Adenophora; species Adenophora triphylla. The sequence goes on along the minus strand of JAFEMH010002108.1, from coordinate 248,069 downwards.
GACACATCCGGCTAGTCGTGGGTTCTGCTGTGTCAAGAAGCCAAGTGATCAATCCCGCCACGTGGAGGAAGATTGATAAGCACATTTCTGCAAAGATCACTATATAATATAATATATATATATATATAAATATATATTATATATTATATATATAAACATATATAATATAATATATATAATTCAAAAATTGAAATTTGAATTTCAAATTTCAAAATTTCAAGGTTAGGCGGTTAGTTAGGCGGTTATAACCGCCGGTTAGTTAAACGGTTATAACCGCCGGTTATAACCGCCGGTTGTCGGTTTTTGAAAACCTTAACCTTAACCTAACCGTGTAACCGCCGGTTTCGGTTAAGGCGGTTACGGTTAAGGCGGTTGACGGTTATAGCCGGTTACGGTTACGGTTATTAACCTCCGGTTAGCCGGTTCCGGTTAGATTTTGGACACGTCTAATGACGTCCGATCCTGTTGATGACGTTGAATCAGTTGCTGAGTCAGATAAGGAGACCGAGGAAGTGTTTGCAGATCCTATTCGTGTTAAAACAATTGATAGTAAATTATCACATAATCAATTGGTGTAGACGTTGGAAGCGGTTCCCGTTGATCATCGGTATGCAGATCCGTTTGAAACGTATACCCCTCGTTCTTCTGTTTCGTGTATCCTTCAAAAATTGATTATTGAGTATTTCGTCTCAACACAATGGAGTGATTGGATGGATGTTGTCACGAAGGCAATGAAGTTTAGAGTTCGTCAAGGACGTAGAGTTCCTTTTGCTGATGGAGTTTGGATTTTTCGGGTTATCGTAGTGTTCCTATTGAGGATATTGACTCGAGGACGAGCCTTTTCTAAGGAGGGGAGGATGATGTAGCTTGATACAGGGCAGAAGGCAACAGAAACAGAGCCAGCCGTCTTGAGGAAGCAGTTGGAAGCGAGGCTAGCACCTCACCTTCGGCCAGGTGCCCGCACAGGCGGCATCAAGACGAGTGCGAAGCAGGAGCTGCGGCTAGCAAAAGTGCAATGGGCTTTAACGTTGCTGGGTTTAGGGTTTAAGTGTTTGTTTTAGGATTAATTGGAATAGGGTATTTTAGTCCTTTCATTTAAAAAAGTGTTCTAGGGTTTATTAGAATTTTCATTCTAGTATATATAGTTGTATTCGGGTTTGAGAAAGAAGCAGACTTTGTTTTTTATTAATGAAAATATTTGCTGTTAAGCATTTATCAAATGTTTCAATCCCATCTTGTTTCAATTCCGTTCGGTTAATTCTCATATAACCCTCGTACTGCATCATTTGGTATCAGAGCGCCTGATGCGTATATCAATGGCTGAATGAGGACACGTTGGTCGTGGTGGACGAGGTCGTCGAGGGAGTGGCCGTGCAGCGGAGCCCCAAGAAGATGACCATCATCGTAAACGAAACCTTCGTGATATCGAGATAGACGAGATACGAAGACAGATTCAAATACTTCAGAACTGCATGGATCGCGTGGTGCTTCCAGTGAAGATGGGTTCAGATCCGGTTATTCCAAATAGAGGATAGGGAGTATCGAGAGGGGATGGATTCCTTCGCCCAAAATCATGGACATCATGACAGGTATACGGCTGACCCTTCTAGGGATGTCGATGTGATGATCGAAATTCCGGAGTTCGAAGGTAAGGCAAATCCTGATGATTTCATTGATTCTTGGATTGATATCGTTGAATATAGAGAGGAAATTTTTTTCGAATCTTCAAGACTAGAAGATTTTGTTGATTGGTCTAAACCGCCTAGGTTTGATGTGTGTCATTGTGACTGTTGTCAAGTGATGCCATCTGATCTTGTTCGTGTTGAAATAGTTGATTTTTCTCAAAATCAAGTGATGTGGAAGATTGATAATGTCAATTTTGGTCAGCGATACGATGATCCGTTTGACCCCTTTGATGTTGATTGTTCAAATTTTTCGGCGTCTTGGTTCGTCAAAAGATTGAGTATGGAGAAGTTTCTCGCTACGGGATGGACTGATTTGATGGATATTTTGACGAGTGATACGAAATATAAAGTTCGTCAACGATTTAAGGATAAATTTCAAGATGTATTTCCTAAAGCAACATGTCAAATTCGAGGACGAATTTTTTCTAAGAAGGGAAGAATGATGCATATCGACGGCAGATTATGGAATTATTATTTACTTATCTTTTATTATTTTCTTTGTATTTTCAGAATTATTATTAGATAGGAAGTATTTTGATGTTTTAGAATAGAAGGAGATATTTTGTTATTTTTGAGTCCTATTATGTTACTATATAGCTTAGGGGTAATTTTAGTAGGTTTTGACTTGTTTTCCAAGTCGTAGGAGTCAAATAGGGTCATATGTTAAATCCGAAAATTAGACTTTGATTTTATGAAATAGAAAAGAAAATCTTTGGCTTTCAATTATTGTTTCTTGTCCTTTTCGTTCGGTCATAAATCTCTATCCTTCCGTAAGCATCAAATAATGAGCTTTTTCTTGACTATTTTTGTGTTTTATGTTGGAAAATGGCAAGCAGACATTTGATGCATATGTGGTTGGCAAAGCTAATGCTCCTGGTATAGTTGTTCTTCAAGAGTGGTGGGGTGTCGATTTTGAGATAAAGAACCATGCTGTGAAGGTTTCCCAATTCAATTCCGGCTATAGAGCGCTTATCCCCGAGTAAGCAGATATCCCAGTACCAGTATTTCACTTGATTTATGGGCTTCTTTTAAGCCATAACTTGATGCATGGCTTTGTTTCACTTTGAAGTTGTTGCGTGTTAGGCATAGCCTGCTTCATAAGCGGTTTGTATTTTCACTTTTTTAAAATTTTGCTTGTCAATTTAGTTTGTACCGTGGAAAGGTTGGCTTAGATGTTGCCGAGGCACAACATTTGATGGACGGTCTTGATTGGCAAGGTGCAGTGAAGGATATTCAAGCTTCTGCTGGCTGGCTTAAGGCTAATGGGTCACAAAAGGTGTGTCAAAGCTCATAGTTTATATATGTATATCACAATTTAAACTTATTTCTTTTTTCCAAGGCAATTTGTATCATGCTTGAAGCCTTTCTATAAAAAAAAGAAAAATCTAAGATTGTTCTTGGTGGATTAGGTGGTTCGGAAGTTAGACGATGTCAAGGGGATCAAACAATGGCAAGAAGGATAGTTTCAATCAAATGATGCATGAACAACCATAGTAGACTAGTGTTTTAAATGGTTCATCAAGAAAGCTTGGGCCAATGATTAATATGCTGGTCCCATGAGCACAACAATCCTTTCTCTTGACCAAGGAGAGGGAAGCAAGTCCTAACTCCTTTGTAGTAGGACGTCTACATACTGCTCATGCCTTTGGTGTATTTACCTTATTCTTTTCTTATTCCGGAAAGAAGTAATGAGAAGTAGTCAATTGGATTCTCAGATAGCTGAAGTAGTCAATTAGATTGTAGGATCAGAATTTGGCTGAATTTGGGGTCGCATTATAATTTGGTAGAACTTTCCTAGACTGAAGGTGGTCAATGTTGATAAAGTTAATGTTTTCAATGGTAAGAAAAGGTCACATTTCTACATTTAAAGGTATTAAAATGTCCATTTTCCAAAACCAAACTTTCTATAGCAATGCGTGACTTCGCCACCAGCAGTGGTGATGGTAGTCGCAAGCTGCCATGTATATGGGTACTAATGTTGTTACATTTCGGTAAATCAAGATGTGCAATTGCAATGAAACCCCAAAGCAAAGGCTGGGATGCTGGTGGGATGGGGGCTGTAGACTCTGTGCACGTTTACCAAGCAGTGATGAGGTGAAATCACAGGGAGGCTACTACAGATCCATCCGGCTTCATATTTGTTGACACACAAATAATGCATGTTGATATGCAATATACGTGTACTTGAATTAAGTCTATGATTTGGGAGATATTTTTTATGAGTGTCGACAAAGGTACTTGTAGTGTCAGACGTTAGGACCTTGTAAATTCAGGACACAAACACACTGCCACATATATATCACCTAAATTGATGTTCGCTCCATCCCAAAATAAATGTCGCATTTGACTTAAACATTTTTAAGGAAGGTGCTTTACTAGTTATACAATACTTGTACAATGATAAAATTGCACTTAGTCTCTTTCCGTATATGAAACATGGCATTTATTTTGGGACGGACCAAAAATGAAAGTGCGGCATTTATTGTGGGGCGGAGGGAGTTTGTAACATTTAAGATAAAACCAGCTACTTCCAAAAGCTTGAGCACTTGCTTTCATGTATCTTTTCTAATCCTTTCATGATCTCATGTAAATAGCCGAAAGTTTTAAGTAATTTTGGTCGATCAAGCAACCCTATGAAGCAAACTCCTGCCGGCTAATCAGGATCTCAAACCTCTGTAAATGATGGCTTCTTATTCAATTAGTGTGCTTTTGTTTGGTTTAAGCTAAAGCTTGATATGTTTTTCCTGCCTAAGTTAATATTTTCCATGCTATTCACTAACTCGTACATTTATTATATTGAAATAGGTTGGTGTGACAGGATTCTGTATGGGTGGTGCTCTTGCTATTGCAAGTTCCGTTTTGGTCCCAGAGGTTGATGCTGTTGTAGCCTTCTATGGAGTACCTCCACCAGAGCTTGCAGACCCTGCTAAGGCCAAGGCACCGGTGCAGGCTCATTTTGGGGAGCTTGATAATGTTGTTGGTTTTTCAGATGTCAAGGTATTACTAACTGGACTCCATTAGCTAGCACATACACACACACACACATACGCACACACACAATCCCTCCGGCTCACAATAATCTGCAAACAAAAGCTATTTTGGGCATCCACGGTAATCTGCAAAACCCCAAAATGGAAATGGGACCCACTTGTCATTCTCATAACAATTACCCGTCATTCTCGTAACAATTACCCACTTACCCCACTTTCTCTCCCCTACCCAACTATCTACACTCTCAACACACCACCCTTTTAACTTTTATCCTTAATTCTTGTGCCCATCCCATTTGCATATTATTGTGGGATGGAAGGAGCATAAATCAGCATGTTAGATGATGAAATATTGAACCTGATGTCGAATTTCTGGCATTTCAGGCTGCCAAAAGTTTAGAAGAAAAGCTGAAGGCATCAGGGGTCCCACACGAGGTGTACATATATCCGGGGGTAAGCCATGCATTTTTGAACAGGTCTCCTGAAGGTGTGGAGAGGAGAAAGGGTATGGGAATGGCTGATGATGATGAAGCTGCAGCAGAGCTTGCATGGTCTCGCTTCCAATCATGGATGGGCCGTTACTTGTCCAAGTGATCAATATGCTATTTAACACAATTAAAATAATAAAACTGGTATGTATCTCGAGATGTTTGCAGGCCTTAGTTATGCTAAGTCCACTTTAAAAGTAGTTGAGACTTGGTTTTCTGAATGTTATCTTGGAGTGTAAATGTTTATTTTTCGAGATAATTCCATCTTTTAGGCTACAAGTGATACAAGTAAGTTGGATTCCAGGTTTTCAATGTTTCTGTGTGGAAAAGACACTTACTTTGGGATATCTAGCATTTTTTTAGTCCAGATCTCCTATACCACTTTGTGTACTGTGATCCAACGGTTCACAGTTATATGTGTTGTCATCGTGATGAGGTTATAAACATGTAAACCAACCGTTGGAAAAATTCGTGGTAGAGGTTGTGGTAGACAGTGTAACAACAGAAGATCTGGCCTCACAGTTTTTGCTTCTTAACGATTGTTTTGAGGATTGAGTGCTTCCTTTTTTTTTTTCTTTTTTTTTTTTACATAAATCAGGTATTGTCTAGAAATCACAGAAAGATTGAAACTACAAAGTCTACATCTGGGTGTCGCCTGTCGCAAAACTTTATGTTGCAACTTCTGATGAGGCAACGACGACAAAATGCTGCTGATGTATTAAGCCTACAGAAAAATGTTTCCTTTACATTCTCCGTGGATAAATACTCGTTCTATTCAATTGAGAAATGGCTGGGCCAATTTCTTTTGTATCGGATTGAGATGAGCGATTCTCAGACATCAAGATAAATTGCAATATAGATGGTCAGGATTTGGGAGGAACAATGCTGGAACCCCCCCCCCCCCTCCTCCCGGAATGTGGGGAGCCAACTGATTGTGCTATTAATGCAGCTGACTGCTATGCAGCAATGGAGTGTATTGCCCCCAAATTTCCCTCCCTCCCTCCCTCCCCAAAGACTTCTTCAATTAAAACTCGCGAGTTGATCCCTACTGAATGATGTCACTTAACTCACTTAGTGTAATGTTCATGTGAGAAAGCTTAGAAAACTAGACAAACAATGATCATGTCATGTTTGAAACAATTGCTAATGAGCACAAGGGAGTAAGTAAAAACATATTGTTTTAAGTACCCACACACACATTATTGTACTATTCACCACATGAAATTGGTCAATTTTTCAAACTCCATATTCTTATTTAGGTTTACCCACCATTTTGATGACCATAATCTTAATTCACATACGCATTCTCTCCGTTTCAAATTAAATATCTTTTAAAAAAAAATTATTCTAAAATAAATGTCTAATTTCTAGATAATTTACTAAATCATCTGCTATCAAACAACAAGTTTTAATTCACTCATACGATCATAATGCAATATGCTAAGATCAGTAAGGTTTACTAAAAAATAATTGAATTCCAACCTCTTAGATTTCACTCAAAGCTAAAATTGGACATTATTTTGAGACATGAGGTAATATATACTCCCTCCGTTCCCCCCGAAATTCAAATTTTACCCAAATGGATGTTTCGGTAGAAGCTTCACCTTTTCTAAAATGGAAAAGTTTTATTAATATTCTATTATACATACCCCACTTTTCATATTCACATTCATAAATTATGGGTTCCACTTGTCATACCCACTAACTTTTCTTCCTCACACATTTAAATTATGGGCCCACTTGTCTTTCTCACTCACTTATTCTCTCTCACAACCATTTTTCACTCAACACTTTTCGTAAATTTTGTATCAACACTAAAATGGTGAAGCTTGAACCGGACAGATGAGTATTTCAAATAAGGAGCATTTGAATATCCTAATTTGGTAATGGCTTGTCGGCTCAGATCCAAATCTTCTTTGGAAATCAGTGATTACACACTGGTGACGACTACATAACCTAAGCTAAATCTTTTTTGTATCTTCAATTTTATTAATTTATCCCACAAGAAAAATGGAGTTGACTAATTATCAACAATGTCATTGACTTAAAGAATCATAACTTGTTGATCTGTCTTAAAATATTGATAATTAATTACTCTGTTTTGCGTGTTAATTCAAGGTTTACGCTGTGCAAATCACAATCAGTAGCATTGAATTTAAGCGTGTTAATCGCTCGCACGCTCATTTATTTTTGGGTTTTACTAATAATTTATCTCTAATATATTGATAATAATTTAAACATCTTATTTTTTTTTTTTTTTCTGTGGCTCAAAGATGAAGTTGTGGCTCAAAGATGAGTTTGGCAATCTCAAGTCTGGGAGATATTAGTTAGACTTTGTACATATAGCTTTCCTACTCTGCTGCAAATTAACAACTTTGTGAAATGCTTTTCTGGTGATCTGAGTAGTGCGATTAAGATTAATTGGTTGTACACGCAGGGACGGATACAGTATGGCGCTAGGAAGTACAAATGACGCACTGACATTTTTATCTTACTTTCACATATTTACACTTTGCATCCCTCTTCTTTCGAAAATTACAGTTTGCACCCTATATATATATATTTTTTTTTGCATACCCTTACTCTAAATTCTAGATACGCCACTGAGTACACGTCCCCATGTTTGTTATTCCACCACTATCCATGCATGAATTAAGTCTTCATGTAATGGGTAGTTTGTTTAAGTGGACTACTCTTCTTACCAAATAAATGAATAATACTAAAATTACAAATTTCTTTAAACTCAATAAAATTACAAATAGAAAAAAGGGAAAAGAAAAAGAAAAGAATATGGGTGTTATCACATGAAAATGCATGGATCATTAATTACTCCATGCATCCACATAGTAGAGAAAAATGAGGGAGTAGTTTGCTGTTGAGATGACAATGAATGATGGCGCTGAATGATCTCTATCTCTTTTAGTTTACATAAACATATTATATTCTCTCCCGCTGTTCAAAAATAAATATCGCATTTGATCAACTAATTTGAATTTTGACAAATATTTAATGTTGAATTATTTATTTTAATAAAAATTTAAAAATAGTTATAAATAGTGTTTATATTTATTTATTTATAACCATTTTCAAAATAATATAAAGATAATAAAATTTTTGTAACATTTATTCTGTAACGGGGAGAGACACATAGAGTTAGACCAAAAGAGTAGCACATACCAAATTAAATGGAGCTTTTGGGGAACATATACTTTTCCTATTTGTTTTCTCTACATGTTTGCCATTGGTCCCCTAACTGACTATGATTTGAACTTTGACAAAGGAAAATTCATTTATCTACATCATTTCATTGCTTTTCTACACCTTAAAAGCACTTGTTAATACTTTCCTTTTCAATTTTAGTTAATCCATATCTATATATATATAAAAACAAGATAGTGGTAATAAATGGGGGTTAGAGGGGCATTTTGGTCATTTCATACGGTGGCAAAATGGCAAAAAAGCCAGTTGAAACGACACGTGGCGCTGTGTGATTAGTTGGTTTTTTTTTTTTTTTTTTTTAAACACTTTGGACACGTGTTGGCCTTAGGGGGAGGGGCATTTTGACATTTCATCTGGCGAGTGACATGCAATCTCCGACACAATGGCGCGTGAAGCCTGCATTTTCCGTTTTTTTTTTTTTTTTTTTTGCCACATGTCAACACACGAATGGCTGTCCGGTTTTCGAAAAAAATTAAATTATCTCATTTCTTTAACCTCAATTATTATATAATAAATTAATTTTTTCTTTTTTAATTTTTTCACCAAAATTCATGATTTTTTTTCCTCTTTAAATAGAGACTTCTTTCATTTTATTTGGACAAAGAAAACAATTCCTCTTTTTAAAATATACTCCCTCCGTCCAGTTACATACTTCACACTTTCTATTTTGGGCGTCCAATTACATACTTCACACTTTGTTTCTTTCTCAAAATGGAAAGGAATCTTTACTATTCCCTCCACTCATTCTCTCTCCTACATTATTTTAATACTCACAACACCATTATAATTTACTATTCCCTCCACTCATTCTCTCTCCTATTTTAATTTCACACTCACAATACTTTCAATATAATACTCTCTCCTTAATCCACGCGTGAACAGTAATTGTGAAATACTTACTTGGACGGAGGGAGTACATTTGTTAATTATCCTTAACTAATTTTTCAATTTCTTTTGAGTGAAAATTAAGTAAGTGTAAACTAATTTTTCTAATTCTAAATGATAATAAAAAAAATCACTTTTTTAAATAGAGACTATTTTTATTTGATTTGGACACATAAAAAAAATTATTTTTTTAAATATAACTTTCTTATAAATGATAATGATAATGATAATATGGGGTATAGGATAATGAGTTGGAAGGGGTAATATGGTTATTGAGTTTATTCGATACATCAACATTTTATTTAATTTATTTAAAAAAAATTGAATCATAGTAAATAAAGTATTAAGAAATACGAATATCGGGAAAGATGGTCATCATTTTTAAAAAAATATATTATAATAAATTATTTTTTCTAAAAAAAAATTTCACCAAAATTCATAACAAAAAATTCTCTTTACATAGAGACTATTTTTATTTGATTTGGACACATAAAAAAAAACCAATTTTTAAATATAACTTTCTTAATTATCCTTTGTTAATTTTTCTTTTTAATTTTTCACTATATTTTTAGTCACAATTAATGAAGTGTCAAGTTTTTTTTTATTATAAATGATAATGATAATAATAATAATTTTACTAATTATAAAAATAAATAATATAAAAGAAAATAAAATTTATGGGGTATAGGATAATGAGTTGGTAGGGGTAATGTGGTTATTGAGTTAATTCGATACATCAAACATATTTTTTAATTTATTTAAAATAAATTGAATCATAGTAAATAAAGTATTAAGAAAGACGAATATCGGGAAAGATGGTCATCATTTAAAAAAAATAGATTATAATAAATTAATTTTTTCTAAAAAAAAAATTTCTCCAAAATTCATAAAAAAAAAATTCTCTTTAAATAGAGACTATTTTAATTTGATTTGGACACATAAAAAAATCATTTTTTTTAAATATAACTTTAGTAATTATCCTTTGTTAATTTACCTTTTTAATTTTTCAATATATTTTTAGTCAAAATTAATGAAGTGTAAAGTTTTTTTTTTATTATAAATGATAATGGTAATAATATTAAATTTACTACTTATAAAAATAAATTATATAAAAGAAAATAAAATTGATGGAGTATAGGATAATGAGTTGGAAGGGGTAATATGGTTATTGGTTTATTTTAGTTCAATACATCAAACAATTTATTTATTTTATTAAAAAAAATTGAAGTATAGTAAATAAAATATTAATTACTTTTATTAAAAATTACCCAAATAAAGTGGATAGTAAATGATTTGTTTTGTTTCTTATTTTTTTGGTGTAAAAAAAAAATCAAGAATATAAAATAAAATAAAAGTGGTGGGATATATATATATATATATATATATAAAATAAAATATATATAAATATATAATAAAATATGAATTTTTATAAACAAAACAATTTTGTATTTATAAAGTATATATTGTTATTTAATATAATAATAATTTATATATATATATATATATATATAATAAAATATAATTGGATAGTAAATGATTTGTTTTGTTTCTTAATTTTTATTGGTTAAAATTATGGGAGCCGTAAATTACACGGGCCTAAATAGCCACGTGAATGCATTTTTCTTTTTCATTTGATAATTTTAGTTTTGTATTTTTCATGGTATTTGTAGTTAAAATTAAATAAGTGTGAAATTTTTATTTTAAATAATAAATGATAATCATAATAATAATATTTTTACTAATCATAAAATGGTCATCATTTTTTAAAAATTATTTTATAATAAATTATTTTTTCTAAAAAAAAATTTCACCAAAATTCATAAATAAAAATTTCTCTTTAAATAGAGGCTATTTTTATTTGATTTGGACAAATAAAAAAAAACCATTTTTTAAATATAACTTTCTTAATTATCCTTTGTTAATTTTCCTTTTTAATTTTTCAATATATTTTTAGTCAAAATTAATGAAGTGTCAAGTTTTTTTGTTATTATAAATGATAATGATAATAATAATAATTTTAATAATTATAAAAATAAAGAATATAAAAGAAAATAAAATTGATGGGGTATAGGATAATGAGTTGGAAAGGGTAATATGGTTATTGAGTTTATTCGATACATCGAACATTGTATTTATTTTATTTAAAAAAAATGAATCATAGTAAATAAAGTAATAAGAAAGACGAATATCGGGAAAGATGGTAATCATTTTAAAAAAAAATAGATTATAATAAATTATTATTTGCTAAAAAAATTTAACCAAAATTCATAAAAAATTCTCTTTAAATAGAGACTATTTTAATTTGATTTGGACACATAAAAAAAAACCATTTTTTTAAATATAACTTTAGTAATTATCCTTTGTTAATTTTTCTTTTTAATTTTTCAATATATTTTTAGTCAAAATTAATGAAGTGTAAAGTTTTTTTTTTTTATTATAAATGATAATGGTAATAATATTAATTTTAATAATTATAAAAATAAAGAATATAAAATAAAATAAAATTGATGGGGTATAGGATAATTAGTTGGAAGGGGTAATATGGTTATTGGTTTATTTTAGTTCGATACATCAAACAATTTATTTATTTTATTTTAAAAAATTGAAGTATAGTAAATAAAATATTAATTACTTTTATTAACAATTAGCCAAATAAAGTGGATAGTAAATGATTTATTTTGTTTCTTAATTTTTTGGTGTAAAAAAATCAAGAATATAAAATAAAATAAAATTGATGGGATATATATATATATATATATATATATATATATATATATAAAATAAAATATATATAAATATATAATAAAATATGAATTTTTATAAACAAAACAATTTTGTATTTATAAAGTATATATTGTTATTTAATATAATAATAATTATATATATATATATATATATATATATATATATATATATATATATATATATATATATATATATATATATATATATATATATATATATATATATATATATATATATAGATGAGGGATTGTAATGAGTGTGAGTTTTGGTTTCTATTTAATAAGTGAGATGGGGTAATATGGTTATTGTGTTTATTTTAGTTCGATATATCAAACAATTTATTTATTAAAAAAAATTAATTCTTTTAAGCATTGTAAATAAACTATTAAAAAATTTGTCGATTTTTCTATTCTTCTCAAAATATTGTTTATTTATAAAGACGAATATCGAGAAAGATGGCCATCATTTTTAAAATTTAGATTGAAGTGTATGTCAATATAATAAGAAATAAAGATAGTATAAATTTGTATTTTAAAATAGGGAGAAGAAGAAGTGGGTTGAGTTTGATGAGGAAGTGGGGGTTTGGGAAAATTTCTTTTCATTTAACGAAATTGTTAGTATTTTTTGTATTTTTTTTCTCCTAAAAATTAAATAAGTTACATTGAAAATAAATATCATAATTATGTTCACAATGAGTTAATCTAAATAAATATGACATATTTTTTTTTATGTACGAGCATGAGTTAATCGAAAGTTTCCATTTTAAAAAGAATGATATTAATTTTTATTAGATAACTGTACTTTCCTTTTTGTAATATTTTGTTTTTATTTAAAATTTTCTCTTTATCAAAAAGAAATAAAATATCACCTTTTTTTAATTAGATTTTCAATCTTCACCTTCTTTTACTAATTTCAATAACTTATTTCGTATTTGATAAACAATTTCGTGTGTTTTACTTACTTTTTTAAATGATAAAATACTATAGAATTGTATATAGAGAAATGCATATTCCTTATGATTTTTGTTTATTCCTATTTTATTGTTTTTTAATTTTTATGTACTGACAATATAGTCTTTATGAAAGTATTTCATAATGTATAAATTAATTGAGTTCTTGGTTTATTTTAGTTCAATTTTTGTCTTTTGAATATATAGTAAGGCCCCGTGCATCGCACGGGAGTCAATCTAGTTTATAGTTAACAATAAAATACTACTTCCTACATCAAAATTGAGGGTATACTTTTGTGCATTACTTGCTCCATTCCAAAATACTCCCTCCGTTCCAAAATGTTTGTCCTATTTAACTTTTTTATTGAACTTCACAAATTTATGAGAGATTAATCATGTTCATGAAATTCTAAAAGTTGTTATTGATAATATTATTAATGGTGAATCAATAGAAATTTTTAGAATTTCATGAACATAATTCAATTGTCATATATTTGTGGTCAAATTTCAACAAAAAAATCAAATGGGACAAACATTTTGGGACGGAGGGAGTAACTTTTATTTAATTTTTTCGTCTCAAAAATGAATATCAATTTTTTTTGAGATAAATGTTTTTTTTTTTTCAAAATTCATTGTATAGTTGCAAAATTAGAAGCTTAGAAATGAATAATTAGATATCTATAAAATTTGCCAATAATTTACATTTTCAGGATGTTTTAAATAAAAATAGGCATTTATTTTGATACTAAGATAATAAAATTTTAATAAAGTTACTTTTTAAACTACTTTTATTAGTTTACCTAAATATCTTTGATGTTCACAATTGTTGGTCTTTAGTATGGCTTCTCAAAAACTTAACAGAAAAATTGACAGAAAATATAACGGAGAAAGAACGGAGATTGAAAACAAATGAAAAACAAGTCGAGTCTTGTATTAAATACAATCTCCGTAAGAGTTATTTGTCCCGCACAGGTGCTTACGGTTGAATAACAAAACTCTCGTAAGATAAAACGACTTTACTATTAGTTATAAGGAGCACTCCAATATAACTAATCTAACGAACAACACAATGTTTTGAACTTTGGACTTGAAAGGATTTGATGCAACAAGATGATATGATTTTGATAGGTTATGCTATATTGCTAGAGGGTAGGAAGGCTCAAAATACTGTATGAATGAATTGAAATTCGGAGGGGGAAGTATATAAAGAGGGTCAAAAGGTTTTGTGCCTTTTCCCTTTAAAAGGTGCAATTTTTCGAACAACAGTGAAGGGCACGAGTCGTGCTAATTGGCACGAGTCGTGCCCACGACTCGTTCCTAAGCATTCCACTCGTTCTGATCAGATTTGAGCAAATAGTCATCAGAATCCCATTCGTGCTCACGACTCGTGTTCAGAGTCCCCACTCGTTCTAATCAATTTTGAGTCAAATCTCATCACCCAAAAACACTGTTCAAATCCAATTAAAGCCAAATGATTTAATTTACCTTTTAACCAACTCTTGTTAAGTTACAAACGACCTTTGTCATTAATTCTCATTCACCCTAAATGGTTTTGAGACATTAAATGAGTTTAATATTCTACAACAAATGTAGAATACATTTTGTAACTAGTTTCGTTAACAAATAACGAACTTCCGTTAGAAACTAGATCAACGTTAAGTCAAACTTAACTTTCCGTTATCTATTTCCAACAATCCCCCACATGAATGACAATTAATGCATGAATGCAATTTCGTCCAAAGTTCCGGCGAACTATTATTACATCGGGATAGATAGCTTGTGGCCTTGAATCTTCCCTAGTGAAATATTATCGGATATACTAGCCATTTGGTAGCGAGTCGCTTTGAACCAGTGACTGTCGGATGTATACCCAAGACAATAATACTCACATAATAACAGCTCTAACAATTGTTGTTCTCACGTTTTGTCCATTTCGGCCCTGGACCGTATCTCATTCATAAGCGTTCTTTTAGAGGCGGCCTAATTACCTCTCGCTTATATAGGTGATTCTCACTATAAGGAGTATCATGCACTACTCCACCCGTAGGTATAGAAATCATTAAAAGTTTTTCTCAACTTATCCTTACCACCGCCGTACGTGCTTGTACTTGGATGTTACGGGAATGAGTATTCAACATCTCCAGGTTAATAAACCGAGTTGTTGTTTCCAAGTAACTCTACTAGAACTTATAACTTGGTTGTCTCATTGAACCAAGGGCCTGGGATCTCCATTTCTCAAGGTTGAGTGTCCGCTATAAGTTCTTTTGTTGTGGGTTTTAAACCCATTCCCCTTAACAGTTTATACAGTTGATCTCGATTTATACCTTTGGTAAACGGATCCGCTAAGTTATCACATGACTTTACATAATCAATAGTGATAACGCCATTCTTGATCAACCTGTCTAATGGTATTGTGTCTAATGCATTTAATATGTCTAGACTTACCATTGTACATACTATTCTCGTGCCCTTCCAATTGTTGATTGACTATCACAATGGATTAGTACAAGCAGACAGGTTTGCTCCAATAAGGAATATCCTCCAGGAAGTTCTTAAGCCATTCTCGCTTCTTCCCCAGCCTTTTATCTAAAGCGATAAATTCGACTCCATCGTGGATCCGGCTATACATGTCTTTGTTTGAAGGATTTCCATGACACTGCTCCTCCACCTATTGTGAATACATATCCACTCGTGGACTTAGAGTCTTTTGTGTCCGATATCCAATTTGCATCGCGTATCCTTCTAATCTGCTGGATATTTCTTGTAAAGTATCCCATGGTTTCTTGTATACTTTAAATATCTTAGTACTCTCATTAATGCTTTCCAATGATCAGTACTAGGATTACTTGTGAACCTACTTAGTTTGCTCACTGAATATGCAATGTCTGGACGAGTACAATTTGTTAAGTACATCAGACTACCAATTATTCTTGCATATTCCAGTTGAGAAACTGGTTCCCCTTTGTTCTTGGCTAAATGTAGAGCCAAGTCTACCTGGTGTTTTAGCCGGAGGGTAATCAAAAACATTGAATTTCCGAAGAACATTCTCTAGGTAATGGGATTGTGAAAGAACTAATCCTTCAGATGTTATAGAGATCTTTATCCCTAATATTACATCAGCTAATCCCATGTCTTTCATGTCAAAATTCTTCTTTAACATGCCTTTGGTATTCATGATTAAATCATGATTACTTCCCATTATGAGCATGTCGTCTACATAAAGACAAACGATAACGAATGATTCAGATGTTCCTTTAATGTAGACACATTTGTCACATTCATTAATCTTGAATCCATTCGATAACATGGTTCTATCGAACTTCTCATGCCATTGTTTAGGTGCTTGTTTTAGTCCATACAAGGACTTTACAAGTTTACACACCTTTCGTTCTTTACCAGGAACCACGAACCCTTCAGGTTGTTCCATGTAAATTTCTTCATCAAGTTCTCCATTTAGGAAAGTAGTCTTCACATCCATTTGGTGTATCTCAAGATTATGCACTGCTGCAATAGCTATGAGAACACGAATTGATGTGATCCTTGTGACAGGGGAGTATGTATCGAAGAAATCATATCCCTCTTTCTGTCTAAAGCCCTTGGCAACTAGCCTAGCTTTGTACTTTTCGATTGATCCATCCGCCTTATACTTCCGTTTAAGGATCCATTTGCAACCTAATGGTTTGCAACCTGGAGGGAGATCAACTAATTCCCAAGTATTGTTGAGCATTATGGATTCTATTTCACTGTTAATAGCCTCTTTCCAGAACGAACTATCCGGACCGGATAACGCTTCTTTAACAGTTGCTGGTTCGTTTTCTAACATGTAAGATAGAAAATCGTGACCAAAAGTCTTTTCCACTCTTGCCCTTTTGCTACGTCTCGGTTCTTCATCTTCTATTTGAGAAGGACCGGTTGTAGACTCATGTGTTCTCTTATTAGAACCTATATCTTTCCTGTCCTTAGCCGGAAAGATATTTTCAAAGAATACCGCATTCCTTGATTCTATAGTAGTTCCTACATGCATATCAGGAATGTCTGATTTGTGCACTATAAAACGATAGGCACTACTATTATTGGCATATCCAATAAAAACACAGTCAATGGTCTTTGGACCAATCTTGACTTGTTTAGGCTTAGGTACTTCAACCTTGGCCAAACACCCCCACACTTTAAGGTATTTAAAACATGACCTACGATTATGCCACAATTCATAGGGCGTTTTATCAATACCTTTCTTGGGTATTTTATTAAAAACATAATTAGAAGTGAGTATTGCTTCCCCCACAAGTTGTTTCTGCAAGCCTGAACTTATCAAAATCGCGTTCATCATCTCCTTGAGAGTACGGTTTTTGCGTTCAGCAACTCCATTAGATTGAGGGGTATATGGAGCCGTTGTTTGATGAATTATGTCGGATTCCCAACATAGTCCTTCAAACGGTGCTTCATATTCTCCACCTCTATCGCTTCTAATTTTCTTAATTTTCAAGTTAAGTTGATTCTCAACTTCTTTCTTATAAGTCTCAAAAGCCCCTAAGGCTTCATCCTTACTTCTTAAGAGATAAACATAGCAAGATTTCTTAGTGCAATCATCTATAAACGTAATGAAGTACTTTTTACCTCCTCGAGTTTGCACGAGTTTTAAATCACATATGTCGGTGTGAATTAACTCGAGAGGAGTTGTGTTTCTTTGTATGGCATTAAATGGCGACTTCGTCATTTTTGCCTCAACACAAACTTCGCACCTATTAGTCGAGTCGGATTTAGTCATTTGGATTAAATCTTGTCTCGCTAATTTCTTAATGGTGTCGAGGTTTACATGTCCTAATCTATCATGCCATAAATTAGAACTTTCCGACAAGTAAACATAAGAAACACAATTTTTATTCATCGCACTTTGGCGGATCACGGTCATTACATTCATTTTAAAAGGCCCTCCTCGAGGTAACCCTTTCCAAGAAACAAACCATTCTTGGTTAGTACAAATTTGTCGGATTCGAATACTAGTCTAAAACCGGCCTTACTAAGCAAAGCGCCTGGACACCAAATTTTTACGGATGTCCGGAACATGCAAAGCACATCCAACAAGGTTACTTCTTTTCCGGAAGTCATCTTCAATATCACGTTTCCAATGCCTTGAACATCGGAGGTCGCAGAATTTCCCATGTAGAGCTTTTCTTCCGAGATGTGGAGTATAGGAGGAGAAACTCTCCTTGTTACCACAAATATGACGGGTAGCACCTAGATCTATCCACCAAGCTTTTGGATTCTCCTCCAAGTTTGCAACGTTGGCCTCAAAGATCATCGCTGCAAAGTCTAGGTCCATGTGGTCAACATTATTCGCCTCTTTCTTCGGAAGACGACAGTCTTTTGCTAAATGGCCCGGTTTGCCACAATTATAGAAAGACCCTTGAACTTCTTAGAGCCCTTCTTCTTCCCTTTCTTAGCATTCCCGGCATTTTCGGAATGCTTTCTCTTCAGATTCACTTGTGCTAGCCTCGGCGAGATTGACCTTAGCCTCCATCTTGCCCTTAGCAACCTCGCCCCGTTGATTCTATTGTTCTCTTCTATTTGAAGACGAACAACAATATCTTCCACCGAAATCTCCTTGCGTTTATGCTTGAGATAGTTCTTGAAATCCTTCCACGAAGGCGGCAACTTTTCAATGATAGAAGCCACCTTGAATGGATCATTCATGATCATCCCCTCGGCATCAAGCCCATGTAGAATGATTTGGAATTCATCTACTTGAATTGTTACCGATTTGGAATCGACCATCATGAAGTCAAGATACTTACCGACGACAAATTTCTTTGACCCGGCGTCTTCTATCTTGTACTTCCTTTCCAAGGTGTCCCACAACGCCTTGGCTAACTCGACGGTACTATACACATTGTATAGTGAATCGTCAAGTCCATTTAAGATGTAATTCTTACATAAAAAATTACCGTGAGCCCAAGCCTCCTTTGCCATTTGCCTTTGGGGGTCGGGATCACCATTTTCCACCGCCGGAGGATCTTCCTTTAAGAAGCGGTGCAAGCTTAGGGTGGTCAAGTAGAAGAGCATCTTCTGTTGCCATCTCTTGAATGATGTTCGAAAAATTGCAGCTTTTCAAGGGAAAATGCACAAAACCTTTTGACTCTCTTTATATACTTTCCCCTCCGAATTTCAATTCATTCATACAGTATTTTGAGCCTTCCTACCCTCTAGCAATATAGCATAACCTATCAAAATCATATCATCTTGTTGCATCAAATCCTTTCAAGTCCAAAGTTCAAAACATTGTGTTGTTCGTTAGATTAGTTATATTGGAGTGCTCCTTATAACTAATAGTAAAGTCGTTTTATCTTACGAGAGTTTTGTTATTCAACCGTAAGCACCTGTGCAGGACAAATAACTCTTACGGATATTGTATTTAATACAAGACTCGACTTGTTTTTCATTTGTTTTCAATCTCCGTTCTTTCTCCGTTACATTTTCTGTCAGTTTTTCTGTTAAGTTCTTGAGAAGCCATACTAAAGACCAACAATCGTAAGAGTTAACGAATTTACTATTAGTTATAAGGAGCACTCTAATATAACTCATCTAACGAACAACACAATGTTTTGAACTTTGGACTTGAAAGGATTTGATGCAACAAGATGATATGATTTTGATAGGTTATGCTATATTGCTAGAGGGTAGGAAGGCTCAAAATACTGTATGAATGAATTGAAATTCGTAGGGGGAAGTATATAAAGAGAGTCAAAAGGTTTTGTGCCTTTTCCCTTGAAAAGGTGTAATTTTTCGAACATCAGTGAAAAGGGCACGAGTCGTGCTAATTGGCACGAGTCGTGCCCACGACTCGTTCCTAAGCATTCCACTCGTTCTGATCAGATTTGAGCAAATGGTCATCAGAATCCCATTCGTGCTCACGACTCGTGCTCAGAGTCCCCACTAGTTCTGATCAGTTTTGAGCCAAATCTCATCACCCAAAAACACTGTTCAAATCCAATTAAAGCCAAATGATTTAATTTACCTTTTAACCAACTCTTGTTAAGTTACAAACGACCTTTGTCATTAATTCTCATTTACCCTAAATGGTTATGAGATATTAAATGAGTTTAATATTCTACAACAAATGTAGAATACATTTTGTAACTAGATTCGTTAACAAATAACGAACTTCCGTTAGAAACTAGATCAACGTTAAGTCAAACTTAACTTTCCGTTATCTATTTTCAACAACAATTTACCATCTCCAGAAATGAATATCAATTTTTTTTTAATTTTTTTTTAAAATTAACAAGTCAAATACGTCAATACGACTGTTATTGGATTGTTATTGGATGGATGTAGCAATAAATACAAAAATTTAATTGGTGACAAGGATGTTTCAACTTGAGCTACAAAAAGAAATAAATATCTTTAATATACTAGTTTATATCATATTTATTTCATGTTGCCTTCTAACTGTGTAATAATTAATTAAATAAAACAACTGGTCCTCAGTCCTTAGTTCATGGGTCTGCAGTCTTCTCCAACAAAGTCTTTGCCTGTTTTTTCTCTCCCCTCAACAAAATAAAATTAATAAAATTATCTTCTTTTATTTTAAATCATTAGCCCTCCAATTTTCGATCAAAATTGTCAACATTCTTGTGTACTTTAATACGCATCGTCGTCATCAGTATCTCAGTCTTCTTAAACCTAATATCAACCTTTTTTTCTGTGTGTGGAGCGTGGCCATAAGTGAAATTATTAAAAATTGATTATGTTTTTTATTCCATAATAAATACTGTGCATTTTTCTTTTTAATCCGTCGTATAAAATAAGTGTTGTATTTCTAACTAAGAAAATAATTTTAGCATGATTTTACGGCGTTACAAACAACGTACAAATAAATAAACATGAATGATGATGTCAAAATCGTCAAATCAGCCCAAATCCAAGCGTTCGGATGCTCCGGAGATTGCTAGGCTTGAAAATAAGAGAAAACACGTAAACTAAGCCGGGGCGAGTCCGGCTAAAGACCCTCCGGCGTGAGAGTAAGTTCACGATTTGTGTATGAGAAACTAAATTGACAGAGTTTCTGTATTGTAAAAAGTAACATACCAAATAATAGGCCATATGACTTGTATTTATAGGGATGGATTGATAGAATCAATGTAGAATTGAACTTGTAAAGAGATAAGATATAATCCTAAGAGAATTATATCTGTTAAGGAGTCATTGTTTGACTTGAATTGGTGTAGGTGGTTATGATCCTGATTGGATCATAACTGTTGAATCCTTGTTTGAATAGGATTGTACGATCTGCTAGCCGGAAAGCCGAGGAGCATGAATTCCTTATCTCGACATTGGCAAATAAGCCGAGATGCGTGATTCTGCTTCCTCGTCATTTGATGACTGGCCGACATGTGAATATGTCGGGGTGAATGATTCTGTCTCCTCGTCATTTGTGATGATATGTCGAGGTAAGAACTTTTCTCTCCTCGTCACTTGTGACGTATCAGAGCATGATGAGCCAAGTATGAAGAGCTCGTCATCGATGTAAGGCCGAGGAGATACTCCTCGGCATACGAGGAGGGTACCTCGGCCCTGGTAATTTAAGCATTGATACTTGTGTTGGATTATGTTTATGGCCCGATCCATTCGGGCCCAATTCGGGCAAGCCCATGTTCGTATCTCGGTTTATACTGTTCAGTGGCCCCCGACTTTCTAGCTCGGCTTAGGACGAGGAGAAAGTCATCTCGTCCTCGGCGTATGGGATACGAATAGGCTTTGACACGTGTCTTTGACGTCGCTTCATATAACTGACGGTTAATACCATGATGATTGCGCGTGGGCCCCCCAGTCATGTCATGCCTCGGAAGTTGTTACAAGCATTTAATGTTGGTGGCGACATACCCGATGACCCGTATTGTTCTCGGGTTTGACCCGGTTTTGGTGAGTATATAAACTAAAACCCCTCTCAGTTAAACCTTTACACACCCAAGTTTTTTTTGAGCAAATAGCAAGGTTCAGGCGATATCTACTCCGACGAGTCTTGGAGCGTTCAAATACCTAGTTTCCGGCGAGGCTCAATTTTTCGGCGTTGCAGTCTTCCAGCGTCTGATTTCAACCATTTTCCAATCCAACATGTACGAATTTTCTTCCTTTTTATGCATTTCGTTCATGATTTTGCCCTTTCTAGGGTTTTAGAAGGGGTTTTGGCATGTCAAGAAAAAGAACCGCCATTGTTGAATGTTGTTGTAGCTTTTCTTCATGAATCTTTACTTTTAGCTCTCAAAAACTTTGAATCTTTGATTTTCTTCGAATTTTGTATGAACTCCTTTGAATATTGAATAAACTCCCCCATTGATCTTTGATTCCCCTTAGAAATGGCTCGTTCTTGGGACCATTCCCCCCGATTCCGTTATGGGTATCACACCGGCAATCTGAGGGTTTACCGGAGAGAGAGAGGACCCTGGTTGATGCTGAACCTTGATGACATAGGAAAGAGGTTGAGAAGTTATGGCCGTACCCGGATGTTCATTCAATACCCAGATAGCACAAGAATAGATAGGATTGTGTCGGATTCCCCCAATATTATTGTGTTTGAGGATAGGGCAGAGATGATGGAGCACATCGAAATGTTCTACCCGTCTTCAGACCGTATAGTTTGTGAGCGTCTGAGTGGTAAGGCTCCCTCCTCGGCCTATCTATAATGACGAGGGGGGATATCCCTCTTCCCCGTCTTGAGATCAACCATGGACGAGGTCACTAATTAATGCTCCTCGTCTTTTTGCAGATATGACGGGAAGAGGGGAAGAGACCTCCTCGTCAGCAAAGATAGTAGATGCCTTCATTGAATAAGCTCATGCTGGAGGCATGAAGAGCCGAGGTGGAGGGCAAGGCCGAGAGAGGCCTCCAAAGGCCGGGGACCCATGTTGGAGAAGCTGTATTCCAAGTACGGGGTAGACAAAGCTGAGTATAAGTTAACTTATATCGGCAAACCCGTGTTTAAGACAGACAAGGAGGAGAGGAGCTTCTATTATAATGACAACCATGTCCACTTTTACTTTAAGCAGTTTCAACAGGGTCTCCATCTTCCCCTGGACCCTTTCATCAATGAATTTTTGGACGACGTAAGGGCAGTCCCGGCCATGTTGGGGGCTAACGGTACTAGGGTCCTCGTTAATTTTATAGTTCTTTGTCATAGTTTAGGTTACGAGCCGACCATGGGAGCGTTCCATCATTTCTACCAGGTCAGCTTTGTAAAGGGTAGTTGGCTCCTCGTTATACGGAGTGCCCCTAAGACCCCAAAACTTCTTCTCCCCATGTCTAGCAAGGTTGGGGGCTGGGACAATCATGCAATTAGAGTTGAGAGCCGCCAGGGCTGGGAGTTCAAATCCCCTTATGATGACCCCACCTCGTCAGGTCCAGTGCAGAGGTACGAATGGACAAATGCCCTGATCAAGCGTCTTGAGGAATTTGCAGAGGTTGGGCTCCTCGATTGGACGACATTGGAAGCCTCCGACCATTACTATGTCCAGGCGGGATTGATGCCGGGACCGAAGGACGGGGTGGTTCCTCTTGTTACCGTGAAGAGGGGAAGGCGCTTCAATGACTGGAGGACGCACCCCGGCCTCATTTTTCACGCGGATTGTGCGAGATGCAAGGTCCCTCCTGTTGATCGATGCCTTAGAGAAGAGAATGTGGCCGGATGTAATTGTTTTTCCTTCGTACTTATATTTTTTGTATTTTTTGTTGCTTACATTTTGCTCGTACATAACCGTTTTCTTCCTTGTCCTTGCAGATTTAACTCCCGAGGAAGAAGAAAAGTTGGCTATGAGGCAACTAAGTGCCCAGGAGTTGATCAAACAGAAGAGGCGTCAGGCCAAGATCTCGGGCTTGAAAGAGAGGAAGGAGGACGCCAACACTCGCAATTTTCTTCTGAATGCTCAGGGTGACCATCCCCTCCCCCTCAAATTGCACAATGAGGTGGAAGCCGAGGAGAGGGCCTCACGAGGCCAAGAAAATTTATCGGCTACAGAGGGCATAGCCTCCCGAGTTGATCTTTGCGAGGAGACGTATACTCCGGCGATCGAGGATACTGACCTCGTCCACAGGCGTTCGGGCTCCAAGAGGACTCAAGGTGTCTCTGCCGAGGAGCCCCCAGCCAAGAGACCTGCCGGGGAGACTTCCAATCCCCAAGCTCCTCCCGTCCTCACCATCCAGAATATCAAAACTCCGTAAGAGGAAGGGCAGGAGCTTGCTCGGAGCCGGCGCGAATGTCCCTCGTCTGAAGGGCCTTCTTTTGCAAGCCAGGAAGGGCCCCCTGTTGAGGTTGGGCCGAGCTCCCATCCAGAGGGCCATGGACGAGGACGCTTATGACGCCCCTAGTGAAAAAGAGGCCAAGTAGGGAGAACTTGCTCTTCCGCAAGGGTCTTATGATGGTTGAGGCAGCTTTCTTGTACCCTTAGTTGTTGATTTCGTAACTTGTACTTGATAATATATCTGATATTGGTTTATCTTGCAGTGGGCTTCTGTCACGGCGTATGAAAACGTCTTGGCTAAGGTTCAAGA
Source organism: Adenophora triphylla var. japonica (assembly GCA_022495995.1). NCBI lineage: Eukaryota > Viridiplantae > Streptophyta > Magnoliopsida > Asterales > Campanulaceae > Adenophora > Adenophora triphylla. Next base: position 223,564 of record JAFEMH010002108.1, on the reverse strand, counting down.
AAAACAGGTGCATGACGCCAAGGCTCTTCACAAAAAAAGTGAGACCGAGAAGGCTACTCTGGTTGAGCTGTTGAAAACCAAAGAGGCCGATGGGCCGGGAGGCAGGCCAAGGCAGTAGGCCGAGGTGCGGAGGCCGAGTGGCCTGAACGGGCTAAGTGCCGAGGAGCTCCGCACGAAGGCCGAGGAACATCTCCCAGGCAGACGGGGCCGAGCTAACCGAGGCAAGGAAGGCCAAGGCCGAGGTCCAAGTGAGGGCCGAGGAAGCGAAAGCGAAATGCCGGGGTTATGAGGGCTACCCTTGTGACCGAGGAAGAGGGCGGCCGTGACCCGTTTCAAGGAGAGCCAAGCTTTCCAAGATGCCGTGGATGCGAAGACGGCAACAATGTTCGAGGACGGGTACCTTCACTTGGCCCGTCGTCTTCTAGCTGACCCTTCCACCGGCCTGGACTTAAACAAGATTGCTCTGCTGATCATCCAGGATCAGTATGACCAGGAAGCTAGGGATCTCCACCATTTGATCCCCTTCTCTCAGTATAACCTAGATGTAATGGCTGGGGAAGATGCCCAAGCCGGCCGTGAAGTGTGGATGCCCCCGGCTGTTGTTCCCGGCAACCTTCAAGCCTTGGTGGAGGCCATCCAAGATGAGGGGAAAGCCGAGGCCGAGGGGGGAAACGCCGAGGGAGCGGGGGCACAAGCTGATCAGACCATCCTTCCCCCTCCTGGCACTATCACGGTGGAGTGGCTAGATAAGCCCTTTGATGATGCCCAGCTAACTTAGGATAGGATTTTTCTTTCTCCTTTGTTGTAATAGTTGGTAGGCCTTGTACACTACTAGAAACAGGGGCATTACCGACGGACTTTTACCGACGGAAAATTTTCATTTACCGACGGAAATTTAATTTAATTTACCGGGAATTAAAATTTTTAAAATTTCGTTTTGTCCGTCGGTAATTGATTAAGTTCCGTCGGTATATCCGTCGGTATACAATACGGACTATGACTATGTCCGAGTTTTACCGAAACGGACTATGTCCGTCGGTAACAAATCCATATATATAAACGCGTTTCTTCCCATTTTTAATTACGTATCATTTTTATTACGATCGATCCTCCGTTCCATCCTCAGTTCGCGAACCCTAACGTCGCCAACGCCAAGCCGTCGCCGCCGAGCCTCGCCGTCGCCAGTAAGTCTTCTTCTCTCTCTCAATCGCTTTCTCTCTCTCACTCGATTTCTCTCTCTCTCTCTCAGTAATTCGCCGCCAAGAAGAACACGCCGTCCACGCCGTCGCCGCCGTTTCTTTCCATCGCCGTTGCCGTCGCCGGTACGTTATCTCTCTCTCTTGCTTTCTCTCTCTCAATCGTTCTCTCTCTCACTCGATTTATGCTGTAGTATATCCGTTTGCAAGTAGAGGGCTGATTTTGTTACTTCAAACAATTTCATTTTTCTGTATCGACATATAAAAATAATTAAATGGTAAATTCGGTGACGTGGTTTTAACAACATTCTACTTGGTTCATTATTTGAGAAACTTAATATATTGACCACTTGGCTCGGATTAGGTGAATCACAGAGTAATCTATTAAGGTTTGAGAAAATATGAAATGACCTACAGATCTTGTGTGCATTGAGGTGGTTAGTAAAAGGAAAACTTAATTGTATTGATATTTGAGATAGTATTTACTCCCTCCGTCCCGCTAATATTCGCACTAATACTGTTTGCGCGGGAATTAAGGAATATGATATTTTTTGATTGGTATTTGTAAGAACCCTAATTTGTTTTTGATTCTAATGTTCATGATTATTGATTGGTATTTGTGTGAATTTTCAAATATTTGAATGTTTGATGCTTGATTGGTCCTCCGATTTAGGTTGTTTGCATTTTCTAACTAGTTTATCAAAGTTTGGGTTTTGGAAGTGGCTCTTCATTATACCTAATTGGTAGTTAATTAGGCTTTAAATAGATTGAGGTACAACTCTATTTAAAATATAAATAAGATGAGAGCCTTTTTCACTCATGACTATCAAAATTCGTCTTCTTTGATCAAGGAAGACGGAGTAAACAAGTTCATTACCGTTTGAGTAAAGGATTTTCTGTTTAATAAGAGTAAATAACTCTTATTAAACAGAAAATCCTTGACTCAAACGGCAATGAACTTGTTTGCTGTCTTTCTTGGTCTAAGATGAGATTGGGTTTTGATAGTTGTGGATGAGAACGACTCTTATCTTGTTTATAAATGTTAATTTAATTCATCATTGTAAAATTTCAAATTTTACAATAAAGAATTAATATTTCAAATTATTCACAATATTAATAATTTAAAAAATATGATAGATGTGTGTGTTAATTAATTATTGTAAAATTATGCATTTTACGGTAATGAATAAAAATTAATGTTACGACGTGACGTTGTGACGGTTGAAACACAAAAGCTTAGAAACCCGTTTAAGAATCTTTAACTTATCATGTTGAGGTCAACATGTAGTCATCGATTCTTAAATTGTCCGTGTGGACAGTCTTGAAATGCACGATTATATGATTTGTAAATATCATCATTGTCTATTAAAATTGCTTGAATAGTCGATAGTTGAGATATTTCGGTTGCATTAATCCTATTGTTCTCTCGAGTGTATACTAGACATATATGGTTGATTACACACTGTCGATTCTAATCGATAGTGTTTGATTGACCTAGTCTACGTCGTGCACTTGGAGACCATGGGGTTATCTTTGCCCGAAATTTCTTGATTTTCGATTATAAAGCAAGTAGACAAGGTGATATTTGCAATTCATACGTGTATTTCGGGATGGGATAAAGCCAACCCAATTCTAAACCTAATGGACATGAATTGTCCTTTCATCATAGGAAATGATATACTTTACAACAAAGAATTAAATATTAATATTTAAAATATTAATAATTAAAAAAATGTTTAATAAGGTGTGCGATAGAAGCCAACCCCAATTCTAAACCTAAAGAAACATGTCTTGTTGCTTTTAAGTTTGTAATCCAAATTTAGGGAATTATAATGCGTTAATTACATCTAAAGCTGTTAATACATTTATGAAATGCAGGAGTTAATTATGTCTGGAGAAGATCGTAGTTGGATGGATAATCGTAGTAATCCCGGTAGAAGGGGTGTCAGAACTCAATTCTTAGAAGGTTTAGAACATTTTGTGGAGTTTGCTAGAGCGCATCCCCAGTGCATGCGTGGTGATAAGATTAGGTGTCCTTGTAAAAAGTGTAAGAATAGAAAATATGCGAGTGTTGGATGGGTAAAGAAACATGTTTTAGAGTCAGGGTTTGTTGATGGTTACAAGGTATGGATAGCGCACGGGGAGCGTTATGTGGTTGAAACAAGTGTTCGCAATCATCCTACTGTATCAAGTGGTCCGCCAAGGGAACCTGAACATTTGATTGATAAAGAGGAGCCATCTGTCGGTTTGGATGATATGGTTCGAAATGCGGGCGCGAGTTTGATTGGAACCCTAATCCAACAGAGGCACCAAATCCCGTTGCAAAGAAGTTTATGGATTTAATGGACTCTGCAAATGAGAAAATTCATCTGGTGCAAAGGCTACGGTGTTAGAGCAAGTGACCGAGCTTCTAAATATTAAGGCCGATACAAATATGAGCCGGCATACTTACGATCGTATAATGTCATGGGGACATCGGATGCTACCCGAAGAAAATAATATGGTTCACAATTTTTATGAGACGAAAAAGTTGGTGGGGCGAGATCGGTCTTGGGTATGTTAAAATTGATGCTTGCAAGAATCGGTGCATGCTTTTTTATAAAGAAAATGAGGGCCTCGATACATGTTCAATATGTGGACTTAGTAGGTATAAGACACAACGCCGTGTGGTAGTGCCAAGCACAAGAAAAATGTGCCTCGGGCGCGATTACGTTATATGCCGCTAATTCCCGGGTTGCAACGAATTTACGCATTGAAAGAAAGCTCAGAAGCCATGCGTTGGCACAAAGAGTGTCCTCGTGAAGAGGTGTGATGACTCATCCTTCGACGGTGAAGCATGGAAACATTTTGATGCCACTTACCCTGATTTTCTTTGCGGATCCTAGAAACATAAGGCTGGGGATATGTACAGATGGGTTTTCTCCATTTGGACCGGGCAAAATCTTATTCATGTTGGCTGTTATAGTCACGGTGTATAATCTTCCCAGTGGTTATGTATGGTCGATCCTTATATGTATTTGATTGAGCAATAGAGCAAAAGTTGAGGCATCTATGTACGAATCGGTGATTGTCGATGAAATTGTGTCGTTTGTTTCAACATATTTTCACCTGCATATCGAGACAAGGTTCAATAAAGCGGGACGCAATTATGATGGGGGAGTCACTGATCCTGATGTAAAAATTTCAGTTTTTTCTTCTCCTGGTCGATTCCTTGGCAATAGAAAGTGCACGCGCATGCTAAGCAAAAAAGATGAGGAAGAAGACGACGACGAGGAAACTAGTGAAGAAGAAATTGAATTTTGTAGTGATAGTGATCAAGATTGTAGTGAATGAATCAGTTTAGTTTTAATTCAGATAATGTTTTGTATATAATGTTTTGTACATTTTATATCACTTATCACTGTAATAATAATAATAATAATAATAATAATAATAATAATAATAATAATAATAATAATAATAATAATAATAATAATAATAATGGACATAAATATAATAATAAAAAATAAAAAATAAAATAATCAATAAAAATAAAAATAAAAATATACATATATGTATATATATAAATATCATTATTGTCTATTAAAATTGCTTGAATTGTCGATAGTTGAAATATTTCGGTTGCATTAATCCTATTGTTCTCTGAGTGTATACTAGACATATATGGTTGATTACACCTGTCGATTATAATCGATAGTGTTTGATTGACCTAGTCTACGTCGTGCACTTGGAGACCATGGGGTTATCTTTGTCAAAATTTCTTGATTTTCGATTATAAAGCAAGTAGACAAAGTGATATTTGCAATTCATGCGTGTATTTCGGGATGGGATAGAAGCCAACCCCACTACTATCACGTACAACCACTACCATTGGGATTATCTTTGGAGTGGAAAATCTCAAGTTTTTGCACAAGCGTTAGGCCCAAAGATTGAAACTTTGATTAATTATTATAATAATAAATCTACTTTCAAAGTTTCAATCTTTGGGCCAAATGCTTGTGCAAACTTGATATTTTCCACTCCATTCATTATAAATGTAAACCCTCTCTCTCTCTATTTTAAAGAAAACAACAATATTATTTCAAATTCAAGCGAGTCCAAGTGAACTCCATTATTTTGCTTCTTTTTGTTTTTAGTAAAACAACCTTATACGAAACCATTTGGTCCATGTGAACTCCATTATTCTTGTTTTCATATTGTCATTTCTATTTTAAAGGCGCAAGAAGTGCAATGCTGACAGGACACCAAGTCCAAACTGTTACCCACGTTTTGTTTACTTGGTTACTCTTTACATGCTATGTAATATTTAAATTTTGTTCTACTTGATAATATTTTCTGTCTACATATATAATATACTAGTTTAGATATGTCGGGTCGAGGTGGCAATCGTTCAAAGAGAGGGAAGGTTGCGGGTTTTGTCCATCGTCTTGTTTCACCAAGGACGGGAGGGAGGGATCTACTGCTGGTTACGGGACGTAGTGAACCATCCGAGCGGGTTAATTTGGACGCAATTATTAATGAGGAAGGAAAAATGGAAATATTTATCTCTCCCAGTGGCCAGTAAGTATCATTTAATTGTAAATGTCATATATATAATGTTTATATTTTATTATTGTCTTTTTATTTGTATATATATTGATATATTGTTTTTTAATTAATATCTTGATAGGTTTATACATGCATGGTGGTGGTAGCGGTAGCGACGGTGGCGCGCTCGTGGTTGTTAAACATGAATTTTCATTGACATGTAATTAAACAAACAAACATATGTAGTTTCTTTTTCCCTTTCCCTTTTTCCCGGCCTTTCCCGGCCGTTTCCCTTCCCTTTTCCCCTTTCCCCGGCCGTTTCCCCTTTCCCCCTTTCCCCGGCCGTTTCCCCTTTCCCCTTTCCCGGCCGTTTCCCTTTTCCCCTTTCCCCGTTTCCCCTTTCCCCTTTCCCCGGCGGTTTCCCCTTTCCCCTTCCCTGTCGCTTGATTTGGACAAACATATGTATTTTATTTGATGTACAAGCGAAACAGGTTGTTTGTGTGTGTTTGTAGTTTGTAATTGGGTTGTTTGTGTGTGTTTGTAGTTTGTAGTTTGTAGTTGTTTAAAACAGGTTGTTTGAACAGGTTACCTTTTACAGGTGGCTTAATAATAAAACAAAATTTTTTTTTTTAAAATCTGGCCAGATTACCGACGGATATTTCCGTCGGTAAACTAATACAAAAAATAAATAATTCAATTTTTCCTGCGGAAATATCCGTCGGAAAATAAAAAATAAAAAAATAATACTCAAAATACCGACGGACATATCCGTCAGTTCGGGTTTATATTCCGACGGACGAATCCGACGGTAAATTTTTTGATTTCCGACGGTTATAACCGTCGGTAATGATTTTATTTCCGACGGATATTTCCATCGGTAACCTCCGGTATTGCTCCGGTTAACCGGCCGGCGTAACTCATTTCCGACGGACGTTTTCCGGCGGAATTTTTTATTTTCCGGCGGATAATCCGACGGAAATACCGGCGGAATTTGTCCGTCGGTATTACCAACCAATTATTTCCGACGGAATTCGACGGACTATTTCCGTCGGTAATATCCATTTAGCGACGGATTCGTAGAAATACCGACGGAAATTTCCGTCGGTAAACGGTCTTTTTCTAGTAGTGGTACTTTCTTTTGAATATTAATGAAAAGGTCCTTTTGTTTTAATTCATATTGTTTCAACAGATTGTTTGAGTGTTTGTTTGTATGCTATGCATAGACACAAAACTTGTGAAGGTGGAAGCCGAGGAGGGTCCCTCATTCCCGGTTATAAAGTAAGTGGTTAGGCCGAGGTGATGTCCTTTGGGATTGACTGTACTTTTAAGTCGTATAAGCCGAGGAGGGGTTCCTCGGCTTTGACTGTTGGATGATTTCTTCTTTTTCGTCTCCTTATGCCGAGGAAGATGACTCGTGCACAGGTTTCAGACGTGATGCCTTTTAGTCGTAGTGACAAGGTGTTTCCTTGTATTGACGTGAGGTAAGTCATTAGGCCGAGGAGAGATCCTCGGTCTTGACTGTTTGATCCTTGTAACCCTTAAATCAAGGCGGACCCTTGTCAGGATGTAAGGTAAGCCAGTATGTCGAGGGAGAGTCCTCGTGTTGGCTGTCAGGGACCTATAGTCGTTGAGTCAAGGCGGACCCTTGTCAAGATGTAAGGCGTATGTTTTGAAGAGTCGGGGATAAGATCCTCGTCTTCTGGTATTTGTGTGAGGAGCTGATAGTTGCTTTGCATGTTGGAAGAAACTGCTTTCGTAAAACTGAAACCTGATTACATTGAACTGCAATCCTATCAACTAAAAAGTAAAAGACAGAAAACAAGAAACTAATCTATTGCAAAATAAACTAGACTAGTGATAATATTTTCGGAGATTGTCGGAATGCCATGGGTGCTTGAGATCCTTCCCCCTCCTTAGTCTTCAATCTGTAGGTTCCTTCTCGAATGACTTGAGTGATGATATAGGGACCTTCCCAGTTCGGGGAGAGCTTGTTTTGTTCTGCCTTCCGACCAGTTGCTTTAATTTTTCTAAGTACCCAATCACCTACTTGGAATACTTTTCTGATGACCCTCTTGTCATGATATGCCTTGGTCCTTTGCTTGTAGTTCACCATCCTCATCTGTGCAGCTAGTCATTTTTCATCTATCAGGTCTAGGTCTAGGAGCCTATTAACCTCGTTGACTTGCTCATCGTAATGGGAGTTCCTCACGGTAGGGATGGCCATTTTGGCTGGTGCCATAGCCTCAGAACCGAAGGTTAGTGTGAATGGGGTTTCCACGGTTGGCCCCCGGGTGGTTGTGCAAACGGCCCATAAGGCTAGGGGAAGTTCGTCCAACCATCTACCCTCACGTCCTTCAAGATTCTTGGTAAGTGGTCATTAGGACCGGTTGTTGGCGGCCTCGCGGCCGTTGCCTTGGGGTCTGCTGACTGATGACTTTGCATGGTGACTTTGACTCTTCCCAATTCTGTTGAAAATGTCGTAGAGAACTGGAGTCCATGATCAGAGACAATTGTATGAGGGAGGCCAAATCGACACCAGATGGAGTCATGGACGAAGTTGATTGCATTTTCTTCCGTTATCTTGGCTAGTGCCTTCGCTTCTATCCACTTGGAGAAGTAATCCACAGCTACTATGACGTACTTGCAATTACCACGGGCGGGAGGGAAGGGTCCGATGATATCGATCCCCCACATATCAAATGGCCATGTAGGTATTACAAGTGTTTGCTCAACTGCCGGTAGTCTAGGAATGTCAGAGAATCTTTAACACTTGTCACATTTTCTAACATAGGCCTGCGCGTCCCCCCTCAGGTTTTGCCAGTAGTAACCTAGCGAGATGATCTTGTCGGTTAAGGTTCTGGCCCCCGGGTGTCCGCCGCAAACACCTTCATGTACTTCTGCAAAGAGGTTCTCAATTTCCTTGGGGTAGACACACCTTAGCAGGGGCTTCGTGAAAGATCTTCGGTAGAGGACTCCGTTCATTACAACGAACCTTGGGGACCTCTTCTTGATAAGTTTGGCTTGCGCCTCATCTTCCGGGAGTTGGCTCTTCTCGATGTAGTCAATGTAGTCGTCGATCCAGCATATCTCCTCTCCATCTAGGAGCATGACTTGTAATCTTTCATACGCAGGTTTTTCAGCATAAACTACGTATGGATTGGTCTTAGACTTAGACACATCCATGGTTGCTAGTTTGGATAGAACGTCTGCGATTTGGTTGTCTTCCCTGCCTATTTGCTTGAGTTCAAAGAATTCCATCTTCTTTGTCATGTTCAGGACAAGGTCTCTATATTTGGCAAGGGTGGGTTCTTGGGTGTTATACTCTCCCTTTACTTGTTTGACCACGAGTTGGGAGTCACAGAAGGCCGCCACCTTAGTTGCTCCGTAGAAGGAAGCCAACTCAATACCAAATATTAGAGCTTCGTATTCAGCTTGATTGTTGGAGGCAGGGAACTTAAAACGGATGGCATCTTGCATGGTGTATTCTCCTTCCTTTCGGACTTGCCAGTACAACTCCAGCTCCGCTTCTTTGTTTTGTGGCAGATCCATCCGTGTATAGAATCCAACAGTTGGACGGGAGTTCGATGGGAGACTCTTCTTCCTCCGGTGCATTTTGCTTACGGGAGGTGGGGACATGTTCACCCATGAAGGCCGTCTCGACCATGAAGTCAACCAAAGGCTGTGCCAGGAGGGTCTTCCTTGGTTGGTACGTGATATCAAACTCTGTGAGAGCGATAGACCAATTCAGTAGACGTCCGGAGCTGTCCAACTTGTGCAGTATTTACTTCAGTGGTTCGTTCATATACACGGTGATGGGGTGGACAGAAAAGTATGCACGTAGTTTCCTTGAGGCGATGACTAGCGCGTACGCTATCGTTTCCACATTGAAGTATCTGCTCTCTACGTCTGACAATGTCTTAGAGACATAGTAGACGGGCTTCTGAATTCCTTCTTCATTCCGAACTAGAACGGCTGCGACAGCATGATCGGTGGCAGCTAGGAACACGTACAGCATCTCACCGGTAATCGGACTGCTGAGCAAGGGAGGGGAACCCAAGTACTCCTTCAACCGGAGGAACGCTTCGGAGCATTCGGGAGTCCAGGAGAAGCTCTTGGTACCCTTCAATACCTTGAAGAAGGGCAGTGATTTTTCGGCGGATTTGGCTATGAACCTTCCAAGTGCCGCTATCCTTCCATTTAGCCTTTGAACCTCCTTGATGGTGGTAGGTTCCTTCATGTCAATCAGTGCCTTGATTTTCTCGGGGTTAGCCTCAATTCCCCTCTGCGATACCATGAAGCCCAAGAACTTTCCAGCTGTCACCCCAAATACAAACTTACTTGGGTTCAGCTTCATGTTATTAACTCGGAGGTTGTTTATTGTTTCTTCCAGGTCAGGAGCGTGACTGCCCTCCTTGGTCTTAATGACCATATCATCAATGTAGGCCTCCATGTTTCGGCCTATTTGCGCGCCAAATACTTGATTCACCATTCGCTGGTACGTGGCACCCGCGTTCTTGAGCCCAAAAGGCATCATAACATAACAATAATTTCCCCCAGGTATTTGGAAGGTCGTCTTCTCGATGTCCTCTTCCGCCATTTTTATCTAATGATAGCCTGAATAGGCATCTAGGAAACTGAGTGTACGGTGTCCAGCAATGGAGTCAACCAGCTTGTCAATTATGGGAAGAGGATAGCTGTCTTTAGGGCAGGCTTTGTTGAGATAGGTGAAATTGATGCACATTCGCCACTTCCCATTTTGTTTCTTCACCATTACTACATTGGCCAACCAAACGGAATATTTGACTTCACGTATAATTCCGGCGCTCAATAACTTTTGCACCTCTTCCTTAATAGCCTCCTCCTTGTCCCTTGCAAAATTTCTCCTTGTCTGGGAGATAGTTTTTGCCAACGGGTCAACTTCCAAGCGATGGAGTGCTACTTCTTCATTGATCCCCCTCATGTCTTCGACTCTCCAAGTAAAGACGTCGAGACTGTTTTTTAAGAGGGAGACGATTCTTTCCTTCTCTTCTGGAGATAACTGGCCCCCGAGTTTGATTTTTTGTTCAGGATAGTCAGGGTTAATGACCACCTCTTCTAGCTCGTCCACCGGCTCCATTTCAAGACCATCTCGAAATTCCAGGGACTCGATGATGATTTCTCTAATTCTCCTACCTTCATTGTTATTCACGTTGAGGCCTTCTTCCTCCATTAGTTCATCAACATCAAGCGGATCGACCCTCCTCAAGTCATGGTTGGCCCCCGAGTTCTGGCCGTTGACGAGAATGGGATCTTGCTCAGAGACGGGTGGAACTATGCCCTGGTCAGCTGCAATTTCTAGGACCATTGGCTCTTCTTCTAGGACCTCACGGATGTAGCTTATCTTAGAGCTAGTTTCGGTAGTTTTTTGAGATTTAGAGACCTTGATGTTTTCTTCGGGGGTATCTATCTCCATGGTCTTAGATTTCGTCCTGCTTCTGACGACATGTTCCAAGAAGTCTTTGGGGGTCGCCCTCACACATCCAATTTCGGCACGAGTGGGGAATTTAACGCGTTGGTGAGGAAGGAAGGCAACCAGCCCATGTTTGGCTTGACTTGGAATGCCTATGATAGCATGATAATCACTTGTCAAATCCATGACTACGAAACTGACAGTAGCCTTGGATCTGAAGGGATGTTCGCCAATTTCAAGTTCTAGCTCCACAGTTCCCTTAGCTCCAACCTTGTGGTTGGTGAATCCTTCCAGCCTTCCATGATATGGTTCCATCATGGTGTCTTTCAAGCCCATCTGTTGGAAAGCGGAATAGTACAGAATGTCACGGGAGGCCCCCGTGTCCACAAGTAACCTTTCCGATTCCACATTATCAATCCGACCCTTTATCACCAAGGGTTGTTCACGGGCAGCGCGGCTCCCTGCCAATTCGTTGGGAGAAAAACTGATGACCTCTTCCGCCTTATGAATCCAAGCAGGCACGTGGTACACTTTGCTTAGTTCATGTATCTGGTCCCTTAGTTTTCTGGTGGAAGACACCTCTTCACGGATCACGTGTAATTTAGCCCTAGGAGGCCTACGTTCTCCGTCCTCACTTTTATCATCGTCTTCACTTTCCTCTTCCTTCCGCTTGCCATCCTTTTTCATGACATAGCGGTCTAGCTTTCTATCGTCAACCCACCGTTGTATCATTTTCTTGAGGGCCCAACAGCCATCAGTATTATGACCATGGTCTTTGTGGAAATCGCAGAATTTAGATGTATCACGGGGGTACTTTAGTTTATCACTCAGTGGACGGGGAGGGGGAAGGTTTACTAGCTGCATGATCTCCGAGATGGGTTTGGTAAGTGGGTGAATACTTCAGGTTTTTCAGCACTCTCGTTCTATTCTTCCTCTTGGAACCCTTACCATTGCCCTTGTCATCGTGGCGAGCACCGGCCGCTTCTGGTTCCGCCTTATCAGATCCCCTTTTCTTGCTTTTGTCCTCTGCCATGGCAATGGCATAGGCGACGTTGTACAAATCATCCTTAGACTTAGGTTCTCTAGCGGACAGCTCATAGATGAGGGGACCGGATCTCAATCCTGAATTAAAGCAGACAATAACCTCCCTGTCAGTGAGGCTCTCTTCCACTTGTTCCGCCATCTTACGGAATTTGTTGTAATAACTGAGGGTGGTTTCTCCCTTTCCTTGCTCGATATTGGCAAGGTCAGTCAATCTCATCTTCCTCTTACCAGTAGTGGCAAAGTCGTCTAAGAACACTCTCCTCATGCCCCTCCAGCAATCGATGCAACCTTTTTTAAGCTCACGAAACCAGGTCAAGGCTGTTCCGGAGAAGGTGCTCGCGAAAGCTTTGCAAAGCATGTCATCAGCGGTGGTGAGGAGATTCATGGTTTGCTCAAAACTTTGCACGTGGTCTTTCGCATCAGTGGTCCCGTTGTACTTTTCAAAATTCGGGACCTTAAAGTGAGGATTTTGTGGTGCTTCAGTGATCCTCCGGGAGAAAGGACGGGTGGCCCAGTCATAGTCATCATCATCAACCTTCTTGCCCATCTCCATATCATCAAGTCTTTGTTTCAATAGTTCCCATTATTTGTTTTCCACTCCCTTATCACTGCTAGAGCGGGTGCTTCGATAGGAGCTACGGGTCGATTTATCCTTGGGATGACCATTCACCCTACTGTGCTCCCCGTCATTTCGATGGTTGTCACGTCATTTAGATGGTGCTTTATCACGTCTCGGTTCTAACTCTTGGCCACCAAGTATCATTCTGTATGGTTCAGGTGTCCTTGGCCGTGCAAATTCACGAGCACGAGGACGGGGAGAATCAGGGCGAGGTCGACGTGGTCGAGGAGACCTGGGACGACGAGGTGCCATGACGAGACGAGGAGGAGATAAACGCTTGGACAAACTGAGCCTCGTCCTCAAGTCCCGTGAGTTCACTTCTTGTTCCTTAGAACTTATCTGGCTTCTCAGGACAACTACCTGGTCTTTCTTCTGGTTGATATGCCTAGGATGGGGAGGATCTCGGAGGGCCTGCTTAGGTTGTACAGAGGGATCGAGGAGAGGACCTCGTCGCTCACCTTGCTCCCTTCCACGAGAGTTTCCCATCGACGGTAGCATAAACTCAGTCATGGAGTTGTCTGGATCCAATTGCAAAAGGGCAGCTTGTGTCTCATACATCCTCCGCAATGTTTCCATCTGTCTATGTAATAACGTTCGTCGGTCAACAGGTTGAGTACTTTCCGCTTGACTGACGTCGGCCTTCTTCGCCATCTTCCTTCTCACTCGTTTCCTGCAAGGGCGAGTAGGACGAGGAAGGTTAGCTCCCTCTCTCTCGGCATTCGCCTGACCCATGGAATGAAGAGTCATGGCGAGGGGAGGTGGTCCTTCAGGCTGAGGTGGAGGAGGAGGAGGCAGCTCGACATTGGGGTTGACCCCGTTCACCTCAGTTTGCTCCTCGGCGGTTACACTTGTGAATTATCCGTCCATTGTAAATCAAGAATTGTAACAGCGAATTTACCAAAAGCGAGGTTTTTCAACAGATCCCAATTTCTGTCAAAATTGGGGCAAATTCAAACCACTAAGGTAGTATTACAATTGCGATTTTACCAATACCAAAAATTTCCGGCCAAAACGCAAGTTTTAAACACGAACTTGGCGAATTTCGGCTGAAATTTGCAGATTTCGGCCGAATCAAGAACAAAACAGAATCGGAGCAGATTTTTCGTTTTAATTAAGAACAAATTCGGTAAAAAACAGGCTTCGGGCGAACTTTTCCAGGCCAAACAAAGGGTGTTTGAATCGAATTCCCGGCAATGGAACCAATTGATGATGCCAAAATCGTCAAATCAGCCCAAATCCAAGCGTTCGGATGCTCCGGAGATTGCTAGACCTGAAAATAAGAGAAAATACGTAAACTAAGCCGGGGCGAGTCCGGCTAAAGGCCCTCCGGCGTGAGAGTAAGTTCACGGTTTGTGTATGAGAAACTAAATTGACAGAGTTTCTGTATTGTAAAAAGTAACGTACCAAATAATAGGCCATATGACTTGTATTTATAGAGATGGATTGATAGAATCCATGTAGAATTGAACTTGTAAAGAGATAAGATATAATCCTAAGAGAATTATATCTGTTAAGGAGTCATTTTTTGACTTGAATTGGTGTAGGTGGTTACGATCCTGATTGGATCATAACTGTTGAATCCTTGTTTGAATAGGATTGTACGATCTGCTAGCCGGAAAGCCGAGGAGCATGAATTCCTTATCTCGGCATTGGCAAGTAAGCCGAGATGCGTGATTCTGCTTCCTCATCATTTGATGACTGGCCGACATGTGAATATGCCGGGGTGAATGTTTCTGTCTCCTCGTCATTTGTGATGATATGTCGAGGTAAGAACTTTTCTCTCCACGTCACTTATGACGTATCAGAGCATGATGAGCCAAGTATGAATAGTCCGTCATCGATGTAAGGCCGAGGAGATACTCCTCGGCATACGAGGAGGGTACCTCGGCCCTGGTAATTTAAGCATTGATACTTGTGTTGGATTATGTTTATGGCCCGATTCATTCGAGCTCAATTCAGACAAGTCCATATTCGTATCTTGATTTATACTGGTTAATGAATAATGCATTAGTTATATAAGACACTTATTATAAAACGTGTTATAGTTTTTCTTACTAGAAATTGAATATCATCAATAAAAACATCACTGTCTTTGACGCATGCTAATAGGGTTTAGAGAATGACCTAAAGAGCTAAGAAAGGGCAACAGAACCCCACATTTTGAATGGCTAGCTTCATTGTTAATCAACTAACATGTGAAAACTTTATGCCTGTTCAAACCATGGTAGGTTGATCAAAAAAATATTGTCTTCTCTCATTTAATATAAATTGATATATATATATATATATATATATATATATATATATATATATATATATATACACACACACACTTTCCCCGTCTTATAAAAATTGGTTTTTTTTTTTTTTTTTGACAATTTGATTAAAATTTGATCATATAAGGTTATTAAATCTAATTATACTTATGGAATATTAAAAATTGATAGTAATTTTTATTGAGCATCTATAACAATAAAAAAATAAATTCTTATAAGTTATTAATAAACATCCAATAAAATTGATAAAAAAAAATTAAGGTGCAATACATATTATTTTCAAGTGAAGATCCTGTAAAATAAAATATTTTTTTTATATAATTTTAATGATAAAAATACATAAATATTCACGTTCAATTCTTTAATTTTGATAGTATATAGTATGTGGTAGTGATTTTTATTTATTTATTTTGGTAAAAAATCATTTAGGCAGAATGTTTTTTAAAGAAATAAATTCATTTTGGATTTTTATTTTTTTGAAATAAACATTTAATTAGTGAGTAGAAAGTAATAAGATTATGTAAATGTAGTACAATGAATTGAGTCACGTTTTAAATTAACTTTTTGGTTCAAATGAATTTCGGCTAGTCTATCTACCATCTTTTGTTCTCTAAAGCCCTAACAATATCCAAGTTGCTCCATTACTCTTTGTCTAAACCTTTTCTTTTTCTCATTTTCACCTCCATGAACCAGCTTTGCATATGGGGCAACTGCCCCCATTTTATTTTAAAAAATCAAAAATGAAGTATATTAGATGTAAGGGATTTAATGCAAATTGCCCCACTTATATCAAGAAAAAAATACATTATTTATAAATAATTAGTCTAACACCCATGACAGCAAAAAAAACTTAGACAAATAACAGAAAATAAATTAAAATAGTTACTATTAGTATAAAGGTTAATTTAGAAAATTCTTTTTTAAATAAAAGATATTCAACAAAAATATATAATGACATTGAAACTTTTTTCATTTTATTAATTGGTTTGTTGTTGAAAGTAATGAATGAGAAATAATAAATAATATTTTTTAAAATATAATTTTGAATACACTTATACAAGATCATTTATTTTGAAATTACAAGATCATTCATTTTGAAATACAGGTGATACTACATCACTAAATAATTTCATCTTCTTTTTTAAATTTTTTCCTTCCATTTCCTATCAACTTCTTAAGTCAAGAAAAGAAAGCATTAATATAAATATCCTATTTATTTTCAATTATAAAAGTAAAATTTTATTTGCCTCTTAAATAAGTTTTTACCTACAAGAGAATAAATTACGAATAACATGAAATCAAATAAACTGTTACTACCTCCGTCCCAAAATAAATTACGAAAAAAATCTTTTTAAAAAAAAGCTTAGATCAGATTTGAAAAATACATTCTATATTATACTAAGTTGATGTTGCAAACCAAGTAAAACAAAGGAGGCATTGTTTGTACTTTATGACGTAAAAAATTGGATAGTTACTCAAGAGACTAAATATTGATGTTATTTATAGGCAGATTTGTTATGACTTCTCAAACATCTATGTTGAAAAATGTGTTCTAAAACTGTGGTTTAGAGTTCAAACCAGGAAAGCAGAAAGTAGTTTCTATACTATTCAATAATCAACTATTCTTCAGAATATTTCAATTAAAAGTCATTAAATGACTTTAATTAGCTTGTATTAAATGTTGTTCAATAATCAATTACTAATTTTTATTGCATTTATTATTTGAGATTGAATGTTCGAGGCAAATGAATCTTGTCAAAATTGTGTATAAGTAAGAGTTTTGGAGGAAAAGTGCTTTAAATGACTTCATCTTTTATATAGTAATAGATAGATAGATTTTTGCCTCATTAGCTAGTGTAATTTTTGTGATAATAATTTGTCATTTTTTCAAAAAAAATTATGGCTTCGCCACTACCTTGAATTAATACATTAATAAAGACTCAGTCTAACTCTGACTATAATTATAATAGATAATTAATTTATCATAGTAAAAATGCAAGCTATTCTCATGCAAATATAAGTAGTCATGCGAACCATCTCCAAATTAATTAGTTTGATAGTGTCATGTTAATTGGCTAATTTCATGCCTCATTGCCTATGTTTGAGGATGAATTTCGGCTGACAACTAGAAGACTTCAACTTGCAGTATCAACTTGTATCAGACACTGAGACAACCTGGACTCTAATTTGACTATCTCTTTGCAGGTATATTAACTCCTACTTTTCAGGGATTATGAACGGTGATAAAGACTTAAATATGCATCGTGAAGACTCAGTCAAGAAAACGTGGGATAATGGGATTGAAGCTCAACAAACCATCCGAAAATATAGGAGCAACAAAAATTATCTTCTTCAATCACTTTTAGTATAAATAGAGCACACATCATTGTAACGCACACACACGCACAATCTAAGCTACTGAGTTCTTTTCTTTACATTCTCCCTCTCGTTGTAACTTCATCATTTCTATAAAATTCCACCTTTGAGATTTTATGCCGGCGAACGGGTTGTTCAAGGGCTTTCCTCGTTAAATATCTTGTTCATTTAATTTCGAGTTGATTTGCAATTATATTCCATTTAACCCAATCTTAATCAGCTTGTCAAGTTCTAAAATTTGACCAAAACAATTTGGCGCCGTCTGTGGGAATTTTGGTCTTTTAATTGCTTTAGGAAACTCGAAAATGTCTACTGGAATGTCCGTGGGTTTGTCTTCCGTTGGCTTGAGATCCACTGTGGAGACCACCCCAATTGTGACAAGTTTGCAAGCATCAACCCAAAGCGTAGGTGGAGTATCACGTCCTATTCAAGTTCAAGACGGGACAACTGCCGCTGCGTCACAGGAAATCCCACTTGATATTGCTTCCAACTCGACCGCTATGTTGCGCGAAGTGAGGAACCAAGTCGTCGCCCAAGATGTTACTTCAACTATGCTGATGAACCAGATTGCTAGGATGCAGCAGGAGATGATCTCTCTACAAAGTGGGGGTTCGAGTGCACTACCAACCAGTATCCCAAGCATTTTTCAATCCGTCGCTCCAAACGGCCCACCAGGTTCATATACCCCTTATCAACCTAGGAGACTCAGCTTTGGGAATGAAGCTGCCGGATCATCTGGATATGGGGGAACTGCTCCGACAACCAACTTGTTTACAGAAAGCACCATTGTCCATCCTGGAACCGTCACTCCAACCACCACGACATTTGCAGTTCCAACTTCGACTACAACAGGGAGTGTTAATCCCCAGTTTGATTTCAATTATAATAATAATTATCAGTTTGCTCCTAACCATGATGCAGGCAGTCTATTGGGCAGGCAGATTCAAGAGCTAAAGGATATGATCATGAGTGTCCCTGGAATGACACTACCTTACAACCAGGCCTCACCAACTTGCTACAATGAGTCTCGCTTCACTCCCTCCATAGCCAATGAGGTCATCCCGAAGAAGTTCAGTCCTCCACACATGAAGCAATATGACGAAACCACTGATCCAGTGAGCATGTTGCATTATACCAAGAGAAGATGGATGTTGTCCATATTCCGCCTCAATATAGAGAGGCTTGTTTTTGCGGGGTTTCGGATCAACTCTTACGGAGCAGCTTTGAGATGGGCGATCAACCGGCCATTGGGTTCTATTGGATCCTATGCACAACTTATTAATACGTTCACTGTCGGTTTTCGTACGACGGGGTATTTGAAAAGCTAACTAGTGATCTTTACAGGGTGGTCCAGCAACTGATGAGCTCTGAAAGATTATCTCGGCGGGTTCAATAGAAGCGGTGAACATCTCCAACACTGGATACCGTAACGACAATCGAAGCATTCGGGATGGGACTTAAGAAAGACTCTCCATACTACGACGACTTGGTAATGACACCTTGCAAAAGGTTGGACGAAATCGGGACTAGAGCATCCAAGTTCATCAGTGGAAGAAGACAAGTTGCTACGGGACAAGAAGAAGGCCGATTATCCCGGCGGCAAACCGGACCCTTTCATTACGGCGGCAAGATGGAGACATCCCATGCTAGATCCAATAGGGGCAAACCCTACTCTAAACCCGACTCTTCCAAAGTTCTTAGTGTAGAAGATAATGATGAGGATGATGAGTCTTTGTATCCAAGAATTGATGACTATTGTTTTTACGTTGATATTGCGGGGTGATTAACGCTATGGACGGCTTGGGTGAAAAGGCAAGGTGGCCCAAAAGGTCCGATAAACCTTCAATACGGAAAGACAAGTCCAAGTGGTGCGCCTATCATGAGGATTTCGGTCACACTACGGAAAACTGTATTGCACTCCGTAAAGAAATCGGTCATTTGTTGTCTAAAGGACTACTCAAAGAATTACTTGGTAGAGGACGTGGGCCGCACCGACGGTCGTGCTGACAACCGGGAAAAGCAAGTTCGTGCTAGCAACCGGGAGAAGCAACCGAAAGTCCTCCTCAACATCCACCACCTACCAGAGTGGTCAACATGATCGGCGGCGGTTCGGATATTTGTGGTACAACCTATTCGGCTGCGAGCGCCATGCTGCGGCGCTAAGGAGGACAGTCGTATTTGCTGCAAGGTCCGTCAACAAAGAAAAAGGCCAGGAGATTTCCTTTGATGAAGGTGATAGGGTCAACATCCGGGATCCCCATCATGGCCTTGGTTGTGAGCCTTCGGGTGGCAAGCTGTTTGGTTAGGCGCATCTGATTGACAATGGTAGCTCGGTCAACATCGTTACTACTGACGGCTTAAAGGGAATGGGGATTCCACTTGAAAACGTAACTAAAAGTTCTTACGTCTTAGTTGGGTTCGGTGGAGAGGCAGAAGCACACCTTTGGGGAGATTACTTTCCCAGTTTATGTTGAAGGGATTAATTCTATGGAGAGGTTCTGCGTGATTGAATGCCAGTCGTCCTACAACATCATACTGGGAAGGCCCTGGATTCACAACGTTAAGGCTGTCCCATCAACCTACCACCAATGTCTCAAGTTGCCAACACCTTGGGGAGTTGTCAAGGTGTCAGGTGATCAGCAATCAGCAAAGGAATGTTACAAGGTGTCCATGAAGGCAGCAAGTTGTCCTAGACAAGCATAGCAATTACAGCGAAAGGCTCGGGATGTTCTTGAAGCTGCAGAGTTTGACGTCAGAGAGGTGCAGCTCGATCCCACTAATCCCGATGTCAAAGTCCTAGTTGGTGTAGGAATTCCCCCAGAAGTTGAGGATGAAATCATAGAGTTTCTCAAGAAGAGAACAAGCTGCTTTGCTTGGAAGCATGAGGATATGACTGGGATAAGTAAAGATGTAATAACCCACAAGTTGAACGTCGACCCCAACGCCAAACCTGTCCATCAGAAACGAAGAAAGTTTGCTCATGAGCGCAACAAGATCATCAAAGAAGAAGTAGAGAGGCTTTTGAAGTCAAAAATGATTAGGGAGGTTGACTACCCTAGGTGGTTAGCCAATGTAGTAGTTGTGGAGAAACGCAATGGCAAGTGGCGAGTTTGTGCGGATTTTCCTGACTTGAACAAAGCCTGCCCGAAGGACCCATTTCCCTTGCCTCACATTGACTCTTTGGTAGATGCAACAGCGGGGCATGAAATATTGACTTTTATGGACGCTTCATCAGGTTTTCAACAAATTCAGATGGAGCCTTCCGATCAAGAAGATACGGCGTTTATTACTCTGAGGGTATTTATTGCTTCATAGTCATGCCCTTTGGATTAAGGAATGCAGGGGCAACCTACCAAAGATTGGTAAATTTGATGTTCAAAGATCAGATCGGAGAAACAATGGAGGTATATATTGATGATATGGTGGTCAAGTCTAAATGCATGGCTGATCATGTTCGTAATCTCAAGGAAGCCTTTGACATCTTGGAAGCTTTTAACATGAAGCTCAACCCATCAAAGTGCAACTTTGGAGTTAGAGTGGGAAATTCCTTGGTTATATGGTCACAAAGAGAGGTATTGAAGCAAGCCCGGAGCAGATCAAGGCCATTATCAACTTGAACTCACCAAAGACTGTTAAAGATGTGCAGAGGCTGACTGGCAAAGTGGCAGCTTTAACAAGATTCATTTCTAAATCATCTGACAGGTGCAAGTTGTTCTACGATGTGCTGAAGAAAAACAAGTTGTTCCAGTGGACAGAGGAGCATGAAGCGGCTTTCAACCAGCTTAAGGAATACTTATCTACACCACCTCTACTTTCCAAACCAGAAGCTGGGGAAGCGTTGTACTTGTACCTTGCAGTATCAAAAAATGCAGTGAGCACGGTCTTGGTAAGAGAACAAGCTGGTGAGCAACATCCAGTATACTATGTAAGTAAATCTCTTTTAGATGCAGAAACCAGGTACTCCCATCTTGAGAAACTTGTCCTTGCTTTAATAACTGCCTCTATTAAGTTACGTCATTATTTTGAAGTTCATCCTATTATTGTGAAGACTAACTATCCTATCAGGAGTGTAATGAGAAAGCCCGAAATGTCGGGGAGAATGGCAAAGTGGTCCGTACAACTAAGCACGTACAATATTCAGTATGAAGCAAGGACTGCAATCAAGTCGCAGGCTCTAGCAGACTTTGTAGCTGACTTTAGTCCCAGCCTCTTACCAGAAGTAGAACTTGAAGTCCAGCAGCTTGAAGAACCCGATCTCACAAGATTCTGGACACTCTACACTGATGGGTCATCAAATTCCAGGGGGACAGGGTTGGGAATAGTTCTAAGGTCCCCTCAAGGTGATCTGATTCCTCAAGCTGTGAACTGTGAATTCAAGGCGACAAACAACGAGGCTGAATATGAGGCCCTCATCTTGGGTTTGACTACTGCTTTAAATTTAAATGTTAAACGTCTCAATGTTTTTAGCGATTCCTTATTATTAGTTAACCATTTTAATGGATCTTATATAGCTAAGCATGACAGGATGACAAAGTATTTGCAGCTTGTTAAATCCTTAGCGACACGGTTTGAAGGCTTCACTTTCCCGGCAAATTCCTAGAGAAGACAACGTTGAAGGCGATGCATTAGCCAACCTGGGATCAAGTTGCAAAAGCATGTTGAATAACGCCATACCCATAACCCATATCTTACATCCGGCGATAGATCAACCCGAAGTGTCCCAAGTAGACCCGGCAACAAGATGCGGCAACGAGATTCCATGGACAATATGACATCTTGGACATCACCCATAATGAAATTTCTGCGGGGATGGAACGGTGCCTCAAGATGTCAAAAATGCAAAAGCATTCGGGATTAAGGTATCGATTTATACTAATTGATAATGTGTTATTTCGTAAGTCTTTTACGGGACTATATATGAGGTGCCTAGAACCCGGCAAAGGCTGAACAGGTATTGAAAGAACTACATGATGGTATATGCGGCAATCATTCGGGGGCAAATCACTTTCATTCAAGGCACTCGGGACAGGGTATTATTGGCCAACTATGAGACAAGACGCGGCTAAATATGTATGTAAAATGTGACGCATGCCAAAGACATAGCAACATCCTGCACCAACCTGCAGAACCACTCCATCCCATCTTATCACCTTGGACCTTCATCCAATGGGGCATGGATATCGTTGGCAAGTTACCCAGAGCTCCAGGGGGTAATGTATTCATGTTGGCCATGACAGACTATTTCTCTAAATGGATAGAAGTCGAGGCATTCGTTCAAGTTAGAGATAAAGAAGTCATTTCTTTCTTGAAGAGGAACATCATCAGCAGATTTGGAGTTCCTTCAGAGATTATTTGCGACAATGGATCTCAGTTCATCAGTAGAAAAACACAAGACTTCTGTGCAAGATGGGGGATCAAGTTGATTACTTCCACTCCTGTGCATCCTCAAGCTAATGGACAAGCTGAATCCAGCAACAAGTTGATAATCAACAACTTGAAGAAACGCCTTGACCGAAAGAAAGGACGGTGGGTTGAAGAGCTACCACTTGTGCTATGGGCAGATAGAACCACCCCTAAGTCAGCTACAGGTCACACGCCCTTCTCCTTGGTGTTCGGAGCTGAAGCGGTCGTCCCAGTAGAATTCTCCGTGCCCACAGCCAGATACGGTTTGATAACGCCTGAAGACAACCAGATTGTACTTGCAGAAGACTTGGATACTATAGATGAACTCAGAGATTTAGCTAAAATCAGAATGGCTGCCTACCAACAAAGAATAGCTAAATCCTACAACAAGAATATTCGTGTAAGAAGATTCCAGGTTGGAGACATGGTGTTGAGGCGAGTCTTTCAGAACACAAAGGAATTAAATGCCGGCAAGTTGGGAGCTAAATGGGAAGGTCCATATTTAATTGATGCGGAAGCTGGAAAGGGAGCATGCGGCTTTCAACCTGGATGGCGACAGGATACCTAGAAGGCTGGAATGCTATCAACTTGAAAGCATATTTCATGTAAGTTGCGGCTCGTTCATTAAAATTCGGACAAACAGGTATGATTTAATTATTGTCATTTCAATTTCTGTTATTTCAATTTGATTATATTTTTGGACACTTACTGACTTAAGCATCGGAGGGGTGTTAGCAAAGCTAACACCCACCCCTAACACGTGTTTGTTTTGCAAGGAATAAAATGAGCTACAGGTTGACAAGATCGACGTAGGCATATGCTTAACTTTCTACAAGTTAGTAGAACTAATGATCGTCAACTTGCGGACACAACGAAAGGACAACTTGATTGAGTTTCAAGTAAGTATTACACAATTAATGTTATACGATATTTACTTATTCCATGATTAGTAAAGCTTGTCTCCGTAAGGTTTACACCTTCCTAAGGTTTAAAGATTTCACATCTTTCTAAAGTATCAAGGTTCAAACACCTTCGCCCGTGCGCACGTTTTTCACATTTGACCAAGTTGCAGGTTGGCCACTGTACTTTGTACATATTGATTACCTTCCTGTACTTGTCCAAATGATGGACTTTAGTCATTTGCAAATTGGTTGTAACATCTGCATGTTACCTCGAACAAAGTTTAAAAGGCATAGATATCATTGCCTAACTAAACCATAGTTTTTACAACTAAATACCCAAAAAAGGATCAACCATTAAATCCCTACCTGAGTTAGGTCATCCAAAAGTTCAAACCATGCCAACAATAGGCATGGCAAGAACAACGCGGACACATGTTCTAAAACATCCAACACATATTACATCCTTAAAACAAAAACAAATTGTTTTCTACTGCTAACATCCTGCAGATTAAGAAGTACGTTAAAAAGCTTCATTGTTTCCATCCTCTTGGTTATCACCTACCTGCTCAACATTTGTGCCATCTTGAAGCTTAGAATTGACTTCTCCAGCCTCTTCATCTATGATCCCTTTCAGGGTAGCCTTCTCGTCTTCCAGGTTCCATTCAAGGTGTTTGCCAGCCTGATACTCCTCAATCATTTGAATCCTGGCCTCAAAAACAACCTTGCCGGCCTCCCTAGTCAAACGTTCCTCCAAGACTTTCATGGCAACCTGATGGGCTTGATTCAAGTCTGCAGTCTTCTTCATCCATTCCCTGATTTCCATGTCCTTCTTATCAATCTCAACCTGCATAGAAGAGACCTTGGATTCCATTTCCCTCTGTACAACTTTGACCTTCTTTTCGCCATCAACTTTTGACATCTCAGCTTTACCCTTCCAGAGCTTCACTTCGCTTGACAACATGCTCACAGCACCGTAAGCCTGTCAAGTTGAAATTTATCACTATCTACCAGATATATCAAGAGAAAAGGTACAAAAATAAGAAGATACTCATACCTTCTGTGCTAAAACCTCCTCAATTGGTTCCCCAGCATCTACATCAACGATTTCACTTTTCCTCTTCTTAAAAGACACCATGTCACCCAACATCAACTTAGGCTTGGTGCCTTCATCCTTAGGAATATTGGGCTTAGCAACTTCTTTCTTTGGCTTCTTGAAGCGGGCAATCAAACTGCTAACTCCACCCACGCTGGGTTGAGAAGTTGTGTCTGCATATTGGGCCTAAGATCAGCAAGATATAAAGATAACCCTGGAGCAACAATTAGGGTACTTACCAGTTGACATCACAGTTGCAATTTGTAAAGCTTTACTGGAACTCTTTTCTTCTTCCTCTACTTCTTCAACCTCTTCCTCACCGCTCGGAGTAGCAGGGCGCAAAACTTCCGTTTTCTTGGAGACGGGCGACAACGAAGCAACCACGCTCAATGTGTCGGCACGCTTAGGAAACAATTCATCCAACTTCAAAGGCTGTGGAAATCAAGATGTTAGAATATTTGAAACAACTGAATTACGTAGAAGTAGAAAAGGAAAATCCTCACCTTCATCCAAATGAAAGAGTTTATCTTTTCCATGTGCTCTAGTGTAGACTTCTTCACATAGAAGAATCTATTCTTCCACTTTCTATCCCTATCGATAGAGTCGGTCACCAAACTGTTTGATCTTGACTTAACCCTAAAACCAAATCTCTTGTTTCCATGAGATCTCAAGTCATAGCAGAAGCCAAGTTCCTCCAAATCAACCCTCATGTTCATCTCAGCGCTCAATCTTCCTAGAGTAACCAAATTCCTCCACCCTACCGGCATCAATTGAGCAAAGGCCAAACCAGTTTTTTCGAAAAATCGCAGTATGAAAGGGGGAAAAGGAAATGTTAGGCCAATCAAAAAAGGGTACTCAAGAAAGCATACCCATTCCTCTGAAGCGCAGTCGGAAGTCATTAAAGCATTAGGTTCGAGAAATTCAGCAGCTTTTGGGAAGAACTTCTTCAAGTCTTCAACATCAGCAGCGGTGAGTTCACATCTTTCTTCATCAGGATGGTCGATCATGTTTTGGCAAACGAAACCTTGAGGGAATTCATCCATGGTAGCGGCAAGAAGGATTTCTTAAGAGTAAAAAGGGGTCTATAGCTTGGAAAGGTCTTTAGCTTTGTGGGGTTTGAGAAATCTGAAGAAGCCCTCCTATTTATTGTGATGGCGACGGTTGTAGAGTTCTAGGGGGTTATAAGTACCTATCCACTAAAAGTAACCGCCACTACCACGTTCCTAATCCTTGGTGGGCACCAAATGTTAATTTTTGACTCAACTACTTTCAAATTCAAAAATTAAGGGGCAATTGTTTGAGGATGAATTTCGGCTGACAACTAGAAGACTTCAACTTGCAGTATCAACTTGTATCAGACACTGAGACAACCTGGACTCTAATTTGACTATCTCTTTGCAGGTATATTAACTCCTACTTTTCAGGGATTATGAACGGTGATAAAGACTTAAATATGCATCGTGAAGACTCAGTCAAGAAAACGTGGGATAATGGGATTGAAGCTCAACAAACCATCCGAAAATATAGGAGCAACAAAAATTATCTTCTTCAATCACTTTTAGTATAAATAGAGCACACATCATTGTAACGCACACACACGCACAATCTAAGCTACTGAGTTCTTTTCTTTACATTCTCCCTCTCGTTGTAACTTCATCATTTCTATAAAATTCCACCTTTGAGGTTTTATGCCGGCGAACGGGTTGTTCAAGGGCTTTCCTCGTTAAATATCTTGTTCATTTAATTTCGAGTTGATTTGCAATTATATTCCATTTAACCCAATCTTAATCAGCTTGTCAAGTTCTAAAATTTGACCAAAACAGCCTAGTTGATATAATGGACTTGTGTGACTGGTCTTTGCAAGGACTTTAGAGGTTTTGCTACCCTTTCTTTTGTTTTTAGGGTTTTCTTTTCTTTTATGCACATTTTTTATTTGGTTTCCTCGCGTCATGTGATTTATGATCAATGTGGAGAGAGAGAGAGAGAGAGAGAGAGAGAGGGAAGAGAGAGAGAGAGAGAGTTGAAAGTGAATGGAGAAATTAAGATGCTAATATGAAGATGGTAGAAGACCCTTAGATCTGCTGTATTTGACTTATCTTCCCTTGTGGATTGAAGAAACAACTAGCATACACACTCATACTTAATCAATCTACTCCTATTTTCTACACACACACACACACACACAATGATGCAAAAAACTTTACCTCAATCAACATTCAATATTTCTTTTTATATGAATTCAGCGGTTCAATTCCACTAAAGTCACTTGTCAATTTTGTAATAGTTTAAGTCATTTATTAATAATTTATCTAAGGATTTAATAATACAAAATCCATATTCCACTCGAACCAGAAAATTATACTCGGTCTAGTTGATAGGTTGCACGATCGATCATAGTTCAAGCATCATCAGCCTCACCATAATATATTTCATGAATAGAGTTCACTTTTTAACCATAAATGTCACCATTTACTTAATTGACATTGAAAAGTATGGTGCATTAAAGGAAAGTTCGCCTTAAGATAACATAGACATTGTAGAAAATATATTAGACTTAAAATTAAGATATAGAGACACATGATGAAGATGAAGGAATCTAGAGATGTGTAGGGTAAGGTTTTAGCCTTTCACATTTTTCCAAGGAAATTAGCCATCAAAAATAGACAGGGTTCACAAGATTTAGGCCTTCTTTGGTGCAACTTGCTAGCTCACCTTACTGTATTTCTAAACAAGGCGCAGCCAAATTATTGAGATGTGACCTTTACTACAAATTTCTTCTACTTGTAATATATCATAGTAACACGAGATATGTTGTTCAATAGTTACAACGCGCATAATCTATATTTTTTAACGGCTCTTAACTGCTGTGGCCAAAATTAATTGAATTTATAATTATGAGGGTATCAAATACTTAAGGTCATATAAGTTTCACCATTTCTATCACAAGATTTACTTAAATTCAAACCTTTGTACATATTTTGAAGATTGCTAATGCAAATAGCGATTTAATGCTTTAAAATGGCAAAAATTGAGAAACTTTAAAACATAATTATATTAAGCAAAAAAAAAATCAGGAAATCCGTCATTTAAGATCAAAGGGTATTCAACTAAGTGATCAACGATGAAAATTAGAAAAATAGAAAGAAATAAAATAAGAGGCAAGCTATATTGTTACGTGGCCTAGTCTAAATGGAAGCTTAGTCGGACCCGAATACATAAATTTTTCGCAAGGGGATAAAAAAATATTACCGTGTAATTTTTACTTAAATTGAAGGGGGTCAAAATCATAATTTTTAGAGATACAAAACAATTTTTTTCAAAATTAAAGGTACTAAATTATCACATTTCAAAATTAAACAGGTCATGTGACACCCTTGCCTTTGGGGTGACCTCGTCACTGATCGGACCCGCATCTCGTCAGGGCCAAGAGCGGGTGGTCCAGAACGTAAAATTCGTTGACTCCACAGAAAGAAAGATAAACCCGTTAGCCCTTCGGTTTCTGTTTGTTGGCAATTTAAGTCCGTCGTCACCAGAGAGAGTGCCGGGCTTATTGGGGCGGTGAATTTTTTGAGAATCAGTCAATTCATCCTTTGACAAATCCCAGACGCAATCAATGTCAATTTGTTGTGAAATTGGTGCTCTCCGTTTGCAATCAACACAAAGAAATTAACACACCCACACGTACAAGAAAGAAACAATCACACACAAGAACACAAGAGTTGTTTACCCGGTTCATTCACCAACTCGTGAACTACGTCCGGGGGCAATTGCCAAGCCAATATGTTATTAGTCTCTCTAATATGTTGCTACAATGTGTTCTAGGCCGAAATTATGCTTATATAGTTACAAGGAAACCCTAAATCTAATTTAAGAAGAGTTACAATCAAATAAGGAAACAAATCGAACCCGGAATCTCGGCCAGGCAGTGAGGCGCCCGCCCCAAACCCGCCGTGCGCCCGCCTCGCGTTCGACAGACCTCGGCCACAACCTCGGCCTCGAGGCGCCCGCCTCGGACGGACCGGCGCCCGCCGCGCTACTCCAGCCATGCTCAGACTCCTTCTCAGCTTTGAACTCCTTTTGATCTCCACAAACTCCTCCGACTTAGTCCCCTTTTTCCTTGTAGTTTAGGACTCCTAAACCAACAATCTCCCACCGGAGACTAAACTAACAAACATAGAATCACCCATCAACTCCCACCACGGAGTAAAGACCTTCGAACACATTTTCCCCACATTCCATATTGGCTTGACACTACCTCTCCTCTCCTCAAGTAATAAGGCGAGTTGAAACCAAGCGACGTTTCAACCTCCCCGTGTTAGATCGTTCTTGCCTCCCCAAATCAGCTTCTACCTTGATTTCTCCCCGCAAGTCTAACTTCGCCTTCTCCCTCCAGACCCACCTTCCTCGCAATGCTTCCCCTTGAAACTCGGACACACCTTGTTTCTTGCATCGACTATTCTTGGTCTGAAACCGCTCTCTGTTAGGGCCCTTGGACATCCGCACCGCGTTGATCAACTTTGTGTCCTCCCCAACATACCGTTTCTTGATGTCTCCCCCTTTTACACCAACAGGCCGGTTCTTAAGCCTCTTGCTCCCACCGGAACGAAAACCGACATTGTAGGTAGAGTACAACGTCTTCCCCTTAACCCCATGAGCCAACACCTTAGCCCCTTTTGTGACTTCCCAAGACCCACCAATGAACGAAACACCGTATCCTTCATTATCAAGTTGTCCCACAGAAATCACCCTCCTCCTCAAATCCGGAACATGCATCACGTCGTGTAGTTGTAAAACAGCCCCATTAGGTGTCTTCATCATTACATCCCCCTTACCTTTGATCTTCAATGGTTGACCATCACCAAGATAGAGAACCCCAAAATCTCCGGTTTTGTAACGCCTCATTGATTCCGCATCCCCACTAGCATGACAAGAAGCTCCAGAATCCAACACCCAATCTTCACCCGATTGCTCCTCCCTAGGATTAATACATCACCACCATCATCCACCACGTGCGCACCACCACTTTTTCCCGGACAATCATAAGCGATGTGCCCCAATTCACCACAATTGTAGCACTTGACCTTTTTCCCCTTAGGTCCACCCCTTTTTCTCTCCACCCTAAGTGCAGCCCCATCTACGGACGATTCTCCCCTTTTCTCTTTCCTTCGCAACTCCTCTTGCAGGATGAGATCTCTAACCTCCGTATACACCAATGCCGTTTTCGACGTACTAATCGTTGTGACAGGTAACCTCCCAACTATCGGGCAACGATTTTAGAAGAAAACAAGCTAGCACTTCATCGGAGAAAGTAATATCAACACTTTTCAATTGGTCCACCATACCTTTGAAATTGCCGATATGACTTGCCCATGTCTTGCCCCTACGACATCTTCGCATTCGCAAACCTCTTTATCAAATGCACCTTATTGATATTCGACGGCTTCTCATACATGTCCGACGGCGTTTGTAGCAACTCCACCGTTGTCTTGGCCTCCATGGCGTTCCGTGCAAC
Source organism: Adenophora triphylla var. japonica (assembly GCA_022495995.1). NCBI lineage: Eukaryota > Viridiplantae > Streptophyta > Magnoliopsida > Asterales > Campanulaceae > Adenophora > Adenophora triphylla. The sequence continues at coordinate 193,167 of JAFEMH010002108.1, read as the reverse complement.
GTCGTCGGTTAGTGGCACTCCTTACCGCTCCTAACGCCTTCCGATCCAACACCTCCCAATCCCCTTGTGACATGTCTTCGGGCTTCTCCTTCAAGGGCTTATGAAGATCCTTACAATAAAGGTAGTCTTCAATCCTTGTCTTCCAAAACGTGAAATTCACACCATGAATTTCTCGATATGGTTCTTCATCTTGGCTGCTTCACCAAAATCCCCAAGAACGCGATTCAAAATTAATCAACTAATGAAAGAATTTTGAATCCTCCGAACTCAAAGCTACGATACCGGTTGTTGTGAAATTGGTGCTCTCTGTTTGCAATCAACACAAAGAAATTAACACACCCACACGTACAAGAAAGAAACAATCACACACAAGAACACAAGAGTTGTTTACAGGTTCATTCACCAACTCGTGAACTACGTCCGGGGGCAATTGCCAAGCCAATATGTTATTAGTCTCTCTAATATGTTGCTACAATGTGTTCTAGGCCGAAATTATGCTTATATAGTTACAAGGAAACCCTAAATCTAATTTAAGAAGAGTTACAATCAAATAAGGAAACAAATCGAACCCGGAATCTCGGCCAGGCAGTGAGGCGCCCGCCCCAAACCCGCCGTGCGCCCGCCTCGCGTTCGACAGACCTCGGCCACAACCTCGGCCTTCGAGGCGCCCGCCTCGGACAGACCAGGCGCCCGCCTCGCGCTACGCCAGCCATGCTCAGACTCCTTCTCAGCTTTGAACTCCTTTTGATCTCCACAAACTCCTCCGACTTAGTCCCCTTTTTCCTTGTAGTTTAGGACTCCTAAACCAACACAATTTCCCTACCATTTTTGGGCCACCACCTCCCACCTTAGCCAGCTGGGACTACCTTGGACCAACCTACTCTTTCCATACATTTTCTTTTCAATTTCTTATTACTAGTATTTCCCTACATTTTCTTTTCAATTTATTATTACTAGTATTTAGTTAATTTCAAAATAAATACTCCCTCAGTCCCACGTAAATGTGAACTAATTTTTTGGGTGTGGGAATTAAGGAAAAGTGATGTAAGAAAGAGAAAAAGTTAAATGTTGTGAGTATGAAAAATTAAATAGGAGAGAGAATGAGTGGGAGGAATAGTTAGGAGAGAGAATGTTGTGAGTGTAAAAATGAAGTAGGAAAGAGAATGAGTGGGTGGAATAGTGAATATTTATTTCCATTTTGAACAGTCCACATTTACGTGGGACGGACCAAAATAGAAATAAGTTCGCATTTACGTGGGAAGGAGGAAGTATATACTTATTTAACATGTTAATACTTTTAATAAATACTATATATAGTACTTCATCCATCCCAATTTAATATTTTTAGTTTGAATTGACACGAAAATTAAAAAATAAGTAAATGTTGTGAGTATAAAAATTAAAGTAGGAGAAAGAAAGTGGGTAAAAAAAATTTATTTTGAGAATAACAAGCGTGTCGCATAGTCCATTTTAATTAGTAAATCAACTAAGAATATTAAACTGAAACATATTTAAAAATAGGGTTAATTACAAATTAGGGCCTGAAGTTTCACATGAGGTCCCCAAGAGGGGCCTGACTTTTTTTTTTTAGCGATTTAGGGCCTGACTTCATATTTTTTTATTAAATCAGGGCTTTTTGACGAACTTCATCCAAAAATCCGTTAAGTTAAAGAAAAGTTAACGAAGGGACTAGTTTGTAATGATTATTAGTTTTAAGGGATCAAATGCAAAGTTTAATTATAAATTGTTCAAAATTTATTTCTTTTTCCAAAATAATTAATATTATCTTAATTCTAAAATAATTAATATCCGGAATAAATATATGTAATGTTCGTAAAAAAATATTATTTTTTTTTACTTTTTATGTCACAAAATAATTAATGTTCATAACATATACTGTATTAAAAAAACTGAAAATTTTAATTATTTAATATAATGTTAATATATTATGAATATTAACTATTTTTTAACATAATAATAAAAAATAAATTAATTTTATTTTGTGACATAAAAAGTAAAAAAAATATTTTTTTTTCAAAACTATAAATTATTTAATATAATTTTAATATATTACGAACATTAACTATTTTTTAACATAATAATAATAATAAATAAATAAATTTTGTTTTGTGACATAAAAAGTAAAAAATATATTTTTTTCAAAAATATTAATTATTTAATAAATGTTAATATATTACGAACATTAACTATTTTTTAACATAATAATAATAAATAAATAAATTTTGTTTTGTGATATAAAAAGTAAAAAAAAAACATTTTTTTCAAAACTATTAATAATTTAATAAAAGGTTAATATATTACGAACATTAACTATGTTAAAAAATAGTTAATGTTCGTAATATATTAAAATTAATTAAAGAATATAATTGTTCCCAGGTGGAGTATAAAAGTGTTTTGACCTATTTTAGGTCAATACCCCTCCTTCTCCAAAGACTCCCCTCCCCACTCGAAAATTGACTTTTGTTAAGGGTTTTAACCCTTCCTTAAAATCCTGGTTTAGAAAAATTTAAGCTATTAAACTAGCGCTCCTTAATTTGATTTTTCATTCCTTCTCGGAATTTCAATATTGTTCTCTGTTCTTCTTCGTTCTAAGGATTTAAGGGTTTGGGTATGGAGGATCCGGACCAATTCAAGCTGTTTGTTGGAGGGATTTCTCGGGAGACAACGGAGGAGGCACTCAAGGAACACTTTGAATTGTATGGAACGGTGCTAAAGATAAATTAAATAAAATTAATTTATTTTTTTATTATTATGTTAAAAATGTTAATGTTCGTAATATATTAACATTATATTAAATAATTAAAATTTTCAGTTTTTTTAATACATTATATGTTACGAACATTAATTATTTTGTGACATAAAAAGTAAAAAAAATATATTTTTATTTTTTTAATATAAAAATTAAAAAACATATATTTATTTCGGATATTAATTATTTTAGAATTAAGATAATATTAATTATTTTGGAAAAAAAAATAAATTTTGAACACTTTATATTTAAACTTTGCATTTGACCCCTTAAAACTAATAATTATTACAAACTAGTCCCTTCGTTAACTTTTCTTTAACTTAACGGATTTTTGGATGAAATTCGTCAAAAAGCCCTGATTTGATAAAAAAATGTGAAGTCAGGCCCTAAATCGCTAAAAAAAAAAAAGTCAGGCCCCTCTTGGGGACCTCATGTGAAACTTCAGGCCCTAATTTGTAATTAACCCTTAAAAATAAAGTAAAACCTTAAATTATTACGTATGGAGTATATTATATTTTAATTCCTTGTGCATTGTACTATAATATATTATAATAAAGTTATTTCTTTATTTAGATTGCAATATTTATTTTGGAACGAATTAAAAAAATTACTATCTTTTCTTAAAATAAATGTTTTTTTTTAATCTGCTCTTGATTAAAATCAAACTTGATTTTTTTTAATACTTATTATGGGATAAAGTGAGTATGACATTTATTATTGAACGAAAAGAAGAGGGATTTGAGATGTTAATTTTTATGAATTGTGGTAAAACACCATTAAAATATGGTTTGCCTAATCATGTTTTAGTGAATATTTACTATCCTCACTAATCCCTATTCATAATAATTATTGTTGTTTAATTGTCAAACTTTTTAGAGGCTCACTCACCTAAATATGCTATTACGTGGAGTTAAGAATAATCGGTTATTATCGTGATTAATTAATTATAATCGACGAGAATACCTATGGAATATGATTGAAATAAATTTAGAAAAAAAAAATCGTAAAAATTAAACTAAAAAGAAATGTGTAATTGCTCACGTAAAAATATGATCTCTACGAGTCTATAGGCATAACATTTGACTAACGTGATATAATCTTTTGTGGTCGTGTTTTTTCTAATCTCCACAATTCTAGAATAATTATGTTAATTTACTTAATCCCATATTATAGCCAAGAACAAAAAATGCTAGTAAAAATGTTGGTCAATGTGAGGTTATGAAGATGCTAACCTGACAGGTGTTGACTCTAAGTAAACTAAAAAAAAAAAACCATAACCAATGTAGAAGATGAAGGGACTTAGTCCCGGGATTTTGAACCGTTGTTGTAGCGACAGATTTGTTATTTAGTTGGCGTTTTTTATGTGAATTTTACCACATCTTATTTCCTAGTGAGCATGTGTAATAAAAAATAAATAAATTGCGTGTGATAGAGATTAAATCAATTATAACAATTTCATTCCACCATTATTCAGAAAGTTATATCCGTTCATATAGATAGTTGGACCTATAATCGCTACATTAAAAATATTGATAACGTTGCATCGTAAACTTCGACTATATAATATAATGTAACACATTTTGTAGTGAATGCAGTAAATAATATTTTTACATGGTTAAATTTTTTATATTTTTACATGCACAAATGAATGTTTTACATTACATTTAGTATAAAATATTTTATATTGTGTATTGGCCAAATTACATTTTGGTTACCTATGTTTGTGTTGCAATTTGGTTCCCAATATTGAAAAAATTGCAATTTGATTCCTAAAATTGATATTATGTTACTAATTGGTGTAAAAATTAATGAAATGTTAGATTTTTGACAAAATACAAGTCATGCGCCAAGCACTTGAATTTTTAAGAGTTATAATGATCATTTCATATTCATTTCAACTCCAACACCATCGACCACTACCATCATTAGCACCACCACTCACTAATTTACGTGTTTTTTTAATCTATAGTATAAATTAAACCCCTCCGTGAACAGTTCTATGAACAGTTTCGGAGGGGTTTTTCCCTATTTTGCCCTCAATATTTAGTCTGTTTCCTATTTTGCCCTTAATTTGTACTAAGACTTTGGATTTGGGCTAAGACTTTGGGTTTGGACTAAGAGTGGGCTTTAGGAGGGTTTACTTAAATTAATTAAGTAACTGATTTTTTTATTTTATTTTAAAATTAAAAAAAAATTAATTTGAAAAAAAACAAAAAAACACCCGTGTCCTTGGACACGGGCATACTCCCTCCGTCCCACTATAGTTGACACCCAAGGAGTGGGCACGGGAACTAAGAAGAAACAATTAAATAAAGAAAATGTGTGGTAGAAAATGAAGAGAGAGAATGAGTGGAGTAAATAGTAGTGTTGGTTGAATAAATTGAGTGGTGGAAAGTGAAGAGAGAGAATTAGTGGTGGGGTCCATCTAATATAAAAATTAGGTTATTTTTGGAAGGTGTCAAGTGAAGTGGGACGGCCCAAAATGGAAAGAAGTGTCAAGTATAGTGGGACGGAGGGAGATGTACTAGTTAATTTATATTTTTGGATCATTTTTTTTCATTAACCAATTGTTATAAAGCTACATAATTTTGATATTAAAGAGTAATTTATTCATTTTTTTTCCCTTCGAAATGATTAGCATGCCCATTAAAAAGTTATTTACATGGCACATGACTTTAATTATATCTAAAGTTAACAATTTGTTAGTTTTATACCAATTTGCAACAAAATATCAATGTTAGAGATTGACTTGCAACCTTTTAAATTTTGAAAATCAAATTGCAAAACTGATACAAAACATATACAAAACATAGGTAACCGAATTGCGGTTTGAACCATTGTGTATTAGATTTATATAATAGAAGTTTTATGTTTGAGTAATGCACCAAAACCTTGACTGCAATTGTTCATCAGGATTAAAATAAGGGCATCCTTAAATCCAAATAAAATCCCATTAGTTTCTCTCTCTTGAAACAAAATCTACTAGGGCTGAACAAAAAAACTGATTGATCGGATCGGATCGATAGAATCGGACCAGATCAATGAAAATTGAACTAATTCAATAGAATTGGTTTGATTCTGGTCCCAAATTTATATGAAACCGATTATTTGGGTGGTCCTGATTTTTGAAAAAATATATATGATCCTGGATCGAACCCGAATCGGATCGATTATATATATATTATGTATAATATATATATATATATATATATATATATATATATATATATATATATATATATATATATATATATATATATATATATATATGAGTTTGATTTGAATAGTACATTTAGGCAATTTCACTTTTTTTCTTATTTAGTTCAGTTTTAGTTTAGTTTTATTCTGTAAAATGAAATTTCATCAATAAGAATCAAATATAAATAAGAGGAAGGAGTCTTTATGTCACGTTACCGAGGATGATAATCTCTTTCATGCATTATTAGAAATCAAGTTATCAGATTGACATTTCTGGCTAGTTCGCTTCCTATGGTGAGGATCCAAATCCTGACTCTTTTTTCTGTGGATTCAATATCCGTCCTTGAAACAATTCCCAGACAAAGGTCAATCTCTATCCCGAAGCCTTTTTAGTGAGAGTCCGATCTCACTTCTTTCTTTATAGTTCTTTGCCGAGTAGCCAATTTATCCTTTTTCACACCGGTATAGCCCTATTAGTGCTTGCCTTTCGGTCAGAAGCAACCTTTGCTCCTTAGCTGACTTTACTCCAAGGCCTTTAGTCGATTACCAAAGTGACTACCCCTAAAGTAAGGGAACCACCCCAACTACTAATATTTTGATTCTTCTGTAACTTCTTTCATTTCCGACTGAATCTTTTTGAGCTACTTTGTGCCCTTCTAACCTCTTACTCTTTCTAGCGCTTCGCTACTCTCCTCCCTTGACTTAGCTGTTAGTGAACTTATTTGATTGAAAGTGCTCTCCCTTGATCTTCGACTTTGCTTCTTTCGCTCCGAGACTCAAAGATGTACGAAAATCTGTAATCAAATATGCGACTAGCTTCGATCACAGTGACCATCCTCCGATATAGGTTAAAGTCTCGAAATCAGTCATGGATGGGTCCGACGAGAATCTTTCTTGGGCTAGATTCCCGCCCGGAACTCCGATTGAAAGATCAACTCTTGACAAAAGCCCGTCTTTTTGATGATCTTAGCTTTCCTTCCAGCAACAGATTGAAAGAGAAATGAATTCTTCCACATATAGATGATACAGTGATCCATGGTATCAAAGGTATGAGATGTGAATGAGTTCTCAATCAAGTAAGTACTTTTCAATATGAAGAATTCAGTATAATAAGAATCTTGTTCGTGATCCAACGGTGAAAATAAAAGACTGTGAAATGGTAGACTCTCATAGTCACAATTGAAGATATCTTCTTTGGCCATTCGGTGATCGAATACAACAAGGGAAGAGTTGTACGCCTACATAACGAACCTCCCAATTGAAAGGGAACCATTCTCAATTATCCGGTAACAAAGGCAAAGACTATTGTTAAGGCAATTCCTAAGGCAAAGATCCCCTAAGGGTGCTAGAATAGTGAGAGATCCCTTCCGGCTTTTACGACGGATGTTATAGTAATCGCCTCGGTCAAAGTTCTCATCTAAAGCCTAAGCTCGCCGGTAGAAGATCCCAACCGGGCTTTGATTCCTCCCATTCTAGCTTAGCAGCACTTATCTCGTGATCTATTCTCTTATCGGCACTACTATAGGAATTTCCCACTTAACCAACTACGCTCACATCTCTCAAAGAGGATGAAACCGACCAGCTTGAAACTGCCATTTTCGCAACTCTCTTGGCATGCCTCTCTGCTCGCAACCCAACGGCTAGCTCTTTACTAAGTTCATACTGCTTTCGGCCCATCGAGGAATTGAACCTCCGCTCAATTGGTCTTTTTCTAGCTCTCTTTTAGTGAGAATTAGAAAGAAGACCGGGCTTTTTTTACTTGTAAAAAATAGGAAAAAAAGTTGTTATACGTGTTAGACGCTCGGCCGCGTCGTTGTATCTCATTGATGAACGAGTCCGTAGTTTGCCCCAAAGGTGCCCGTCTTTCTTCCGGATTTCTCATTTCATTGAGAGGCGCGACTTCCATTTCGAGAAATTCAAACGCCTCCTTTAGAAAAATTTTCATATGGGGAAAGTTGCAGAATCCGAGAAAGATTGCTTTCCCCAATCATGAAAGAAAAAAGTCTTTCTTGGACGACGGCCTTTTTTTCTAAGATTTGAAATTCGAAGTACTCCATGTCTAGCGCTTGTCTTAGATGGCTGACTGAAATAGCCTGATCAAAATGTGACCGAACGATTTCGGCGTATTCACCGGGTCTTGTTTGCGGAGGCAAATTAGAATAACCCCCGTTTTCTAATATACTAATACGGGCATAGATACCCTGTTCTTGTTCTATAGCCAATACATTACGAAATGTTGTTAACGATTCCGAGCTCGATTCAGATTCTAGTTGAGGCAGACTTAGTTCCCAGTTATTTCCGTCGGAATTGTAACTAGAATTGTGAAGTATAGGCTTCAACAGGAATCACACAAGTATAGATTAGAAACCTCTGAAAAAACGATCACCTGTAACTCAGCAGATAAAGTACATTCCAGAGTCTGTTTTAGTGATTAGCGATTTACCCATTCAGTAACTTTGGCACTGGACCTTCCAAAAAGGGTACTGTCAAGGCGGGAGAATTAAATAATATACACTTTGACCTTAGTTATTTTTTTGGTCATATGTTATATAATGATATATGATTAATATGAGTAGTAATCGGTAGTGTTCAAAGTGAGAGTGAGACCGCTAGGAATGTTCAGTCGAGTGAAAAAGTCGTGGTTCGAGTTGTAGCTTGACCTTAGTTGTTTTTTTGGTCATGTCTTATATAATGATATATGATTAATATGAGTAGTAATCGGTAGTGTTCAAAGTGAGAGTGAGACCGCTAGGAATGTTCAGTCGAGTGAAAAAGTCGTGGTTCGAGTTGTAGCTTGACCTTAGTTGTTTTTTTGGTCATATGTTATATAATGATATATGATTAATATGAGTAGTAATCGGTAGTGTTCAAAGTGAGAGTGAGATCGCTAGGAATGTTCAGTCGAGTGAAAAAGTCGTGGTTCGAGTTGTAGCTTGACCTTAGTTGTTTTTTTGGTCATATGTTATATAATGATATATGATTAATATGAGTAGTAATCGGTAGTGTTCAAAGTGAGAGTGAGACCGCTAGGAATGTTCAGTCGAGTGAAAAAGTCGTGGTTCGAGTTGTAGCTTGACCTATATATATATATATATATATATATATATATATATATATATATATATATTTATTCATAATTTCAAATTTATTGTTATTAAGCATGGAACTTTCAGTTTTCGGTTTTCAACTTTGTTTATGTAACGTAATCGTCCTATATTTTTTATTTGAACTTTAATTGTTCCTCTATTTCAGTTAATTTGTTGTATGTCTGAATATTTTTATTTGAACTTTGTTTATTTAATCGTCCTATACTTTGGTTTCATGGAAAAAATAGTTGTTGAATGTTTTATCTTTAGAAAAAATATATAGTAGTGTAACTTGTGGAACCGATAGAATCGGACATGGACCGAACTATTGAAACCGGACCAATGTGACCGGTCTTTGGTCTTGGTCCTGAATTTACGCAGAACCGAACAATTGGTCCGATCCTGTTTTTTTTAAATTTTGATAAAATTCAAACCAATCAATCGGACAGTAAACACCCCTAAAATCTACATAGAAATTACAACTCCTGCTTTTATTTATTTGGTCTTCCTTTTCCCACAGGGTGTTTTAAGTCCAAAGTCTCAATCTTCCCCCTCTTTTTATTCCGAGTCCTTTGCATCATTCCAAGACTTCTCTCTCATTCTCTCTCTCCTCCCTCTCTCTCTCAAATCTCAATATATGGCTAAAGGCAGTGGACTCTCCTTTGATTCAGATCGGATTGGACTATTTCTACACAAACCCACTGTTATTAATTCATTTTCCGACCACCACTTACACCACCAGAAGTGGACCAAGCTTGAGCCGCCCCCATCACCACCACCGGCTATGGAACCCAACCGGTCATCATCGCCGCCCACCACTATTCAATTCCCAGTCAACCTCAACTGCAGTTCTCACGACCACATGGACGCGTCCGATGATCATCGGATGAATCATGAGATGGATTTCTTTGCTGATAAAAAGGAACACAGTACTGATGATCATCACTCCAACGATGGCATCAAGAATTCAACTGTGGGACCCACTACTGAATTAGATTTCAATATCAATGTAAGCTGCTATTATTTTGAGATTATGTCATTTCATTTCATTTTCTTTGAAATTGTATTGAATTATTTTTATCTCAATAGACTGGATTACATCTCCTCACTGCAAACACTAGTAGTGATCAGTCCATAGTTGACGACGGAATTTCGTCGAATTCAGAAGATAAAAGAGCTAAAAATGAGGTGAGAATGATTTTCCATGGCCCAATCGTATTATCTATAAATCATTATTATTATTTTTTCAAAAATATCCATTTTGATGATCTTTTATTTAATTTTACAGTTAGCTGTTCTTCAAGCTGAACTGGAAAGAACCAAAGCTGAGAATCAGAATTTGCGGCAAGTGGTTAATCAAGTAACTACCAATTACAGCACACTTCAGATGCATCTCATGACACTGATGCAACAAAAACAACACGAACAACAACAACAAGATCGAAGAATTGATATGCAAGAAGACAACAACAACAATAATAACAATAACAGCAATGGAGGGGGCGTATTTCCGAGACGATTTATGGATCTCGGGTTAGCTCCAACTAATGAAGCCGATGATCAGCCTTCACATTCATCATCAGAAGGCCATGATCATGAACATGAACATTCCCGATCGCCCATCAATAACAATAACAATAAAAATAATACTACTGAGGATAGCCCGGATCAAGGGTCTCAAGTATGGGGACCAAACAAGTTGCCGAGGTTGAATTCTGCAAAGAATAATTCTACCACTACAACTAATGTTGATCAAGCTACTGAGGCTACCATCAGGAAAGCACGAGTTTCCGTTAGAGCTCGATCAGAAGCACCCATGGTATGCAACACAAATTCTTGAAATCGGATAGAATATTGTTATGATTTTCTTGTTGGGATTTCTAATCAAATTTGTGGCATATATCAGATCACAGATGGATGTCAATGGAGAAAATATGGGCAAAAGATGGCTAAGGGGAATCCATGCCCCCGAGCTTATTATCGTTGCACCATGGCCGCTGGTTGCCCCGTTCGTAAGCAAGTACGTATTCGTCTTCAAGACTGCATCCAATAATAACTGTCACACTTCTTTTTATGTCTGTTCCAAAATAAGTGTTGCGTTTCTAAAAATATCATATGCTATGACTATAGGTACAAAGATGTGCGGATGATAGAACGATCCTGATCACAACATACGAAGGCAATCACAACCACCCTCTGCCGCCTGCCGCCATGGCCATGGCGTCCACCACCTCTTCTGCCGCCCGGATGCTGCTGTCGGGATCCATGCCAAGCGCTGACGGCTTAATGAACTCAAACTTTTTTGCCAGAACACTCCTCCCTTGTTCATCAAGCATGGCCACCATTTCTGCTTCCGCACCATTTCCTACAGTTACACTAGACCTCACTCAAACCCCCAACCCTTTACAGTTCCAAAGACAACAAAACCAATTCCAACTCCCATTCCCAAATCCTTCTCAGAATTTTGCAGGTCCAAACGCGGCCTTACTGCCACAAATCTTTGGACAGGCTTTATATAATCAGTCAAAATTTTCTGGCCTTCAAATGTCACAGGATATAGATGGAGCCGGCCTCCAGCAGTCACCGAATTTGCCGCCATTGCACCACCAAGGACCGCCGAGTGTATTGGCTGACACCGTCACTGCCCTCACGGCAGACCCAAATTTCACGGCGGCACTGGCGGCAGCCATTTCGTCAGTTATTGGTGGCAACAATAATAATGGAAATGTCACTACCACCACCAGCAACAACAACAACGGCAGCGTAACAACTAGCAACAATAATAGCCATGGCAACAATAAAGTCAACAATTCAAGTTTCCAAGGCAATTGATCATAAATAAGTTGATGTTAATTAATTGTTGTCTTCTTATTTATTTATTTCTTTATTTATATTTATAAGTATTATTGGAGGTGGGAAAAAAATGAGGTATACAAACACGTTGATTTTTTGAAGAGAGGACTTGGGTTGAAGATAGATTTTTCATTGTTTTTGTTTGAATAATGTAATCAGCTTTGTCTTTCTCCCTACAAGAAATAGCAAAAGGAAGCGGTGTTATGGTTTATTCCTTATAGAATTTCCTTAATAAAATATTATTGACAAAAAAAATAAAAGGAGCAAGTCTTATAAAATAGTACTCTCTCCGCCCCACTACACTACTACTTTTTTACAAGAGTCTTATATTCTCTTTTGGTTCGTCTTTAGACTAAAAGTTTCATTTTATAAATGGCAAATTTTAAACAGTGTTTCGAATATTTATATCTTTATAATGTAAATATATTTACAAAAAAATCATTCATTATGTCATTATAATGTTAACATATTTATATAAAAAATAATCAAAAAGAGATTTTATCATAATTGTTTTAACTTTTACATTTTATTTCCTTTAACCTTTTACCCATTTGCAATTTTTTATTCATTTTTTTAAAAAAAAATTAAAAAATATGAAATACTACCTTAGAACTCTTTAAATAAATGGGACGAAGGGAGTAATAGGTTTTTTCTAAAATATTATTGACCACTGCCACCCATGCAACTTTGTTTGGATTTGGAAAAATTGAGGAAAATGTTCACCTGTCCAAATGTGTAACTATTGTTTGTCGTTTCATTTAGTTTCGTCTTTTAAGATGAAGCCAAAAAATAAATGAAAGGAAGAGAAGAGAAGAAAGACAAAGGTTAAGTAATACTAACCTCCGTTTCATAATAGCTTACTCGTTTACTGTTGAAAATAAAAAATAAGGAGTAAATATATACTTTCTCCGTCCCAATTTAAATGTTTCAACTTTTTTTTTTGGGCGTCCCATTGAAAATGTCTCAACCCAAAAAAGGAAACTTTTTATTACTATTCCACTCACTCATTCTCTCTCCTACTTTACTTTTACACTCACAATATTCTCTCTCCAAACTATTCCTCCCACTCATTCTCTCTCCTATTTAATTTTTCATACTCACAACATTTAAACTTTTTCTCTTTCCTACATCACTTTCCTTAATTTCTGTGTCGAACCCATTTTTGGACATTTAGATTGGACGGAGGGAGTATAATATTATTAAATTAGGAGTTATAATGGGTAAGAGAGAGAAAGTGGGGTAGAGAATAGTAAGTGGATAGTGGTTGTGAGTATGACAAGTGAGTACCATGAATAAAAAAATATTAAAAAGTTTCTTTTTTAGGAAAGTGGGACTTTAAAGTGGGACACCCAAAATAGCAAAATGGGTAAGGTATTATGGGACGGAGGGAGTATTTGATTTCTCATGATTTCAATTTTGATTATAATTTTAATAAAATTTAATTATTTGTATATAAATCTATATCTAAATCTAAAAAGTATTATTATTAGTGTTGAATAATGAATCATTAATAGATATTAAACGTGTATATAAATGAGTAAGTTTTGGGAGAAATCAGTTTCTCCGTAAATTATAAAAAGTCCAATTTTTTTCAACTTGCAAATATTTAACGAATATAAGAGCAGTTTAAAAAATACAGGACTTTTTATAACTTAGGGAGAAACTAGTTTCCCCCAAAATATTGTGTATATAAATAATTATATATTCCCTCCATCCCAAAATATTTATCCCATTTGACTTTTTTGTTGAATTTTGACCACAAATATATGACAATTTAATTATGTTCATAAAATTCTAAAATTTTCTATTGATTCACCATTAATAATATTATCAACAACAACTTTTAAAATTTCATGAACATGATTAATCTTCCATAAATTTGTGATCAAAGTTCAATAAAAAAGTCAAATAAGATAAACATTTTGAGATGGAGAGAGTATTTATTATGATCAAAATTCAGCGCAATTGACAATGTGAATTAGATTGACACTATTTTCTAAGCATTTTAGAATATTTACAACATCCTTTTCTTATATATATAATCAAGGTGCCTTTATTTATGCTCTCACAATCATAACGCCCTTGAATCACTAATTCATATCCATGTATATATACTCCCGTTTCCGCTCGGAGCTTCACCTTTTATTCAAATGGATGTCTCGATAGAAGCTTCACCTTTTCTAAAATGAAAAATATTTATTAATATTTTATTATACCCACTAAGTTTTCTCTCTCACACATTTAAATTATGTGTCTCACTTGTCATATTCACTCACTTCTTCCCTCTCACAACCCTTCTCCCACTCCCATTATTTTTGAATATATATATTGCTTTCTTAATTTGCGTGCTTCACCAAAATGATGAAACATGAGCGGGACGAAGGAGTATATATATATATATATATATATATATATATATATATATATATATATATATATATATAATATGAATCTAATCTCAAACATAAATTACTATTCTTTTCGTGTCAAAATAATCTTTCTATTTTTTAATCATATTTTTTGTTGTTAACGTAAAAGTATTTTGAATAATAATTTGAAATTGATTTAATTATTCGAATAAATATCTAAATATTGTTATTGATAATATTTATATCGATAAATCGATAACCGATGACGCCAAGGAAATCAGGGTCTGAACGATTTATGGATATCTGGCAGAATATATTTTGTTGGTTGATGTACCTAGAACACAACACAAATGAAGCACCGTTAAGGTCAAAGTTGGATGTTAATCCAACTCAGGCCCTCGGGTGTGAGAGTAAGAATATTGAGTATATAAGGCTTGCAATACCTTGAATGTGTGTGAGTGTTTAGGGCTTGAGAGTAATATGGCTTACAGTCTATATTTGAAACTTACCTTGTCAAAGGGGGACAAAGGTCTTCTATTTATAGGCAATAAGGAGCTGTCCGCTGACGTAAGCCATGAGGTCAGCCCTAAAGGGCACTTTGATATTTGACCGCATACACGTGTCCTCATCTGATTGGGTCTGTCAGGGAAGGAAGATTCACTGTCAGAGGGGATGTCGCTGATGTGGACAGGAGCCGTGTATTCGGCGCGGCGCATTAAATGCAATATTAGGCGCCTGACTGAACTGCATTGAATGTGATGGGAGTGAGCCAGCTACTTGCATGTCAGATCCAGTAAGATAGCTTGCTCAATAAGCTTTGGTATTAACCGGGAGGCTGGTGAGATAACCGGGAGGCTGATATGAGTCCGCAGTCGATCAATATCTTGGGTGCGGTCAACTATGTTGACGCAGGCACGGATAGAGTGGCAATAATGTCCGCGGTCACCTTTCCAGTGGTCTGGATCCCTTCGGTCTTGACGGGGACGAGGAGAGAAGAACGCGGTCTTGACCTCAAGGGTCTATCTGTCCGCGATCTTGACTCTAGCGGTCTAGGGAGTGCCACGTCATACTGGGTCTTTGGACCAGACAGAGCTTTGGCCCGGTCTAGCTGGTCCGGGCTCATCAGTGGCCCCTAGTTCCAAGTGTGACTATTTATGGTCTGAGCGAGGAACTACTAGATAAGCTCGGTTATACCAGATCGCGCCTTACGCGGGCACCAGTGTTAGCGTTTTTCGCTGGTTCTGTTCTGTCTCCCGTGCAAATAGGCACACGTGGGAGGCACGTGCGGAAGATTTTAGGCGCCCTGATTGCTCTGCTTCTCGGTTAACTGGTGGGCCCCTTGGCAGATGAAAAGACAGCGCGTGACAGGTACCGGGGGGGGGTACGTGTCAGCCATCCAAGAGGCGCCATAAATGCTAACTGACAAATTTTTCGAAATTTCAAATGTTGGCATCGGTTCATGGTTCGAGGAGAACAGTTTGTGGGCTAATTAATACGGGTTAACCCATATAAGGAGGCCTTATAAATAGCAAACCCTTCTTCCTCAAACCCTTTTACTGTCTTCAAACCTTCAAATTGCTTTAGAGAGAGAAAAATCTTGCTGTGTACTTAGCGTTTTCCTCCTTCGATTCAAACTTCGTAAGTAATTTTTGCTTTTTCTTCCTCATCTCTTTCTATTTCTTCTTCTGGGTTTTGATGACAACCCATGAGTTTGGCCCCAGTCGTCCGTTAGAACTAGGGGATGGGAGCACTCCGGATACCTTTGCCGTTTGTAAACGGACAGGGGGAATCTTTAGGAAAGTAGCTCATGCATGGCTTAGGCTATCTATGGAGTGTTTCCAATATTTCTGTGAGAAATATCAGTGGGGGCCTTTTGTCCCACCCCTGTTGTGGGAGGCCAAGAAGAAAAAGATAATTATGAACGGTGATGTTTTGGTGTTAGGGGATACAAATAGGTTGAGAAATTTTGTAATGGGGGTTTTGTGCAGGTTTTCCCGCGAGAGAAATCAGGCTTTGAACGCCGTTGAATTAGTGAGGAGAGCGATTCGCGTTCCTGGAGTGATAGTTAACTGGGAGAAGGTTGACCTGATGGATCCCAATCAGATGAGTGAGGGGCGGTTCCCGGGCTCCAAGGACATGAGCAATCCTCTGGATGTTGAGCCTTTGAACACTATTTACCCCGAGGCCGAGATCGAGGACCTCGATGTGCCCGTGGTCGAATTGAGTAGCAGTGAGGAACTTGATCCCTTGGAGAGTGAGATGGTCGGGGGTGAGGAGAGTGAACCTGAGGTGGCCCCTACTAGGGGTTCATCTACCGGTCTCTTTGGCTCGACGAGCACGGAGACCGAGGAGGATGATCGTAAGGAGGCAGAACCGTATGGCTGCGGGCACATCCAGGAAGGCAACGGAAATCGTTGACGCCTTCGAGGAGAATCCTGAGGAGGAGGTCCCTACCCGAGGCAGAGGCAAGAGGCCTGCTGTTGAGGCAAATCCTGGCCGGGGCCGTAAGAGAAAAGCCAAGGAGGTGGCCACTATTGACTGGGAAGAAGATATATATACTACCTATAACGTTGGCCCCAAGCAGTTTCGTGTCCGCACTCTTGGCCATGTTCAGATAAAGGGGAAGGAGAAGCTGCGGCATGAGACTGTAGCAGATGTTTGCGAGGACAATAAGGCCTGCGTCTTCTATGGGGATCAGTTCGAGAATGGCCTAAGACTTCCCCTTGATCCCTTCATCGACATATTCCTTGATTTCAACAGTTGTATCCCCATGCACCTGACTCCAAATGTCATTAGGGCCCTTGTCTCCTTTATAACTGTCTGTAGGGTTTTGGGCTACGAACCCTCCCTTTCTGGGCTTTATGCCTACTACCAAAACCAGATAAGTAATGGCAACTTGGGCCTGAAAGCTAAGAATAACTCTGCCTGGACCTTCTCTGCTCCTTCCAACAAATTTGACCAATGGAACCAGAAGAATATTTTGGTCATAGAGTCTAGGTTCGGATGGGCCTTTCCCAAACCTTCCATTTCTGTCCCTATGAGGGTGGCCGCTACTTCATATCCTAACCCTGCTCTGTCCGAGGCTCTTCGAATTGCCCTGGAGACCCACTTGGCCAAGTACATAACCAATGTGGTGCATCCCGTTTATGATGTGGGCGCAATTGTGGACTATGAGCCCTTGATAATCTACTTAGGGGTGGCCCCTCGAAGAGAGGGTAGCAACTATGCCCCTAGAGTAGAGATATGGCCCCAGCCTCGTGACCCTAATTGGAGGGTGCACAAAATTTTCCAGTTTGAGGCTGACTGCAAAACCTGTATGATGGGCGCGATATGCGATCCTCCGGAATAGATTGGTCTCTATTCTGCTCTTTGAGAAAGCTGTTTATTTGCTTTTCTTTGTACTTTCTCGGACTGTTTTTAACCAATGCTTTTTTCCTTTCAGAGTAGATCCAGACGAATATAACTTTTGATGGCCCCTTTGAGTGCTGCCGAGCTGAAGGCCCAGAAGCTGCGCCAACAACAAAGAGAGGCAGCGAAAAGGCAAGCTGCCTTGGGCAGAGCACCGGGCAAGGATGCCACTCTGTCCGTTGCTAATAGGAAGACTGGCTCAACTCTGGCCGGTCCTAAAGTAATCCCTACTACCGGGGAGCTGCCTCCACCCCCCAAGGGTCCTCCTCCTACATCCACTGTTCGCGGCTCCAGCTCCCATGGTCGCACTATTTCTTCTGGGCACAACCAGGAGCAGTCTAGGAAGAGGACTGAGAGGGAGGCTGACTTTGCTCTCAAGGAGAGGGCGCACAAATCTCAGAGGGGAGGGGGCACACATGCCCAAGCTTCCTGTACCCTTGCCCTGATTTCTTCTTCTGCTCCCCTTTTGGGGGGACTATCTATTCCACTTCCTACCCCGTGGCTTCCCTCAGCACACGCGAGGAAGCGTTGGCTGTTAGGAAGATATTGGAGGGGGTGCCCGCTATTACAGGGGTTGATCTTTACGCCCGTGGGCCCAATCATTCCGTCGCGGGGATTGGCCTTCTGAACCGGCTCTACTCCCCGAACTTTTACAAAAACGTGGTGTGCAAGGAGAATCCGACTGCCCTGATGGGGGACATTGGTCTTGCCTTTACTGAGGTTTAGACCTGTTCGTCTTTTTATTTCAATACTTTGGGCTCGTGATTCTTTTTTGACCACTGCATCTTTCTCCTCGCAGGCGGGCAATAAGATTATGCGGCTGCGGGAATGCACCGACGGGCTGGCTGCTGATCTTGATGAGCAGACCAAGATTTTGGCGGACAAGATCCGCGAGCTGACCAAGGCTGAGGAGAAGGTGAAGACCTTGTCCGTTACCCTTGCTGATAAGGAGACCTCCCTCTCTGAGAAGGAGGCAGATTTGAAAGGCTTATCTGACCGGTTGATCGCGGTGGAGAAGGAGTTGAAGAAAGCCAAGGGAGAGCGGAACGAACTTCGCGGGCATAAGGCCTCTCTTGAGTAGCGGAATGCTGAGATGTCCAATAGGCTGGAGGCCTCCAAGCAACAGGTCTTGGTCTTGGAGGCCAAGGCCGATGAGCTCTCCGAGAAACTGCTGCCTCTGACTCAGTTTGAGTTAGAGAAGGATGCATGCATTCTTGCTGCCCGCAAGGAGGCAGTGGAGAAATTTAAGAAGTCCACGAAGTATACTGAAGTGATCGCTGCTGAAGGCTCTGCTCAATATGAGATCGCCTGCCAAACGCAGATACGGAACTTTGCTGCCACGGGCCAGTTCTCAGCTCAACAGTTGGCCTTAATAGGCTCACTTATTGCTACTGACGTTGTATGCCTGCCCGGGCATGCATTGGTCCCTCTGTCTGAGGATGAGGTTAATAACTTGGAGCTGGCGATGGCAGCCTCTCTGCCCCCTGTGGCCGAGGTCACGACCACCAGCCTTATTGGTGAAATGGACGCCATGAGGTTCGAGGACGAGAAGCTCTCATATAAAGAAGTTGTTGCTCGCCTCTTTCCTAATGGGCCTTCAGTGAGCGATCTGTTTCCCCCGTGGCCAACTCCTGCTCCAGTCTCAACGGAGCCCGCTACTTCTCCGATCCTCACCGATCTTACAATTGCCGAGGAGGCTCTTCCTTCTCCAACGCCAGCATCCAAAGCGACCAAGGAGACAGCCCCTTAAGATCCCAAGGACCCAGCTCCTTTAGCTTAGGATTTTTTGTTTTCTCTTTTGTAATAGATTTGTAGGACTATGTAATCATTTTTATCTATTAATAGAAGTATTTTTTCTTAAGTGTTGGCAATACTTGAGTATCTTGGTACTTGCATTCTTGCCTTTCCTTTTTTCAGCATTTTGACCTGGAACAATTAATTTTTGGACTCTCTTTCGCGGTCAGAGGCATAGTAGGCCTTCTGCCCGCGTTTTTGAGTTTTCCTAACTCTGTATTCAAAATATCTTGTATTTTTTGTGAGAGTCAGCCCTATTTCACTATGATCGTGTTTGGTATGTCCTTGGGACAAATCTTGAGGCCTTAACCTCATTTGTCTATTTGGCTTTTTTTAACTCC
This sequence comes from Adenophora triphylla var. japonica, assembly GCA_022495995.1. Classification (NCBI taxonomy): domain Eukaryota; kingdom Viridiplantae; phylum Streptophyta; class Magnoliopsida; order Asterales; family Campanulaceae; genus Adenophora; species Adenophora triphylla. Next base: position 173,348 of record JAFEMH010002108.1, on the reverse strand, counting down.
TTTGATCACTCCCTTCCATTTACACATATTTACCGAACTTGCGATCCGTGGTGTAAGTTAAAAGCGCCAAGGCAAGTTACTTTCATAGGGCATGTAGATTGTGGCCGTGAGGCAATATTCCACACAATAGTAGGTAGGGGCATATTGGCCCTTTAACCTACCGGCATCTGTATCCACGATTGGTGGTTCACGCGGTTTGACTCCTTATTCAAAATCTCTTGAGTTTTTTGTGAGAGTCTTGTGGCGATCATGTAAACGGGCTCATATATTGGCCTTTGTTACATACAGGCATACGAGTAATGACCGCCTAAGGCATTCGCGCATTTAGTGGGTCCGGACTTAGGCCTTTGTCCCCACTTGCATCTATATCCACTTATTCTTGGTGGTTCATGTGGACAGGACAGAGTATCTTGTCCGCGATCAAGTACGGGCTTAATGGCCTTTGAACCCATATAGACGTGTGATCATAATGGATCTTTGCACATCGGTAGGTAGGGGCTCTTATGTTGGCCCTTTAACCTATCGGCATCCGTTTACGGGCATCCATCTTAGCTTTTGAGGCTGGTGGGAATTCTGCTACATCAATTTTAACACTAATTTTGCACAAAAATTGATTCAATATTCATACATTCAGAGCTTCTCCCACCTTTTTACAAATATTTCTAAAAGAAATACTTTCTAAGGTGATCGCTGCTTCATGCGTGCTTGAGGTTTTTTCCTTCCTTTGTCCGCAGTATGTAGGTACCCTCCTTGATTATTTGGGTAACTTCGTACGGTCCTTCCCATTTCGGGGAGAGTTTGTTGAAACCAGCTTGGGTCCCTTGTACCTCTACGTTTCTGAGTACCCAATCTCCAACTGAAAAACTCCTTTTATTCACTCTTTTATCATGGTGCTTCTTCTCCTTTTGCTTGTGGTTCATCATTTTTTCATTTGCCCGTATTCTCTTTTCTTCGAGATCGTCCAGGTCATACCTTCTGTTTGCCTCGTTTTGAGACTCATCGAAGTATGTGACTCTGTACGAGGGTAGGGCTACCTCAACTGGAGCCATTGCCTCTGACCCATACGTGAGCGAGAAAGGAGTTTCTCCCGTTGAATTTCTGATCGTCGTGCGGACAACCCATAACGCGGTCTGGAGCTCGTCCAACCATCGTCTTCCTCGTCCTTCCAAATTTTTCTTGAGGGCGGTCAGGACTAACTTGTTTGCGGCCTCGGCTTGGTCGTTGCCCTGTGGATAAGCAACTGTGGACTGGCGATGTTGTACTTTCATTCTCTCACATTCAGCTGTGAATTTTGCAGAGAACTGAGTGCCATTGTCCGAAATTATTGCTCGTGGAACCCCAAATCGGCAATAGATGTGATCGTGGACGAAATTAATAACATTCTCCTCGGAGATAGTGGCTAAGCCCTTTGCTTCCGTCCACTTGATAAAATAGTCCACGGCCACAACGACATACTTAATGCTTCCTCGAGCAATTGGGAACAGTCAAATTAGATCAATCCCCCACGTATCAAATGGCCACGATGGTAAAACCAAAGTCTGCTCTGTTGATGGTAGTCTAGGGATGTCCGCAAATCGCTGGCATTTGTCACACTTTCTCACGTACTCTTGCGTATCTCTCCTCATCGTCGGCCAATAAAATCCTTGAAATTTAATCTTGTCTGAGAGAGTGCGAGCACCTGGATGTCCACCACAAATTCCTTCATGGGCCTCATAGAGCAAATTGGTGACCATGTGAGTTTTGACGCATCTCAGCAAAGGCTTGGTGAATGATCGTCGAAATAATACTCCATCCAGGACGAGGTATTTCGCAGACACCTTTCCAATGGCCCTAGCCTTTGCTGGATCCTCGGGGAGGGTTTGCTTCTCGATGTAATCCTTGATCTCATCTACCTAGTCCCTTACTTGATCCTCAATATTGTTTATCTGAATCCGATCTATAGCAGGTCTCTCCGTGAATTCTATCTGGCAATCCGTCTCCAAGTCTATGACTTCTTGATCGGTTATTCTGGAGAGGATGTTAGCCTCCGTGTTGTCCTCTCTCATAACTTAGTTCAGCTCATAGTAGGTAAAATTTTTGATGAGGGTTTTTGCTAGACCGCAGAACTGAGTTAGCACTGGGTTGATCGTGTCATACTCCCCCCTAATTTGATTTACTATGAGCTGAGAGTCACTATTGATCTCAATATTCTGAACTCCTAAGTCTCTTGCCAATTCCATGCTCGCTATAATCGCTTCATACTTAGCCTGATTGTTCGATGCTTCGAATTTGAATCTCAAGGCTCTTTTGAATTTCTCCCCGCAGGGTGAGATCAAGAGTATGCCCACTCCACTTATTAACTTGCTCGCAGAGCCGTCCACGAATAAAGTCCACACTTCTTCTGGACGCTCTTTGGGCTGTACAATTTCAGCGTCTGAGCTATCTTGGGCTTCTTCTGACTCTGCTCGCTTTCTCTTCCCCAGGTCGTTGTCCGCTAGTTTAAATGATGATTATGCCACAAAGTCAGCTAAGGCCTGTACTTTGATTGTCTTTCTCGGAAAGTAGGTGATCTGGAACTCAGTGAGCTCGATAGACCAAGCTAGCATTCTCCCCGAGGACTCTGGTTTATGCAAAACCTTTCTAAGTGGGGCCTCAATGAGTACAGTTATAGGATGTGCAGAAAAGTAGGCTCTTAATTTTCGAGCAGATACAAGCAAGGCGTAAGCTAATTTCTCTATATTTAAATAACACCCTTCTACGGCGAACAGTGCCTTAGATACATAGTAAACTGGTTTTTGGGAGTTATTCTCCTCCCTTACAAGAACAACAGCCTCTTGCCCGGATCGATGCTTGCTAAAAACGAAAAAGCTCTTCCAGGCTACCGAGTGCAGTAGGGCCGCCCGAGGTATCTCTTCACTTCTTTAAAAGCTTGATGGCAGCCGTGACTCCATGCAAATTCGTCATCTTTCTTCCCCCCTTTTAGAGTTTTGAAGAAGGGGAGGCATCTCTCTGCTGACCGCGAGATAAAGCGGCCTAGTGCGGTGATGCGCCCATTTAGCTTTTGCGCATCCTTCACGCAGGCAGGAGGCCTTATGTCCAACAACGCTTGAATTTTTTAAGGATTAGCTTCAATTCCCCGCTGGTTGACCATGAATCCAAGGAACTTGCCCGCCTTTACCCCAAATGCACATTTTAGGGGGTTCAGTTTCATGTTGTTGCGGCGCAAGTTTGAGAAAGTTTCCTCCACGTCGAGCTCGTAGGATTTTTCTCTTGTCTTTATAACCATGTCATCGATGTAGGCTTCAAGGTTTTTGTCCAATTGGTTCTTAAAGACAATATTAACCATTCGCTGGTAGGTGGCTCCCGCATTTTTCAGCCCAAAGGGCATCATTGTATAACAGTATGTCTTGCCTGCAGCGATGAAAGCTACGGAGTGGACATCTTCAGGAGCCATCTTGATCTGATGGTAGCCGGAGTATGCGTCTATGAAGCTCAATACTCTGTGACCGGCTATTGAATCCACCAATCTGTCTATGCGAGGAAGAGGGAAACAATCCTTGGGGCATGCTTTGTTGAGATCGGTGAAATCAACGCACATCATCCACTTGTCATTGGTCTTTTTGACCATGACTACGTTTGCTAGCCACTTGGGGTAGGAGATCTCCTTAATTATCCCCGCTTTAAGTAACTTCTCAACCTCTTCCTTGATTGCTATCTCCTTTTCTGGGGAGAAGTATCTTGATTTTTGGTGGATGTTCTTGAAGGATGGGTCATCATTGATCTTATGGAGGATCACGTCCTCGCTGATTCCTTCCATATCCTCCAAGCGAACACATCACAATTTGCTCGAAGGAACTCGATCAAGATCCTTCTCTCCTCGGGGTAAATTTCCAGCCCGACCTTTACAGTTTTCTCGGGGTAGTGAAAGTTGATTACCACTTCCTCGAGCTCGTCGTTAGGTCGGAGGTCGCTGATTTCACGATTGTGTAAGGAGTCAATAACAATATTTGGGGGGTTGACCTGGGCTCTGGTCAGCGTTGCCATGGAATATATGACCTCTCGGTCAATCTCTCCTTCAATTCCCCTATCAATATAACCTCCCTCAATAGGGGCCAACTTTTTGGACTTCCTGCTCGTCTTGAGCTCCACCTTTGTGGTATGGAAAGAAAGCATGTCAATAGGAATGGGTGTCGGAACAAGTTCATGGGCTTTCCCTTTTTTCAATTTGTTCTCGCCCTCTTTCTGCGGGTATGATGTCTGGCCTTTCTCCACTTTCCTCTTCTCCTCTAGTGCTCGGAGGAATCTCCCGGGCTGGTTTTTTATTATGGCAACCCCGCCCGGGGAGTTAAATTTCACCCTTTGGCGGGGAACGGAAGCGACTATTCCTAATTTGGCCTGAGCAGTTACGCCGAGAATGGCATTGTATTGGGAAGGAAGATCAACCACCATAAAAGTAATTTTGGTGAACCCTTCGAGCATGCCCGCATATGGAGTCAGGTTAGCCTCAGTCATCCTCATGCCTACCAAAGTATGGTAATAGAGTATATCCCTGGCCGCGCCTGTATCGATTAAAACTAGGCCAATGTTTGCCCGGTTGATTCTCATTCTGAGGGTGAGGGGTTGAGTAGAGTGAAAGAGAGAGGAGGCAAGTTCACTCCTTTTGAACCCAATTTCTTGCTTTTCTTCGGAAGCCATTGGGGGAATCAAGAAAACCTTCTCTAAGGTTCGAATCTGGAGGGAGAGCTGTTTGTTGGATGGAGGTTCCTCTCCAATGAAATTAATCTCATAGTCACCCAACTCATCATCGTCATTTCTCTCCCTCCTTTTGGGACCACGTGGTGTTCGTGTCCGCTGGGGATTATTATTATTGGTGGCATTATTATGGCCCTTAACCCATTTTGTTAGCTCCGCATCATTGATCCTTTGCTGAATAATTTGCTTCAACTGAAAGCAGTCCTCAGTGCCGTGACCGTGGTCGTTGTGATATTCACAGAATTTGGCCATACTCCTTTCATTTGGCTTTCGGCCCATTGGGGGAGGGGGGGGGAAATTCTAAGGCTCTCATGATTACTGCCTGTGGCTCGGTGAGGGGGGTGAACACTGTTTCCTCCGTCATTTTCTGGATTTTATTTGTCCCACGGCTTCGGGTCTTGCCCTGGTTGTTTCCGCGGGCAGGCTCCTGGCCGGTCTCCTGAACTTGGCTGATTCTCTCTTTAACAGGAGCTCGGGGAGCGGCCTCATTCGGCTCTTCGGCTGAGCCAATGGCAGAGGCCCTCTCATACATTTCCTCCACGCTCTTAGGCCGGTTGGAGGCAAAATTCATTTTGAGGAACGAGGAGGTGAGACCGCCCTCGAAGCAAAGTCTGATGTCCCGCTCTTCCAAGTCTACAATCTGCTCGCTCATTTTCCGGAACCGAGATATGTAGCTTTTGGTGGTCTCATTGGCGTCCTGCTTGACTCAGAATAGATCTGTCTTTGGTCGTGTGGGCTCGCCTGCCCCGGCAAAGGCGTTCAAGAAGAGGTGCCTGAACTGGCCGTAGGTTTTGATGGACCTGGGTTTGAGGGCCAGCATTCAGGATAAGGCATTGCCCGTGAAAGTCGCAGCTAAGGTTTTGCACATCACGGACTCGTCTGATGAGAACAGGGCCATCTGTCCCTCAAACCGCCCCATGTGGCTTTTGGAATTTTTAGAGCCATCGTATGTTTCCATCTTGGGGGGCTTCCCCTTCTGAATGGGTGTCCGGGCAATCTTGTCGCTGAAGGCATCCATTGTGCGGCCACACCTTTGGGCTGTTTTTTGGTGGGTCTCCCATATCTCGTGCATGAACTTGACAAACTCGGGGTTCTGATCCTCAACCTTCTGTCTCTTAGCACTTGATCACGACCTTCTCCCCGGTGTAAGCCAAGGGTCTGGCTTGGGACATCGCACGGCGATTTGACTGTGCTTCCTCCCCTCTCTCCTCGCTATCATCCACTTCTACTATACTGGGTCTGGCCGCCTGACCGCGGTTGAGGGTTGGTTCAACCCGTTTTGCCCCCCTAGCTTGACTAGCAAGCGAGTTAGCGGGAGCTCGTTGGGAGAACCTTTGGGACCCCTCTGGGAGTGGCATTCCACCATTTGCCTCTATCTCAAATAGGTCCATCTGAGCGTCGTTGATGGCCATGGCTTTCGCGACCAGTTTGGACTTGGCGGCCAGGATCTCCTGCCTCTTCAGGATCTGCTCGGGGGAAAGAGGAGTATTTGGGGAGGTTATGGCAGTTTTTATAGGACTGTTGGGAGTTTTTGGGCCTTCATTTAGGAGGGCTTGGGCCTTTTCGGCTAGGGCTTCCTCAGACAACCTCCTTAGAACCTTTTGGGCAGGGGAGAGGTTGTTAAGGCTTTGAGCACGGCCCCCCATTCTCTGAAAAACAGAGGTGCTTGGTCTACCCCTATTGACATTGGAAGGGTATGCCTGGTCCCTTGGATGGTCAAATGATCGGCGTTTTCCAAAATCCTAGACATGTTTGAAAAAATGACTGAAAAAGAAAGGCTTTTTGACAGTCGGTTGTTTAGAGCACGAGGGGTGTCTGAAAACAAAAATTTATGAGAAACAAAATGACGATTCCCGACAATGGAATCACTGATGACGCCAAGCAAATCAGGGTCTGAACGGCTTATGAATATCTGGCAGGATATATTTTGTTGGTTGATGTACCTAGAACACAACACAAATGAAGCACCGTTAAGGTCAAAGTTGGATGTTAATCCAACTCAGGCCCTCGGGTATGAGAGTAAGAATACTGAGTATATAAGGCTTGGAATACCTTGAATGTGTGTGAGTGTTTAGGGTTTGAGAGTAATATGGCTTACAATCTATATTTGGAACTTATCTTGTCCAAGGGGACAAAGGTCTTCTATTTATAGGCAATGAGGAGCTGCCCGCTGACGTAAGCCATGAGGTCAGCTCTAAAGGGCACTTTGGTATTTGACCGCATACACGTGTCCGCATCTGATTGAGCTGTCAGGAAAGGAAGATTCACTGTCAGAAGGAATGTCGTTGATGTGGACAGGAGCCGTGTATTCGGCGCGGCGCATTAAATGCAATAGTAGGCGTCGGCGAGCCACATCAATGCGATGGGAGTGGCGAAGCTACTGCATGTATCGAGCCAGTAAGATAGCTTGCTCAATAAGCTTTGGTGAGATAACCGGGAGGCTGGTGAGATAACCGGGAGGCTGATATGAGTCCGCAGTCAATATCTTGGGCGCGATCAACTATGTTGACGCGGGCACGGATAGAGCGGCCATAATGTCCGTGGTCATCTTTCCAGTGGTCTGGATCCCTTCGATCTTGACGGGGACGAGGAGAGAAGAACGCGGTCTTGACCTCAAGGGTCTATCTGTCCGCGATCTTGACTCTGGCGGTCTAGAGAGTGCCACGTTATGCTGGGCCTTTGAATCAGATCGAGCTTGGACCCAATCTAGCTGATCTGGGCTTATCATCAGATAACAAATTTCAAATTTTTATTAGAATAATATAAAAATATTATTGAAATATCTTGATAAAAGAATAAAAAGATCTTACATCCTTTTCTTCATACGGAAGGTATCACGGAAGTGGTCAATAAAAACGACTCAAAGTTGTTAAGAAAGAGAGAGAGAGAGAGAGAGTGAGAGAGAGAGAGAAAAAAGGTTGTCTCATATGGTTTTGTCTTGTAGCCATTTTGATTTTGGCCCACATTTGACAAAATAAATCCGAGTGAGTTATAAGATGGCGGAGTCCAATCCAATAAAGCTAACTTGCAATACATATAGTAGTTAGTTTTGACTGAACGTGTCAATTATTATGTGAAAGAATGGGTTCTCATGTCAAACTCACATTTATAACTAGTTTAATAATTAAATTAATAAATACTAATAAAAATTATAAATTTTATAATATATTAGCATCATTAATACAGTATACGCTAAAGATATTAATTCATAGATTCACAACTCACATTTTATACTTCAATTGCAAAATATCTATATTTTACACTTTAATTGCAAAATTCATTGTTTAAAATTCAATTATCCCTTCATTACTTTGTCATTTTTTTTTATTTACCTATTCTCCTGAAACCACAAAAGGATAAATTATATTAGGTGTAAATAGATATAAAAATATATAGGCGAATAAATATATCTACCTAGCTATTATATTTATAAACATTTAAAGTTGAATTTTATAATTTTATTGGGCTTTAGATGGTTTTGATTTACTATTTTTATAAAATAATTTTGGTTATAGTTTTTAGTTCAACCCTTATTAATTCAATTTCAGCATTTGGTCTTAATATTATTTTAAAATTTTAATAAAAATAGTTTGAGTTAATACAGAATACTCCTTTCGTCTCTCCCAATAAGGGCCCTTCATTTTTCATTTGAGTTTGCTCTGACACCACAAAAAACTAAGAACGTCTTGTCTACGATACGAGATGTTCCCTAATTGGGCTCGTAATTTTTTTATTTTTTTTTTTTTTTATTATCCAGGTTTTCAGGTTTCGTGGATCAATCCTGACTACAGTATCGGCCTCAAGTATGCTTTGGCGGAGGTAAATCGCGGGATGTGCATCTGTCAGGGTGGCAGCACTTATACTCTGGCCCCAAAGGAGCCTCTCCTACAAGGCATTTACACTCTTACAACACCAAATGGTCTTCCACCGCTTCCCGTGGCAATTACATCACTATTACAACACCAAATGGTCAGCCCAGGTGCTTCCCGCCAAGATTTGAACTCCCAGGGTTGCAAGCGGCGGTCTGCTTCTTAACGCACGGATGTGCTGAGGGACTCACAGGACTCTGAAACCCAAGGTAAAAATTAAACCACATAGATTTTCCTTGGGGAGAATCGAACCGGTGACCTCCCCTACGAAAGGCCACCAATATATCACTGGGCCAAGGCCCATTAGGTCTAATTGGGCTGGTATTTCGTACTAGTACTAGTAGGCCATATGTTTAGAGTTTTCTGATTAGGATTAGAAGAGTACTAGATATTCCCTACTGGATGGCCACCATGGGCAGTCGTCCAATTCGTGGTCCGTCACTCGTTTGGCACGCGTCCGTTTAGCCTATAGCCCATCCAGCCCGCTTCTTATATAGGACGGGCCTGAATTGGGTACGTCCGTACGGATCGATCTTTGACCCGTAAATCCGTTGGGTCCGTAGCCCAACCAACTGGGTATATGTTTAGAGTTTTCTGATTAGGATTAGAAGGGTACTAGATATTCCCTACCTTCCGTAACAAATATTATTAAAAATGAATATGCTAGAATTAAGAAAAAGAAAAATTTGTGATTATATAAATTACTAAATTATATGCAGAACATTGCCTCAGAAATAGCTGAATTTCGAAGAATCAGAGACATAAAGAATCTATGATGGATCATTATTTTTATCACGAATATGATAATTGCTCGCAGACCATCTACTTATGGCATCAATCTCCCTCACTCTCTTCCTCCCCTACCTTCGTTGACTTTACGCACTTCCTCTCATCCAGGGGCGGAGCCAGGGGGGCATGGGGGCACTCGCCCCCCCCTACCCAGCGGCAAAAATGCAGTGGAAAAATTTTTTTTTTGCCCCCCATATTTTTTTTATATATGTATATATATAATTAACTTCAAGATTAACATCAGTGAGTGGTGCGGTTCAGCGGTAGAAGGAGTGAAGTTAAAGCCTTTGGTGTTTCCTTTAAATTCATGTTCGAGTCCTGCTACCTATATTTTCAATTAATTTTATTTGTCCTCCATCTTTGCTATTCTCTCTTTCTCTCCATCCATTTCTTTTTCTTAACAGTTTTGTTTTTCTCTTTCTCCTAATTTCCTCACATTTTTTCAATCTTAATTAATTAGTTAGGCTTTTCCCATTTCTTAATTCTTTACATTTTTAACTAAAATACATTGTATTTTATGGATCCGACCCATTTTTTACTTGTCCGACCCGAAAAAAAAATTTTCGGGGCGTGAAATTTTGCCCCCCCTCGGGCAATTCCTGGCTCCGCCCCTACTCTCATCCATTTTCAGGTTAGATTTTCTGTGTTTACGTATCAGTATTCTTATCGATTGTTCTCATAATTTGGGGGTTTTCATTGAGGATCGAGGTCAATGTGCTGCTGTTTGATCTCCATCTCATTGTTTATGTGCGTGTGTGCTGTGTGAATGTGTGTTTTTTTATCTTAAATAGTTCCATAAATTTGGTTTTGCAGTTTACTATACCAAATTCAAATCAAGCTTGGTGGGTTGTGCTATTGTTTCTCTTCACCGCAAATGCATTCTCTTCATCCAATGATCGATTGGTTAGAGTTGGACTTAAAAAAGACATAAATAAATGTCGCATTTGACTTGTCAACGTTTTTAAAGAGTCCGGAGTAATATTTGTTGGTGTTACCGTGTGATGTTAGGAACAGTTTACATGGGTCCATACCACACTGTCTTCGACTACGGAAACATGCGAGTTGGATTTGCGCAAGCAGCTTGAGAAAATTCTTCCCCCGGCCCCCCTGCATGATCTCATTATACATTCTCCACTCTTCATGTTAAGTCTGCCTTAAGTACTTGTACTCTTATTTTCTGTAAAATATAAGATTGGCTTATATTGTTATAATTTTGTCTGTAAAAATTTCAAATTGTCGTGCTAACAAAAAAAGAATCTTGCTGGTAATTGCCGTTATAAAACTCGTTAAAGATGTTTTAAAAAAGAAATGAAACCAGGTGACTGCAATCATATTTATTTTAATTGAAAGGGGGAATATTATAATACTTAGTAGAAAAATTAGATTAAGAAAATGCGCATGGTCTAAGTAAGTGTTCTAAATAAAATCCTTGATGATATGTAATCATGCTTGTTTTCCTTTTGAAGATCATTAAAATAAACAGGTGAATACTGAAGAGAATGTGTCTGTTTAGCGTGATGTACTTCCTCCATCCTACCCGAACCCGAAAAGTTACAAAATAGGTTTTGAACAAAAATTAAGAAAAATATATAGTTGAGTAAATGTTATAAATATAAAAAGTAAGGTAGAAAAGATAATATGGGGTATAAAATAATAATTGAATACTCCCTCCGTCCCGTCCGAAAGGGCAATTTTGCCTCCTAGCACGAAAATTAAGAAATGAATAAGGAAAGTGATGTAAGAAAGAGAAAAATGTTAAATGTCGTGAATATAAAAAATTAAATAGGAGAGAGAATGAGTGGGAGGAATAGTTAGGAGAGAAAATGTTGTGAGTGTAAAAGTAAAGTAGGAGAGAGAATGAGTGAGATATGAAGAGTATAAAAATAATAAAAACTTTCCTTTTTGGGGTTGTGCCCTTTAAATGGGACGCCCAAAAAGGAAATTTGTACCCGACGGAGGGAGTAATTGTTTTTAGTCATTATACTCTTTGCTATTTCTAAGTCGACATAGTGAAAAATGACGAGAAGACACGACAAGCTAAGGTAGAAAAAATCCACTCCCTTTATCATATTTGAGAATTATATGAATTATATTTTGGGTCAATTAATTGGGCTTTACTTTATAATCACTTTGGTTATAAACACGTTGTTGATATTTGGTAGCCAAACATAAAATTGAGTTTCTAACAATCACTTTTAATATAATCAATTCTCTAAAATTACTTTTAAAAAATCAAAAGAAATGCCAAACTCACCCTAAAATCGCCATTTTTTAAAAACTGACATTGGCATCAAAAACATTATCACTGAAATTCGATTTTACATTGAAACTGACAGATTTTAACCCAAAAATTAATAGTCATAATTTTTCTGATGATCCAATATAAAATATGTTTTCTTTATGTTTACGCTTTAGAGAAAACTATTTTTATGGGCGACATTTAATTCATCAAGTAATATTAAACATCTTGTGAGTCAAATGACTTGATTGGTATTCACTTTCGTACTAAAATAAATTATTATTTTTCTAAAAAATAAATATTAAAATTATTATTTTTTTCAAAAAATTAAATAATATTTTATCTATCCTTTTCACGATTTATTATATTTTTGCAAAATAAAAATTTAGAAAGTTGTTTTCTATGTTTTTAATACCAAAATCTTAAAAAAAAAACGCATTTTTTTTTAAAATAGAAAAAACATATTTTGATTCCCTATAGTGCCAGTGCATGTATTATTAAATGTCAGTGTAAAACAGTGTCAGTGTTGGTGTAACAAAGTGTCAGTGTAAAGAGTAGCAGTTCATATATTTTTAAGTGCCAGTATTAGTGTAAAAAAGTGTCAGTATTAGTGTAACAAAGTGATAGTGTAAAGAGTATTAAGCCAGTGTAAATAGTGACAGTGCATGTATTATTAAGTGACAGTGTTAGTGTTAAAAAGTGTAAGTATTAGTGTAAACAAATAACAGTGCGAAAAGTGTCAGTGCATGTATTATTAAGTATTAGTATAAAAGAGTGACAGTTTATGGTAAAAAAGTGTCAGTCTTAGGCTCCATTTGTTTCAACGTAAAATGTTTTCCGAAAAATGAAGATATTTTTCGAAAATGAAAATGTTTTCAGGAAAATGAAGATATTTTCCGAAAAATGTGATAAACATGTTTTCGGCTGTTTGGTAAGGAAAATATTTTTCGAAAATATTTTCATGTGTTTAATGAAATTTTTTTCGAAATTCGAATATTATTAGATTAATGTGATGATATATTTTTATTGAAATGAGTGTCTTCAAAATTATATTTTCTTGAATTATTAATTTTTTTATAATTTTTTTTCTTTTCTTCTTTAATTTTTCTTCAAACCAAGTGATTTTTTAGCTAATTGTTATAATGTAGATTTAAAAAAAAAACCAGGCTTAAAATATTATCCATCTACTTTTTTTACCCAATTTTTGAGTTTATTATTGATAATTTATTTGTTAATTAAAACTCCAAGAAAAAAATAATATAAGAACTGAGATTTTGGTTTATTGAACCATCTTCTTAAAATTATATATATATATGTATATATATATGAGTTGTACATTGTGAAATATGAGTTGTACATGAAGGGCACCATTTTTCGAAAAATGTTTTACTTAGGAAAAATTCGTAAGTCATTTTCCTTAGAAAGGGCGTAAAATGTTTTCCAGAAAATGTTTTCTCCATTTTTCGAAAAACAATCAAACACCGAAAAATGGGGAAAACGTTTTCAGGAAAACAACCACACATCGGAAAATGAGTTATTTTACGAAAAACGTTTTTCGAAAAACAACTAAACACCGGAAAAAGGGGAAAACGTTTTCTGAAAAACAACCAAACACCGTAAAACGAGTTATTTTACGGAAAATATTTTCCGAAAAACGTTTTACGTCGAAACAAACAGAGCCTTAGTATAAAAAAGTGTCAGTGTGAAGAGTGCCAATGCATGTATTATTAATTGTCAGTGTAAAAATGATTTTTACTTAATTTTATAAAAGAACTTGTTTTTTTATAAAATCAACTCGTTTTTAATATAAAATACTCCCTCCGTCCCACAATTATATAGAGTTTTTGGTCCGACACGGAGATTAAGGTAAAAAGTGATAAAAGTAATGTGTTATGAGTGTAAAAGTAAAATAGGAGAGAGAATGAGTGGAGAGAATAGTAAATTTAAAAAGTGTTGTGAGTAAAGAAAAGTGGGTCCCATTTTCATTTTGAGAAAGTATAGATTATTGTGGGATGCCCAAATTGGAATTTTTTTTGTATATTTATGAGACGGAAGGAGTAAATATTTTTTAATAAAAACAAATAAACATTTTTTTTCACTTTATTTTATCACGATAGTGTTAATGCTCGCGACTTACGAGGAAAGTAAGCACCACTCTCTCCCTCACTTCCTTCTCCTTCACCCCCATTATTGACTTTACCAACATCCCACGCTTCCTTCTCTCCTCTTCTCCTCTCCCCAGTTCTTATCGGCGTTCAGGTCAGTTCTACGCTCCTCCTTGCGCCTTTCATCCCCGATTGCATCGTTTTTCATCTGTATCTTCCAATCCATGCATACATGTCTATTTCGTGTCAGTTTGATTTTGATTTTGATCATTCAATTAAAATTTTCTTTGCAAATTCATACTTTCGTTTTTGTTAATGTATAACCTTGAATCATTGCTCTTTTAGGTTAAAATTGTTCGAATTTACTACATTGTATTTTGATTTTTGCAGTATATATGTTGGTGCTGTTTACTTATCCGTAATTCTGTGATTGTTCATACTTGTGCAGGGACTATTCGTTAGGGTTTTTCATATTGGAGGTCAAATTTATGCTATTTGATTTCCCTGTCTAGTGTCTGGACGTGTTTGTATGTTAAGTTGTTCCATTTGATTGATGATGACTGCAGTCTATTTCTACTGTTTACTTGAAGTTACACTTGATGGCTTTACTCAGTTTCTGCTCCGGTCTTGTCTGATTTTGGTGTATTCCAAAGTCGGGTAGATCTACTTGTTGCAGTCAATATCATTTGCTCCTGTATTCAGAAAATGACTTTGCCATTACTCCTTTTAATTTTATCCCAAATGATTGTCCATTTTAGGTTTTCAAATAAACAAAATAAGTTTCGTACACTTTTAGTATTCCCTCCATCTTACAATGAGCGTCATTTTATGCTTTTCAAGGAATTTAAGGAAATTGACTTTGTTTGCACTTATAGTGGTACATATACGCGAATACATACCCTAAATGAGCATAACATGTGATTGCAAGTTCGAATCAGAGGATATTATAGTATATAAGGCTGACTCTAGGACATGCATTTAGTTTTTTTTTTTTTATAAACAATGGACACTTGTATAGAGAGAAAGGGGGCATCAACAAGACATAACTACACTGAATAATTATATATTGATATTTCAAGCGCACAGCAGGATTCGACACAGTGGTGGACCCATGATTTCTTTTGAAGGGGGGGGGGAATTATTTTTATTAGTGAAAGGGGGAAAAATTAGTTCATTTTTTTCTACACACAAAAGGGGGCAAATTTTAATAAATTTCACTTATACCTCTAAATTTTAAAATTATTTACACTATTGAAAAGCAAGAATTTTAAATCAAGGGGGGCAAGTGCCCCCTTTGAGAGGGCTCTAGGTCTGCCCCTGATTCGACAGTTGAGTAATTGACATATGTGAATTTTGTAACTAATGGATACCCTTTTGGTACACTTTTTTTTTTAAAAAAAATGGATATTCATTTTTCGGTTGTGGAGTAATATTCTCAACCGAGATATGATATTCAAAATTAGTGCTGGAATGCTGTTTGTAGTATTGGTATCCTATGGTGCAAAAGCCTACATAATATACATACATCAGCGTGAATGTTGACAGACAATCAGGATGGTTTTGTTGTTCAACAAGCAAAAGTACTTTTCTTTTATAGGGAAAGTGTTTTCTTTTGGCTGCTTTTCCTTATTATTTCATTCCTTATAGTTACCTTAGAAGAAAGATCTGTTATGGTTTTGCAGTGGTAGGCATGGGTACCAAATTTAAAGCAAGCTTTTTAGGTTTTGTGCTGTTGTTTCTTTTCACCAAAAATGCATTCTCTACGCCCAATGATCGATTGGTTAGAGTTGGACTTAAAAAGAGGAACATAAGTCAAGTGAACCAGCTGAGGGGACATGCTGGCCGTAAAGAAGGAAGTGTTGTACGGAACTATCGACTCAGTGGTAGTTCAGGTGACTCAGAAGGTGACATTATTGGACTAAAGAATTACATGGATGCTCAGTACTTTGGTGAGATTGGTATTGGCACGCCTCCACAAAAGTTTACCGTGATTTTTGACACTGGAAGTTCTAATCTTTGGGTGCCCTCGTCTAAGTGCTACTTTTCAGTGAGTTTCTCCTTACTTATTCTTGACCAATCCCCTTAGTTCTCAATTATATTTCCTTCTATTCTTCCTTCTTTTGAGGTTGAACTGAAATTCTTCAACGTGGCTGCTTGTCCTGTTTCATATGTATGCAGATAGCTTGCCTTTTCCATCCGAAGTATAAGTCAAGCCATTCAAGTACATACAAAAAGAATGGTACGGTCATTATGCTGGTTCATTTAAAGTTTTATGTGCTAGAAAGTGATGCATTGTTTTTTACAATCTTCATTGGCATACTTTCTGCTAGTGTAATTATGCAATTTCAAACCATAACGGTCTTTGACAAATATGAAGATTGTGTATTCTGATAAAAAATGCGAGTTAGTTATAGAACTGAACTGTATTCATAGGCGATAAATATGAATTTAATGTGGACTTTTTGGTGCTTTGGATCGATGTTTAGCTATTTGTCTGCTATCAAAATTACTCTTTCCCAAGAAACGAGTCACACTTTTCTTTTTGGGTTTTCTCCCAAATATGATCCATATCTATAAACTTCAAGCATCAAATTTCATTCCATCTTAATCCCTTATAATCTTTCTTTCTGACACCATGATGCTTATGTAACGTCTCGTGCAATAAATATGCTCCCTACGCCAAACAAAGTAGTTCCATTTGACAAGTCAACTTTACAAATACGGCTTATTTTTCAGGGAAAACCAAAAAGGAAGAGCAACTATTTTTGGGTACAAAGGGAGTATGTAACTGTACTGCAATTTAAAGGAAAGAGGTAATAATTTTTTGGGTTAAACCAAAATAGCAGAGTCGGAAGTAGGGAGGCAGGGACGGTCACATTTGATGGAAATATTGTTCAAGCTTCTGAGTTTTTTCGCTTTCTTGGATCCATTATCCAAAAGGATGGAGAATTTGATGGAGATGTGGCTCATAGGATTAAAGAAGGTTGGTTGAAGTGGAAGAGTGCCACAGGGTTTCTATGTGATCGCGGCATGCCTCATAGATTAAAGGGAAAATTCTACCGCACGGCAATTAGGCCGACACTGCTTTACGGCACCGAATGTTGGGCCGTGAAACAGTGTCACGTGCATAAGATGAATGTGGCGGAGATGCGTATGCTTCGATGGATGTGCGGTCATACAAGAAATGATCGATTGGGGAATTAGGCGATCAGAGGCAAAGTAGGAGTTGCGCCCATTGAGGATAAAATGAGGGAAAATCGTCTAAGGTGGTTTGGACATGTGAGAAGGAGACCGAGTGAGGCACCGGTTAGGAGGCCGGAACAGTGGAGAAATGATAAAATGGCGAGGGGTAGGGGAAGACCCAAACAAACTTGGATTAGAGTGATTGAAAATGATATGAGTTTACTTGGAGTGGATGAAAGTATGGCGTTGAAGATGTCGGAGTGGAGGGCAAAAACCCATGTGGGGAGTTGATTTTTTTTTTTTCAACAACCTTTTTACATGATGACATAAGAGGATTCATGTTAGCCGACCCCAAATCATTTTTGGGAATAAGGCTTTGTTGTTGTTGTTGTCAAACCAAAATAGCAAAGTGGGAATGTTTTTTTTTTTTTGGTACGAGGGAGTAGAATATTTGACTTGTCATGTTTGACTCATTTGTCTGGGACAGGGGAGTATAACACAGTATTGGACCCACGAGATTTCATTTATATGTGTACCACCCTAAATGCAAGATTTAAACATCGAACCATGTGAAGCCAGGTTTCTCGAGTCATTTTGCCTAGTGTCTCGTGGAAGTTTTAACTTTTGATATGTAAAGGAACACTGGTTGTATTCACTTGCCTATGAAGAAACGAGCTCATTTTGAGACAATCATGCACATCATACTTGCAACCAGTTGCCACCAAAATGGTGATGTCCTCATGTCCATGCTCTCGGCATATTCCTCATGTGATTTGTAAGGTTATACATGTTTTCATTTTTTATTTAGGGAAATCTGCTGAAATTCATTATGGAACTGGATCAATCGCGGGTTTCTTTAGCCAAGACTCTGTCGAAGTCGGTGATCTTGTTGTTAAGAATCAGGTAAACTTCTAATTATAAAGCATTTTGAGTTCTTCAATGCAGTTGTTTTGTTTAAGCTTCTTTCTTCTGACATGATTTATTGGTCAGGATTTTATTGAGGCAACAAAAGAGCCTGGCATCACTTTCTTGGCTGCCAAGTTCGACGGCATACTTGGACTTGGATTTCAAGAGATCTCTGTTGGAAATGCTGTTCCTGTCTGGTAGTTTACTTGTCCCTGCTGTTAATGTACTGATGCTGCTGTATTAAGAAATTAAATATTCACTTGAATATGTGCTTAGTTTATCAAATCTGATACAGTTCATGTGTGCATCTTTTCCTCTTTTCAAGGATTCATTTGTTTTCAACACTATAATCTTTTGTGCTAGGAGTAAGTGCATAACTTTTGTGACAAGTTGATTACTTCTAGGTACAATATGGTCAATCAAGGTCTAGTTCAACAGCCTGTTTTTTCATTTTGGTTTAATCGCAATGCGGGAGATGACGAAGGGGGTGAACTTGTCTTTGGTGGGGTTGATTCTAATCATTTCAAGGGTGAGCATACATATGTTCCGGTAACTCAGAAGGGCTATTGGCAGGTAGGTGTTCATGGAGGTATTTCATTTTTTTGCTCGAGTTATGCTGCTTCCATTCATCCTGAATTTGGTTATTTCTCTTGTTCTCAGTTTGACATGGGTGATGTCTTGATTGGTGGTAACACAACTGGTATTTTTTTTATCCTTGTCATCCATTTCTCTTTTTGAGACTCTTGTATTATTTGAGGGTCCTCTATTTCATGTTTTTTTGATAGATCAATGCTTCCAACTTTTCAGGATTTTGTGCTGATGGTTGCTCAGCAATTGCTGACTCTGGAACTTCTTTATTGGCTGGACCAACGGTATGCATAACATGAACCCTAAATTTGTATAAGTTTGATATTTGAAATAAGTTTGAACTCTAAGTTATTGTTCTTAAAATGAGATATATTCTGTGCCTTTTATTCTGTCATGTTACTGCTAATATTTTGTCACTTTACTAATAAGGCAAGTCTTGATATCACTTCTGCACATTTTCTCAGACTATCATCACTCAAATTAATAACGCCATTGGAGCTAAGGGAGTTATGAGCCAAGAATGCAAAACAGTGGTGGCTCAGTATGGTAAAACCATTATTGAAATGCTGTTAGCGGAGGTACGATAATACGAGTTTGTTCATTCTTTTTTCAGATCTGGCAAGTCATTGCTCTTTTTTATACTTTCACACATTTATATTCAGAGTCGTAGACAAACTATTGATGTTTTTGGATGTGCAGTTCTGGAACACAAAGCTTCAAAATTTCCCATCATTTTGACTAAATGGGCTTATGATGTTGATATTTCTCAGGCACAACCCAAGAAAGTCTGCTCTCAGATTAATTTATGCTCTTCACGTGCTTCTCATGATGCTAGGTAAGATTCGTCTTGTTATCGTTGTTACTATAATAAGCAATCATAGTATCATCATTGTTGAACCAATCAAAACAAATATAATTGTATTATCATGGTGGTCATCATCACATGACCCCATATTGTTGGCGGTATGATAACTGTTCGATAGTTAAACTATAAATTTCCTTAAAAAATGAAAAATAGAAAAGAATAACAAATAGGAAGAGCCAAACAGATTAGATATGTTTTTTCCACTTTTATGTTTGGGATTTATTTTTTGGTGGCGACTGATATATCAAGATTGGATCAGTATTTTAACATCAATGATTTGAGAGTGTCTTACTCCTGTGGTTGGATTTTGATAATAATATCAAACATTATATATCAAACCAGTAACTAACAAGAATTATGTTTGTACACTACAGTATGATAATTGAGAGCGTGGTTGACAAGAACAATGGCAAGCCTTCCGGCATTAACGATGAACTGTGTACTTTCTGTGAGATGGCGGTTGTTTGGGTGCAAAATCAAATCAGCCGAAATCAGACTGAAGAGAGCATTATCGAATATGTCAATCAGGTAAATAAGCTTCCTTCATTTAATCTTCTAAGTTGGTTTCCTTTTTCTGTAGCCTAAAAGCTTAAGCTTCATCTGCAGCTCTGTGAGCGACTTCCAAGTCCAATGGGTGAATCAGCTGTTGACTGCAGTGCTCTTTCTTCCATGCCCACTATTGCCTTCACTTTAGGTGGTAAAACATTTGATCTCAAACCAGAGGAGGTAATTACAAATGTGCCCTTGATGCATATTGAGTTTGAGATCCCTTAACCTGAGTTACAGAGTCTGAAATCTTTTTCTTGTTTGTTGGGTGCCAGTACGTTCTTCAAATTGGTGAGGGAGAAGTATCACAATGTATTAGTGGATTTACCGCTTTGGACGTGGCCCCACCTCGCGGACCTCTATGGTATCATCTCTACCTTGTAGTGTCTGAATCTCCGTTTTTTTTTTGTGTGCGTGTATCTCCATCTAATTAATTGTAGTGTATGGGGTCTGTTCTGTGTTGATTGAGGCTTAGCTGATAAGTCGTCAGTTGTAAATGCTACTCAGTGTATGTGTGCAAGCGCGTGTCCCACACATAATTTGGTTTTACTGCATGTCTAATAGCATATGCCTTTAGCCGTTTGTATTTGCTTGATTGAGATTGGAGTTTTAGTTTTGTGCAACAGATTTTACACATGCAATTCATAATATGTCAGATTTGAGATCTTATTTTTTTAACGTGACAGGATATTGGGAGATGTTTTCATGGGTCAATACCACACCGTCTTTGACTATGGAAATGCTCGAGTTGGATTTGCAGAAGCAGCTTGAGAAAATCCCCCATCCCCCATCTTCATCTTAACGCTGTTCTTTAAGTACAAGTACACTTATGTTATGTAAATATTTACTGAAATTTCGCTTCTATAAATGTAATGCTTTAACTTTGGGTGTGAAAATCTTCAGTTAATTTCTAATTTGTGACTTGAATTGAACTTGAGTTAAGCCTGTTGGAGTACTGGGTTTGTGTAACTTTTTTGTTTTTCCCCTTTTGGTGTGCTATTATTCATATCGTAATGTCACGGGAGTAATGGACCTTACCAAAGGAAGCTGAAGAGAAGCTGCAAAACAACGTTAGGAAGAAACAGAGAAAGAAGCTTATGTTCAACAGCAATAATAAAGAGACAGAGAAACTGAGTTACACCCAGTGATATCATAAGCTTTGATTCGGCTCAGATCCTACATACAACAATTATACACTGAGTATAATTGTTCAGTCCAACCAATAGTTCGTTCCAAGGTTTCAATATTCGTCAATGGCCAAGCCTTCCAACAAACTCAAACCTGAAACACCCTCTCACAGAGTAATCTTACACACAGGCTCAAACACACACCAAGTACCAGTGTATCCCTTCACAGAAAATTCAACTCACAGAATCGCACAGAGCAAGGATGAAGAAGAGAGAGTTTGAGAGAGAGAGAGATAGAGAGATCGCTTTCAGAACGTACCTTGAATGGGAGAAGGAGGACGGTATTTATAGGCTGAAATAGATAACGATTGAAGAGATAAGGATTGACGAATAGCACCTAAATCGTATTTATAGGCTGAAATAGATAACGATTGAAGAGATAAGGATTGACGAATAGCACCTGCATCGTGCTTGATAAGGAAGGGCGAAGTCGGTTTGTTGAGAGCGACGAAGAAGGGAGATCAAAATTAGGGCGTAAAGTGAAAGCCCCTAATTTGATCAGCCGCTGAAGAAGAGAGGGGAATGGGCTTGGTCTGGGTTTCTATTGGGCCTTTAGTAGGTTGCCCACTTTGGGCCTTCACTACTTTACACATATTCATAGGCGCCGTCCCTAAAATTATAATCAGTGGACTCTCTAGATTCGGCAACATCACAGGCAATGGTACTCCAAGCCCAAGGTGTTACGCCACTGAAGTAGTACAAGACCCCAGTTGATGTGTGATTTGGCATCGCTGGGGAGATTACAACTGCTTTCCTATTTGTGCGCGGCGGTGCGGTGCGGAGTGGAGATCAGTTTATATCAATCCTATTCTTTATATTACTTTTTATACTCATAATATTTACAATTTTTTCTTAATTTTTATCCAAACATAAAAGTGTAAATTTAGATGACTGTTCTATGCAAATAGTGACACATTACATTAGTGAGTCGGCATTAAATTTGTAATTCCAATAGTATATATTATTAACATACATTATACATACCTCACTTTTCATATTCACATTCATAAATTGTGAAGCATCATGTCATATTCATTAACTTTTTCTACTCACATACTCCTCCGTCCCATAGAACATTGCGCGTTTCTTATTGAGAACGGAAAATAAGGAATAATGTTGTTGAAGTAAAAGTTGTGAGTGGGTAGAAGAGAATGAGTGGAGAGAATAGTAAATTATAATGGTGTTGTGAGTATTAAAATAATGTAGGAGAGAAAATGAGTGGAGGGAATATTGATTTAAGGTTTCCTTTTTAGGAAAGTGGAGACTTTAAAGAGGGGCAAAATAGCAAAGGCTGTATGTTACATGGGACGGAGGAGTATTTAAATTGGAGAGTCTCTACCGTCATACTCACTCACTTATTCTCTCTCACAATCATTTTTCAATCAACACTTTCTTTAAATTTTGTATCACTTCCAAAATGGTGAAGTTTGGATCGAAACGGAGGGAATATTAGTGACTCACACTATTTTAGCTTCCAAGTCATTGATATGGTGCACAGTTGGGCTACATTTTTGTGCCTTGCCACAAACCCAAATACTTGTTTATTATAATTGTTTGGTTAAATATGAAATTAATCATTAGTTGTTTGACATTCACCAACCAACCATATACTCCCTCCCGTTTGTTTCGCGTGAATCTGAAATTTATTTTCATTTGGCCGTCCCCACGTGAATCTGGTCTAAAAATGAAAATAAATTTATTATTTTATATTCACCCTACCCCACCCACTCATTCTCTCTCTTCATTTTCCACTGACATATAATTTATTCAACCAAGCCTCTTATTAATTCCACTCATTCTCTCTCTTCATTTTCTACCACACATTTTCATTATCTTAATAATATTTGCTTAATTATTGTCTTGAAAAAATGGTTCGCGATGACGTGAGACGGAGAGGGAGTACTTGTTAGCCTGAGAATAGGCCGGCCACCAAAGTAACTTTGACTAGGAAAAATCATCCGGGTCATCTCAAAATAAATGTTCAGATTTGTTTTTATCAATCAAAAATAAATCAGAATTACATTAATAATTCATAGTAACCGTGTGACACTAATTAATTTATAGGCATTAGGTTCGTTAAGAAGAGACGGCATTGGGCAAGCAAGAATAAAAGAAGCTAGGCTAATTGACATTTTGAACTTTAATACTTTGCTTAAACTTTAGTTTTAATTATTATTATTTATTTTTAGCAGTTTTAACCATTGTACTTTAGATAATCAGTCATTTTACACCAAAAAAATTTAAAGTACGATAGTTAAAACATTTACGAATAAAGCTTTTTAGAGACAAAATTTATTGAAAATGGCAAAGGGAGTAATAAATGTAACACTTTTATTATTGATCAATTTTTAATCAAACATCATTTTTTAGATAAGAAAATAATATTCGTGTAATTTTATAATGACATAAAAAACAAGTAAAATATATTTTTTTATGAAAATCGGGTGTTTACAACACATATTATAATAGAGTTGTTCTTGTGTGAAACTAGTTTTAGGATAAGTTATCCTAGAACCTGTTTTGCTAAAGTGTCTTTTCTAGTACAATAAAGTGCCTGATGCAATATAAACAAAGTGCCTGTTCTATTATGACATTAATAAACAAATTTAAATCGGTTGCAATGTTAAATAATGCGGTGATATTGTTGAAAAATAGTGTCTGTTGTAGTGTTAAAAAGTACCTGTTGTAGTATTGAAAAGTGCCTCTTGTAGTATTGAAAAATGTATGTTGTAATATTGAAAAGTGTCAAAGTGAATTAAAAAACACATGCATGTTCTAGTGTTAAAATATGCCTCTTGTAGTATTCAGAAGTTTCTTCTTTAGTATCAAAAAGTGTCATGTGAGTTTTAATTATTTACAATGTTAAAATGTGCCTGTTGTTGTGTAGAAAACTGCCTCTTATAAGTTTCAATTATTTATAAAAATGCCACCACACATTTTGAAAAGTTCTATTTATTTACAAAAATGCCATCGCGCCTACTTAAAAACACGTTCTACGCTCAGTTGAGCGTAAAACACGTTTTATTATGAGAGATTTTCATATTATAATATGGAAATACTAATTTAATATGAAAGATTGGCTTGCCAGATTGATTACATTTGTTAATGGCATTAATTAGTTGCAACTTCTTTCATAAGTATTTTGTTTTTGCTTAGACGCTTCATCCTCTTTTTACTAACTTCTTTCCTAAACCAAATCATTTGTTGTCCTACATAGGACACTACCAATACCATTGACTAGACACCTTTTTTCTTTTTCTTTTTCCTTTTTTATTTTACATTTTTTCTTTAAAATTTAAATATTTTTTAGTGCGTCCACTAAAAAATGCATTTTTTCAAATATTAAAAAAAACGTATTTTTAAATCGGGATAGACCACATTACACACAACGTATCAAATTGAAAGAAATTTTGAGACCTACTGAAGACGCGGGCCCTCGACTCGTGATATAAACGTCATTTATGCCCTTAAATGGGACTTTAAAGTTTTTGTAAATATTGTTATTGTGTGCTAGAATATGTGTTTTGATAAGTTCCATCACATATGCTCAAGCGTGATAGCACATGTGTTCAAAAGTGCCAGTGTTACTGTTAGTAGTGCCAGTGCGCATTGATAACATTCAGTATTTACAAAAATGTCACTAAGCACGTTTTTAAAAGAAGTGTCAGTTATTTACAAAAATATCACCAATTTGGTTCAAAAACATGTTTTTCTAAAGCTCGTGACAAAGCATTTTTTTTTTCCAAAATTTTGTGCTACTTTTTTTTTTCTTAATTTCTCATATTAGACATTGCTAAGAGCTAAATATTCCGGTGTCACAATTCATCTAATGTACCATTTAATGTGAAAAAAATTAGACTGTTAATTCACATCCAACTAACACTACCATCTATCCAACTTAACACTTTAATGTCACATACTCCTCAGTACCACGTGAATGTGGACTAATTTTTTGAGTGTGAGAATTAAGAAAAAGTGATGTAAGAAAGAAAAAAAGTTAAATGTTGTGAGTATGAAAAATTAAATAGGAGAGAGAATGAGTGGGAGGAATAGTGAGGAGAGAGAATGTTGTGAGTGTAAAAGTGAAGTAGGAAAGAGAATGAGTGGGTGAAATAGTGAATATTCTTTTCCATTTTGGGAAGTTTGCATTCACGTGGGACGTACCAAAATAGAAATAAGTTTGCATTCACGTGGGACGGAGGGAGTATTAATTAGTTAAACATAACAAGTAGGGATGACAATTTGATCGAATTCGATTTGAACTGAATGCGATCCGATCCGAAATGTTAGGATTTGATTTACAATTTTTAAAATTCAATCGGGTTCGGATCACGTTATCGACCCGTCCGAAACCTGGCCCGATTCGACCCGAATTCTAAATAAAAGGTTAATCTAACATATAAATAAAATATATTTAATATTTTTCTAAATTGTATTTCTTTATTTGTGTTTGTAAGTGAGATTTTGATGATTTTGAACTATTCTCTATATAACATTCAGCATTATATTTAAAAATAAATTTTACTCAAATAAATTTGGGCTTAAAAAATAGATTTTAAATATAATTCGAGTCGAATCAGATCGGTTTCGAATTCTTAAATTTTCAGATCGAAACAGATTCGAATCAAGATCGATCTCATTCGAACCCGACCCATTGTAGTCCCGAATAACAAGAGAAGAAAAATATGAGTACTACTTGTACTAGATTCTTTGGAGGTCAAAAAACTACTCATTCATTCCATTTCCGTCCAGAATGTCTAAATTTATGAAATTTTACCCTTTATCAAAAGTAATTATGAATGTTTTTAGATATTAATTTTGGAACAGAAGAAATATTATATACTCCCTCGGTTCCAAAGAACTTTGCACCAAATTTTACGATATATATAAAAAATAGTAAGGAATTGTAAGTATGAAAAATGAGATGCGATAGAAAGCGAGGATATAAAATCACAAAATATGGGGAGAAAGCGCGTTTCTCGGAAATTATATGGAGAAACGGGGCAGTTGCTCGCGACATCTTTTAGCTACAACAAGCTGGATATCCTTTTGAAAGCACGGATGTCAGAAAGGCTGAATATGGATATCAGGAAGAGCTTTGAAAAGGATATCCAAAAACCAAATATTTTTCTGGATATCATTTCAAAGCTTTTGAATATCCATATTCGAAACTACGAATATCAGAAGCTTTGAAAAGGATATCAGAAAAAATATTTGGTTTACGGATATCGCTTCAAAAACTACGGATATCATTAAAGCTCTGGAATGATCGAGAAGCTTTGAAAGGATATCAGCAAATTTAAGTATGTGACGTAGCGACAGTTCTCTGTAGCAACGTGACGGACCACATCGACTCTATAAAATAATAAATAAATAATTGATATGAATATAACAAGTGACTCTCATTAAATTAATTAAATGAATAAATACAAGATTATATACTTACCATTTTAAACAATGCAATTTGTTTGTTACGAAAACTACAAAAAAAAAAAATTAAAAAAAAATTAATGCAATGTGTTCGTGTGACTGAGGGAGTAAATCACTGTAGGTGTGATGGATATTTCATATTTGAACTGAGAGACACATACAATTAATTATTACTCCCTCCGTCCCAGCGAAAGAGCCATTTATTTCCTTTTTGGGCGTCCCATTTAAAAAGCCACTTTCCCAAAAAGGAAACCTTAAATCACTATTCTCTCCACTCATTCTCTCTCCTCTTTCTTTTACACTCGCAACATTCTCTTTCTTCACATCACTCCCACTCATTCTCTCTCCTATTTAATTTTTCATACTCACAACATTTAAACTTTTTCTCTTTCCTACATCACATTTCTTATTTTGCGTGCCCGGCTAATTTGATGGCTCTTTCGCTGGGACGGAGGGAGTAGGTTATTGTGCATCATTATCATCATTTACTTCCTCTCCTCCTTCCTTCTTACCTCCGTTACTTAATAAATGTTGTTACTTAATAAATGTCGCACTTTTTATTTTAATTTATTATAAAATAAATATTGCATTTTTAAATAAGAAAAACGACTTAATGCAATTTTCATCATACAAATATAATGCAAACTAGTAAATCCCCTTTCATAAAATCGTTGACAAATGAACTACGACATTTATTTTGGACCTGAGCTGAGCTGAGCCGAGCAGAGGAGTATCACTTTCAAAAAGTCTTCTTGATTTAGAAGTTAGAACCACCAGGAAATTATGGTAACTAAATGATTTAACTCTTAAGATTGCTAAAATTTATACTTCATTGGCAAGAAAAAAAGTGAAGTGATGAAATCTTTCTAGAAGATGATGATCATTCAAATTAATAAAGGCAAAAATGACTTAGAATGGAAATATAGTCTCGGTTACATAAAAAATATTTTAAAAAAAAATCTTCAAAATTAATGTTATATTTTAAAATTAGAAAAAAAACTTACTTTAGTTTTCTATCGTGTAATACTAAATACACAAACAAGCAAGTACATTATTTAAAAATATTAACAAATCAACTGTAACATTTATTTATTTTTATTTTTTTATCGGAAGGGGTTAATCAAATTCATTTTATATTTTCCATCAATCCCTAGTTTTTGGTGTGAAAATAAAGTATCCTTTTCATTAAGTAGGGTTACTTGTTTTCTAAGTTAGGTCAAAGGAAGCATTGTTTTGTTTAATAAACAAAATATTGACAAAAGTTTAGTGATTGGCTATGATGCAATTATTAATTTTATAGTTTTGACAATGTCAAAAGTGTCTTTTTTCCCAAAATGTATCTCCTAAGAGAAGGAAAATTACTCAAAATGTATTCTCTAAAGACTAAAGGGAAGGGAAATAATAATAATAATAATAATAATAATAATAATAATAATAATAATAATAATAATAATAATAATAATAATAATAATAATAATAATAATAATAATAATAATAAGTGATGTAAAACATAATTATTTTTTTTTTGTCTTTATATTATGTTATGTGTAACTACTAATCTAATAATGTATGCATGAATAATGATATTATCTTGATCTCAGTTATAATAATTTATTATCGTTAAATATCACTAGTTATAAATAACAATAATCTCTCCGTACCTAAATGAAATTAAACGTCCATTTTAATATTTTTTGTCTTAAAATAAATTTCCATTAAAAAAAAACTTTATCCCTGAATTCTTTACAAGTTACTTTATACTTGCAAAACTAAGTGTATAAAAAATGAATAACAAGAATATTTATATATTTTTGCTATTTTATTATGTAAAAAGTATATTTAAAATGTGAAAGTGTGTGATGTTACACACATATTAACAAGTCAAAGTTTGACTTAATATAGATTTGTTACTTTCTTTATATTAGTTAAAATAGATAAATATTGTATATATTATAATTTAGGTTTATTTTATTAAATAACCTACTAATTACCAAATCTTGAATTTCTTTTTATGTATATTTGGTTATTTTGTATGTATCTCTCACTCAAGTAAAGAGTCCACAATAAGTAAGGATTATCTTAGTGGAATAAGGAAGGTAGAAGTCTAATTGTGAAAGATCTTTTCAAACAAATCATCTCTTACAAATAAGGACCTCCTTGCCTATAAATTATAACCACACGACTCATTGAAGACTGTTTGGTTTGTGTTTTTATGCTTTAATCTCTGAAGTTCCAAATAATCAAATAGTGTTTTAGTGTGAGAGGTTGTTTGGTTATTTTGTTCTTCTCTTGTTATTGTTCGTGAATCGTTTCCCAATTGATTTTATAAAGAGAAACTTTTTATTGTCTACAACAAGTTGCTAAAGATAAGTGTTTAATTCTGCATTTTTACATTGTTTAAGTTATTATTCCGCTGTTTTTGTACTGGTGCTAGTGCTGGTGCTATCACACCAGGACTCACATGAGGTACTTTTGTTTTCACTTGTCAATCTTAGCTATTCAATTTCTTCAATTGGTATCAGAGTTGCACTCGATTACACTGAGTGAGATCCAGAAAGAGTAGCCATTATGAAAGGACACTTTAATCAATATCGTCCTCCTGTATTTGATGGAACAAACTATTTTATATGAAAAGCTAAAATGCGTCTTTTCATCAAAGCAATTGATGAGAAGGCGTGACTTAGTATTATTGTCCCATGGTCTCCTCCTAATGTTGAAAGCAAGAATGAAACGGGGGAAACCTAAAAAAAAAATCTATAAGCTTAAATCTGAGGAAAACTGGACTACTGCTGAAGTCAATTTTGCTAATTATAATTCCAAGGCTCTTGGTGCTATATCAAGTCATGTGGATGAACACATGTTTCGACTTGATATAAATCAAAACGTAGAAAAAATAGCTTGGGATATTTTGCAAGGTCACTGTGAAGGTGATGATAGTGTTAAGGCCACTAGGTTGCGAATTATCATGACCAAGTTTGAAAACTTGAGGATGAATGAGATTGAATATATCAAAAGCTATTCTGCTAAACTGAGAGAAATCTCAAATGAATGTCTCTCCCTAGGTGAGCCTATATATCAAATGATAAGTTAGTAAGCAAAATGTTGAGAACTGTTACTGAAAAATTTAATATCAAAATTGATGATGTTGAAGAAGCACATGATACCATAACCAATGGTTTAGATACTCTTGTGTGTATTCTGACCATATTTGAGATGAACTTGTCAATTCAACATCAACACAAATCTGAAAACATTTCTCTTGCAACTGCTCTCTCAAATGTATCAAAAGTGTCAAAAGAGATTGAAGAAATCTCCAAAGAAATTGACACTTCAAATTTGAAAACTGAAGATGTTGCCCTCTTGACCAAAAAATTTACTTCCTTCTTGAAAAATAAACGGGATAACAAGTTTCCTTCGAAAATTCAACATATTTGAAAAACCAAAAGAGGATACTGAGAGTAGTTTCAAGAGACCTGCTAGTTTTACTAAGAAAAGATCTTAATCTGTTCAATGCAGAGCCTGCAAATGTTTTGGGCACTATGCCAATGAGTGTGCCAACACTTTGAAAAAAATGAAATGAGCCTTTGTGCGACCCTGAGTGACAGTGAGGACTAAGATGAAACGCTAAACTTAACAATCATGAAAATCTCGCCTCTAAATCACAAACATCATTCCGATGTTACTTCAGATGTAGTCACACCAAGCATCACATTCTCTGACTCTGAGTTCATATGTTTTAACTCCTTTATTTCTGAAAAAACAGAGAATGAAGAGGACAATGATGGAAGTTACCTAGAACTTTTGGATGCTTATGCTAATTTATTTGTTGACTGGGAAAAACGAGTAGAAAAAATGGCAGTTTTTGAAAAGGTTAATGAAAAACTCTCAACTGAAAATTCCTATTTAAAAGGTGAGCTTGAAAAAGTTACCACTGAAAATGACCACCAAAAGGATGCCATAGCCAAACTCGAAGTCATGCTCACCAAACGTGATATTGAACTCGAGAAACCCATAAAAGAACTTGAAAAGGCCAATGGAACTTTTGCAAAATTAAATATTGGGAAGGCCAAACTTGAAGAAGTTCTAAGTATGGGAAACAATTCAAAAACTGGTCTTGGCTATGAATCCACCTTTGTGAAAGAAGGAGAGAATTTTTCAAAAACCAAAGTTTTTCAAAATCATAAAACAATACCTAAGAAAAAGAGGTTTGTCTGCCACTACTATTTTGCACCAGGTCACATCAGACCCTTTTGCTATCAAAGAATTCATGACCTCGGAAAATCTGCTCCTCAGATGAGCAGTAGGATATACTCACATCACCACTTACATCACCAGAAATCTGGTCAGTTTGCGTGGGTAGAAAAGAAAAGTGAGGAATGCAAAGTGGTATTTACCTCACTCAAGAGCAGCATAGCTAGCTCATGGTACTTTGATAGTGGGTGCTCGAGGCAAATGACAGGTAATGTTGAGTTCCCAACTGATTACACCTAAGTCAAGGGTGGGAACGTGAACTATGGGGGAGGAGCCCAAGGTAAGATTGTTAGTAAGGGTACTCTATGTGTTAATCACATGTCTAAATTAAAAAATGTTTACCACGTGGAAGGCTTAAAAGCTAATCTCATTAGTATAAACCAACTATGTGATGACAATTTGCATGTTAGATTTGACAAGCATGAATGCAAAGTGTTTGATAATACTGACAATTGCTTGTTCACTGGGGTAAGGTCACAAGATAATTGTTACAAATTTGGTGAAAACTTATCGTGTCTTAGCTCCAAAGTAAATGATCTTGAGGTTTGGCATCAAAAATTAGGTCATGCAAGCTTTACGAAAATGGAAGAGTTGGTGAGATTTAATGTTGTTAAACACTTACCTAAACTTGATTTTAAACAAGTAAGTGTGTGTGGTTCATGGCAAAAGGGAAAGCAAAATAAAGCTTCCCACAAAAAGGTTGATCAAAGTTCCACTTCTAAAATCTTGGAACTAATCCATACTTACCTTATGTGACCCATTAAGGTTGAAAGCTTGAGTAAAAAAAAAAAATTCTTTTGTGTGTGTAGATGATTTCTTTAAGTACACATAGGTTCTATATTTGAAAGAAAAATCAGAAGCCCTTGAGGTGTTTAAGGTGTGGTATAGAAAGGTCAAAAACTTGCATGGTAAGAAAGTGATTAAAATTCGGTCTGATCATGTAACTGAATATGAGAACAACTTGTTTTCTGAATTTTGTGATTCCAAAGGAATAACCCATGATTTTTCGGCCCCTAAAACTCCCCAACATAATGGGATGGCTGAAAGAAAGAATTTTACTTTGCAAGAGATGACACGTGTCATGCTTAGTTTTAAGAACATCTCTAAACATTTCTGGGATAAGGCTTTTAACACGACTTGTCACATAGGAAATATAGTCTAATTGATAGTTGGGTCAACTATGACTCCTTATGAAATACTTCTTGGCAAAAAATCTACCTCAAATATTTTCATGTTTTTGGATGCATATGCTATGTTCTGAATGATAGAGACTATTTGTCTAAATTTGACTCTAAAAGTGACAAAGTTATGTTCATATGCTATTCCATAAACAGCCGTGCATATAGGGTTTACAACCTTAGAACCAAAACTGTTATGTAGTCTATTAATGTCACTTTTGATGATACTGCTGATTTAAATCTAAAAACTCTTGAAGATGATGTCTCAAGTTGCGTGCAAATGATGGAAGACACTCAAAACACAACTGGACAGAAACAGCAAACTGAGATACAGAAAGATGATGCAGATCCTGGTGTGTTCACATCACAACCTACATCAGGATCAAATGAATCTGCATCAGACTCGGAAAATTCGTCTGATAACTCATACTGTGAAGAGGAAAACCTGGACAGTACCAGAGACATACCAAGTAGAATTCAGAAGAACCACCCAGTCTCACAGGTGGTTGGCAATATCAATGAAAAAGTAAGCACAAGGGAGAAACCAAGAATCACTACTAAGATTTGGCTGGATTGAGCTGTGTAAGCTCACAGGTAAGCAAGGTAAGTTCTTGTTGTTTCGTGTCTTATCTTGAGCCTAATAATGTCATAGAGGCAATGAAAGATGATAACTGGATTGTGGCAATTCAAGAAGAATTAAATCAATTTGAGAAAAATGATGTGTGGCTCTTGGTCCCTTGACCTAGGGGGGGAAATGTTATAGCGACCAAGTGGATTTTCAAAAATAAAATAAATGAAAATGGACAAATAACTAGAAATAAAGCTAGACTTGTAGCTCAAAGCTACACCCAAGTTGAGGGAATTGATTTTGAAAAAACATTTGCCCCAGTTGCTCGAATATTAGGCTTCTACTTGCCATTGCATGTTATTTGGACATCACGCTACATCAAATGAATGTACAGAGTGCTTTATTAAATGGTGTCCTTAATGAAGAAGCCTATGTTGAGCAACCAAAGGGCTTCACATATCCCCATTGCCCTGATCATGTTTATAAGTTGAAAAAAGCCTTGTATGGCTTGAAACAAGCCCTTAGGGCTTGGTATGGGAGGCTCACTGAGCACCTCATACAAATGGGATTTAAAAGAGGCGAGGTAGACAAGTCTCTATTCATTTTGAAAGATAAATAAGGGATTTTGGTGGCTCAAATCTATATAGACGACATTGTGTTTGAATTTTCATCAAAGAACATGTTTGTTGGACTATTTTGTCACTAGTATGAGCACCACCTTTGAGATGAGTATGGTGGGTAAATTAAACTATTTCCTATGACTCCAAATAAAACAAAATACGGAGGGAATGTTTATTTCACAAAGCAAGTATGCTAGAAACTTGGTCAAAAAATTCTCTCTTGACAAATCCTCTCATCTCAAGACTCCTATAGGATCATTCCAAAAGGTGTGTAACAACGAGTATGGTGTGGATGTTGAACCCACCTTGTATAGAAGTATGATTCGAAGCTTGATATATCTTTCAGCAAGTCATCTTGACATCATATTTAGTGTGTGCCTATGTGCAAGATATCAAACTAGTCCAAAAATCTCCCACCTTAAGGCCGTTAAGAGAATAATTAGATATGTTGGGGGAACAATCAACTTAGGACTAAGCTATACTCGAGAGACATACAAATCTGGTATGATTAAGTGACTCTGATTGGGCAGGCAATACTGATGATAAAAAAACACAACTGGTGGGTGTTTTTATCTTGGGAACAACTTGATTTCTTGGTGCAGTCGAAAACAAAGCTGTGTATCCCTGTCAACTGCTGAGTCAGAATATGTTGCCTTTGGCAGTTGTTGTTCTCAACTTCTTTGGATGAATCAGATGATTAAGGATTATGGGCTTAAAAGTGATGTTTTAACTGTATTTTGTGATAATCTAAGTGCCATAGAAATATCAAAGAATGCTGTTAAACACTCTCGTACTAAACACATAGACATTAGACATCATTATTCGTGATCTTGTTGAGCAGAAAATTATTAGCATGGAATCTATAAGTACTGAAAAACAATTGACTGATATTTTCAGCAAATCCCTTGATTTTCAGAGATTTTCTACCCTAAGAAAGTCTCTGAGTTTGTGTATCATCTGATGATGTGATCTCCCGTGTGATCACACCAGAACCTACACCTGTATATTTTATTTCTAACAAAAAAAATGTATTGCATGAGATTTCTCAGTGTGGTCACTTGGATTACATCTCTGACATGACTCCTCTCTGAATTGTGAATTCCTCTTAAAAGTGTTAACATCTGTTAACTCAAATTTATCCTATTGGATGTCTCTTGGTGGGTGCCTAATCTAAGGGAAACAACTGATCCACTCTTGGTATGAAGCCATTTCAATGTGATCAAAATGACATCAAGAGAAAGTTTGGATCAAATTGACAAGATCATTCGAAAGATGGCTATCCATGAAGGTAAAGAAGAGTGAAAGCTACCCACCAAACTTTTTCCCACAAATAAAAAATGGGTGGGTGCATTCTAGAGGCCAAGAAAGACAAGAATTTAATTCATTGACTCTCTTAGAGGAGATGTGTCCCTTGATGTGATCTCATCCCATGCCACATATATACTGAGATTTATCCTTCACATGCTTGAACATTATGCATCATTCTCTTAGACATAAATTAGGTCAACCTGGTCATTGGTGAAAATATTGTACAAATCTTTTTCTCTTCCTCATTCGTTTAGTTAAAAGATATTGTGCTCAATAAAATTGTGAATTTCTTATTTATGGTGATAAAGTGTTTAGAGGGAGTATATTTGCGGATCTTTGTGGTCTTTTTATGACAGGTATATCTTTCACAAAGGAGAAAAAGATTTGAATTTTACAATGTTTACTACAAATTTTGATCCTTATCATCTAAGGAATTCCAAAAGATTGAGGTAATAACAAAATTCGGATGCCAAGGTATTAACTTATCTCCCTCTTAAACTCTATCCTCCTAGGTATTCCTCTCCTACAAGGACTTTACTATCCCCCTTATGCTATCACATATTAAATAGCACCCGCCACTTCACAATAATTACCGCCTCCTTTCTCTAGCTAATCTCTCTGTGCTATCACAAATTCTCTCTCTATCTTCTTTCTATCTATTTCAACCAGGTTCCATGGCATCACCAGCTAAGTCTGCTCCTCCAAGCACCACCGCCTCACCACCACAGTATCCGACAGCCCCAACAGGCGTGCACGACAGCACTGTGGAGTTGCTCGTCGACACAGAGGCAACGCCTGTCTCAATTTCACTTCCTAGGGCTCCCGATAATGTCATCGACGCAGATAATCCAGGAGATTTAAGGTCGATTGGGACTCATGCAGGCATGGAAATGGGGCCAAATTGGTCTATAAGGAAGAAAGGTTTCTCTTCACACATGCAGGATTATACCCCTAGGGTAAGGCCAAACATGGCCGAGCATGAATTTTTGGCAGGAGAGGACGAGGATTATGAGCCCAACGCTGAATCGAAATGTAAAAGGAGGAAGCCCTCAGTTACCATCTCGGGAAGTCCATCCACAAAGGCTTCTACTCCAAAACAGAGCAAAGATTTCGGTGCATTGGCCCTAGACGTAGACAGTATGTTGCACTTACTGACTCAAGCGACTCAGAAGGTCCCAGTGCTGAGGATTTTGAGATAGTATCTGTGAGGACCCCGACCCGGAACCTACACGTGTCCCGAACTGGAGCGTCCTCAACTAACCCAAATTTCCTAAACTTTAAAAACTTTGATTTAACTTTCAAACACAAACACAATTATCATACCCATTTCAAAATAACTCTACTCCTTTCCACATTGGAGGAAAAGTTGACCAACTTCGAAAGTAATAAACTATTTTAGTTACAAAAAGTTATCGGTTATAAAATAAAATTAAGGTTTATAAATACAAACTCCTTAAATAAATTATACCAAAATACACTTTTTACTCCAACCTATATGTACCCCGACAATTCTCAAAATATCACTTCCAAACTCCTCACCGCCCTTACTTGGCTGGTCCGCCTGTCTCGGAATCTAAAAACATTAAAGGGAGAGGGGTGAGAATAAATCTCAGCAAGCTATTATGAATGCAGCAATATGCCATATAAGATGCAACACATAACAAGTTACATACAACACATTGGAAAAGCTGTAAACACCTTCCGTTACCTTGGTTTACCTTTTCCCGTCTGAACAATAGTCGTACAACATTGGGTATAATAATACTCCAATCTTAGGTGAGATGCTTAAGCAATACTCACATCTTATAAGACCCGTTTTTCAGGGAACCAAATAAGATAGTAGCAACTCTGTAAGGCTTTTGGCTCACTACAGATGCTATAACCCCAAACTGTGGCCACAGAAGGGAACGGTCACAGATATAACATAATCCGATCACATTAGGTCACACTTCCATAATTGATCGTACTATGTTATACCCCCAAACATCAGCTGATTAACACATTATCAAGCACATAATAGTTACTTGAAATATAATCCACAAACGGGATAAGCAATATAGCCACATGGTAAAATATACTCATGTTCAACAATCTCATAGTGTAACATTTATTAAAACAATATGCATAATTAAGCAATATAACCACATGGTAAAATATACTCATGTTCAACTAATAATCAGAGTGCATCATTTAAGTAATACACTAAGCATAATAAAATCCATAAATATGTACTCAAGTAAGATAATGAGATATCATCAACCCATCTTACTTAGTCATTATACAACAATATATGATCTCTATAAGAATCCAAGTTAACTCTGCCAAGTTGGAGTCACATTTAATAAACTGCCAAATGATTTCTAAGTCGGAGGTAGAGTGCTTCCGTAGTTCCATTTTAATCCATTCAAGGTGTTATTAAGTGGCCCAAGTAATCTACTTTAACCTAGGTTAAAAGGATTAAATTCATATTTCGGAAGGGTTAGGTTCCACTACTTTAAATTGTTTAAGGATCAAGCTAGGAGGTTGCTAGTGAAAATTCAGCAGGAAAAGGAACTGGACACAATTTTGTCGACATGGGCGACCGCCCAAAGGGGTATGGGCGACCGCCCAAGCAAGGGTAATATGAAGGGTATTTTCTGTGGTCATGGGCGACCGCCCAACTCCGTGGGCGACCGCCCGAGGCGATTTTTCAGTTTCAGTTAAATCAAATCCAAACCCAAACATGCTCAAATTTAGTGAACTTAGAGGGCTTACTAACCTCATAACTCTCATACTAAATCATATAACCCAAAATGATTTAATCTTATCTCATTTATCCCTTGAATCTCTACTCATTTCACTCTCACATTCCAAGTCTAAACTTCATAATTTAATTAACCCAAAATAACATAAACCTAGATTATTTCCACAAGATTTCCAACCCCTTCACCAACACATTTCAAGTTAATTCCTTTAAAACTAACTTCACCCATTTAACTAACCCATTTCAAGTTTTCATTCTCTAAATCTAACTCCACCCATTTCTTCCATTCTTTAACACTTCCAAGAACAACAACATTTTCCTATGACCTTAACCAATTCCTTCATTTCAAGAAAGTTTCCAAAGCATCCAATAAAAATTATAACAACAATAACAACAATAAATATCTCATGAACATTTAGAGGAATGAAAGTCATAATAACTCACCTTATTAAATACAAGATGAAATGAAGTTTTTCTTGGCTTGATCAACTCTCCTAGTTTGCTCCACTCTCAAAAGTACAACCGGATTTGAAAATGGAGGAGGATTTATCTTGGGAATAATTTGGGGAATGAAGCTTTCATGAGGAGGTTTTTCCATGGAGATTGTAAGAAGAAAATGAAGGAGGATGATGAAGGAGGTGAATAAAAGGGATAAGGGAGTATGGGAGGTGTAAGGGGAAGTATGGGAGGAGTAAGGTCATTCTTGACTAAGGAGTGTAGGGAGGATTTTAAGGAATAAGGCCCCCCCACTATTTTAAATAAAAGGCTTTCAACATCAATAACTAGGTCCTCCAATATTCCAAAGCATTTAAACTAAACCCTCCTACTCAAATACTTTATCCCACACACATTAACCTCCTTTTACATTTTATTCATTTTCTATTATTATATTTTCCCCAAAATGCTTTATTTTATTTTTCTAGAAATCCTAAGGATTCTAAATTATTTTCCAACCATTTTATCTTAAAATAAGAAATTAAAGACATAAATGAACACATAAAGTTAACATAAATTTTAAAAGCATATAATGTAATATTAAAATTGTGCCTAGGGTTAGGGTCGTTACAGTATCACAGAGTACTAGGGTTGAGAAGACTATTGATTCTGCAAGCCATGACATTGAGGACATCTTTCCTCATGTCTTGGTGACTCCCAAGGATCTCGCATCATCTAAATCAACAGTTACGATCCTACACCAGCCTCCACTGCTGCTATCCCCACTGCTATCACACCACCACTATAATCGGTAGCTGTAACTTTCCCCTCTGTATGTGCCCATCATGAAGAAAATGAGGATGAAGATATTTCCCTTCAAGCCCTACTAGATCTAAAAAGGGGCAAAGGGAAGGCAAGACAGTCAAAAGCAGAGGCAACTGCATCTATAGCTGATCAAGCTCCACTACTGGACTCTGATGATGATAAGGATATAACTTTTAAGCTTGGAATGGAGGAACCGAAAACTGAAGGAGCTGATGTTGGTGAAGATGTGATGACACCAGCACCTACATCAAGGAAAAAGGGCATAAAGAAGGCCCAAGCTACTGCAAGCTCCACGCCTATGTCTAGGCGTTCCACACGTGCCAGAACCTCCAAGAGCACTGTAAGTTCACCTCCTTCTGAAACTTTCATATCAAGTGAGGCAAAGGAGAGGTTTTAGTTCTTTAGAATGAAATGTTTCATTGTTGAAAGGGTCCAAGATAAAACGTTTGAGGATGTGAGGATGACTAGGTATCTAAGAGAAAAATCCATTCTCCATACTGTGACCTACCCAGTACACTTATATCCCTCTCTTGTTTGTGAGTTTTATGCAAACATTCTACAATCCATTCAAGACCTAAGGTCTGATAACTTTGAGAGAGTGATTTTAAGGGGTAAATCCATATATTTTTCCCCATCTACCATCAACTCCTTTCTTCAAACTCCCAATCCTCAAAACATTTCTGACATGACCCCTAAAAATGAAATTGCCACTACCATATCCAACGGCCTTGATCTTATTTGGCACAACCAATACAAGTGCACCATGCTGACCTCCTTTTGTGGTTTTCTGTTCAAAATTGCTACCCGAAACCATCCTCCAGAAAACAGTCACTTCTGACCCCAAACAGATCTCATCTATAGGATATTCCGGGGAGTTGAATTCAATCTTGGGGAGATTGTGTTTGCTAGCATTGTCCAATTTGCTGAAAAGGAAATTCCCTCTGATCTTCCATTTCCCTCCTTAATTTCTGGTATATGCTTGGAACAAGGGGTCGACATTATTCCTTCTGACAGGCTATGGGAGAAAGTTGAACCTTTTGGGATTCAACCTATTCTGGAATGCACCAAGCGCACGATTGATTTTCCAATAGAGTTTCTAGATGATCCAGCTGTTGAAATTCATGAGGATGATGAAAATGATATGTCTGGTGTGGGTGATGATGTGCCCACATCTCCCATGTCACCAATTGATACAACAGACATCTATGATGAGTAGATCAAGTTTCTTGAGAAGGCTATGCTACAGGCTCGTGTGCAGTTTAAGAAAATGGTTGATAGGAGGAACAGACTGTTGGCTGCCAAGGCAAGTCTTTCTGGACAAAAAGGGGGAGCTAGCACAAGCCATGTTTTTTAAGACATCAATCAGAACTTTCGATGGGAGCTGCTTGAAGAAACCAGAGCTGAAATGGAGAAAACTGATTAAATGCTCTTTATGAACTGCTTACTATTTTTTGAACAATATTTCGTATTTTGTGTGTGTTAGGTACAATGATGAATTGGTATGTTTGTTTGTTTTTGAATTATCTTGATATTTGCTTATTTAGGGGGAGTTTGATATTTAATATTAGTTTATCATATCTACTCTTGGCTTATGATTCGTTTTGACCATAAAGCAACAAATCAGAGGGAGATTGAAAGTGTGTGATGTCACACACGTATTAACAAGTTAATGGTTGAATTAATATAGTTTTGTTACTTTCTTTATATTAGTTAAAATAAGTAAATATTGTATATGTTATAATTTAGATTTATTTTATTAACTAATCTACTAACCAAATATTGAATATCTTTTAGTGTATATTTGATTATTTGTATGTATCTCTCATTCAAGGAAAGAGTTCACAATAAGAAAGATAGAAGTCTAATTGTGAAAGATCTTCTCAAATAAATCACCTACTACAAACAAGGACCTCATTGCATATAAATTAGAACCACACGGCTCATTGAAGACTGCGGTTTTTATGCTTTAATCTCTAAACTTCCAAATAATCAAAGAGTGTTTTAGTGTGAGAGGTTGTTTGGTTCTTTTATTCTTCTTATTGTTCGTGTAATCGTTTCGCAATTGATTTTATAAAAAGAAGTTTTTTATTTTATACAACAAGTTGATGTAGATAAATGTTTAATTTTGTGTTTTTACATTGTTTAAGTTATTATTCCGCTGTTTTTGTACTGTGTTGATGCTGGTGCTATCACACCAGGACTCACACGAGATACTTTTGTTTTTACTTGTCAATTTTATCTACTCAATTTTTTTCAAAATGTTTTCTAAATAATTTTTTTTTTTTTAAAGCCTAAAACAAGGGAATGAGAGACTAGCTTAGTAAAGATCATATGGTCCATAAACGCTGCAATTGGTCCAAATATATTCCGGGGCTTGGGCAGTTGCTATATGCCAACAAACCAAAAATGACAAAATAACTAATCTTCCTACTAATTTTGACTTTCCAACAAAACCCTTCTTTTACTTGATACAAATTGTCCAACAAGACTTCACTTTTGGACAAGAATTGGTAATTTAACACATATAAAAGTGTTTACTAAAATTAAAATTATCCTATCCACCAAAATCAAGAATTATACAACCACTTTATAGTGGTTCAACCTTTACCCAACCCCTCAAATAAAGCTTTCAAAGGTCAAAAACCAAACCAAATACAAACCAAGGCATAATCTCGGGTCAAACACTGGGATCAGCACAGTCCGACTATATAATAGTCGGATACTCTAAACAGTTCATATACTCCCTTCGCCCCACAATAATATACAAAAAGACACCTTTTGGGCGTCTCACAATAATCTGCAAAGTTCCAAAATGAAAATGGGACCCACTTGTCTCTACTCACAACAATTATCCACTTACTCCACTTTCTCTCTCCTACCCAACCATCTACATTCACAATACATCACCTTTTTCACCTTTTATCTTAATTCTTGTGTCATCCTATTTTGTGGGCATTTCTTCGAGACGGAAGGAGTATTAGATCATATTTAAATGAGTGATTCATGTTGATGATAACGGAATGGTGAAGTACTGTATATGGGTATATCAAAAGACATTAATATTTTTAATAAATGATCAAATAGTCATGATTTCAAAAAATGGACCCATATCCGAAGAGTGAAGTTCATAACGTCAACAGTGAAGTTCATAACGTCATATATGTCATCAAACTTGGCTTCTTCTTTAATCTTTATCCCCTATCCAATCCCAAACTACCATATCTAACCTCCACCTTTTTGCACTTCCCACCTCACCAAACCAAATTTAACTAATTAAAATTCTTCAAACGTTTATATTTTGCCCACTTTCCACCCTCTTCATCTGCCACGTGCTTACTTGCCATTGTTGCCAAGTAATTGCCGACCTCCCTTGCCTAAAATCACTGTCACTCCCTACCCAGATTTTGCCACGTATTGTAACTCCCGTTAAAGCAATCGTCAAACTCTAGAAAGAGTGAAAGAAATGCCAACTTCCCACCCAACCAAGTAACAACGCGACAAATTTGAGACATGCAGTTTGACTGCGCTGCGCTGTAATTGGATGCTTTAAAAAGTAATTATTTTCAAATAAGTAAATCCTATTGGCGATGAAGGATTGTCAAAAGATAATAATATATTTATGTATGATAAGATAAATAAATCAGATTAATAAAAGAATTGAACTGTTGTACAATTTAACTGAATATACTACAAGCATATACCCTTCAAAAATGAAATCTTTATGTCCTTCCTTCCCACCTTATATATAAATGCGTACGTACTAAAAGTCTAAACACACAGCAAACCAATTCTTTGGGTCTTTCTTTTTCTTTCTTTCTTCTTCATCTATTCTTAATTCTTGACAACTACTACCGAACATGGAGTGGAGTAGAGGCCATTTTCTTGGCCGTGGTTCTTCCGCTGTCGTCTCTGTCGCCACCTCTGCCTCCGGCAACGTTTTTGCCGTCAAGTCTAGAGAGTTATCTCAAGCAGAGTTTCTTCAAAGAGAGCAGAGGTTTTTATCAGTTTTGTGTAGTCCTTATGTGGTTAGCTATAAAGGGTATGACATTAATAGCGAGAACAAGCAGCTTATGTACAATCTTTTCATGGAGTACATGCCCTTTGGCACAATTATTGATGCAATTCGCGGCCATGGCGGGCTGATTAAGGAGTCGATAATTGCAGATTACACAAGGCAAATTGTACATGGGCTAGATTACCTTCATTCAAATGGGGTAGTGCATTGCGATATTAAGGGTGTTAATATTTTAGTAGGTGAAAGTGGGGCCAAAATCGCCGACTTGGGTTGTGCAAAATGGGTGAATCAAGCGGCGGCGCCACTTGGGGGCACGCCAATGTACATGGCGCCTGAAGTTGCACGGGGAGAAGAACAGGGGTTCCCGGCAGATATATGGGCACTTGGTTGTACAGTTATTGAAATGGCCACCGGAGGATTATCACCGTGGTCTAGCTCTAACAATGTCACTGACCCATTATCACTTCTTTATCGGATTGCATTTTCCGGGGACTTGCCGGAATTCCCCAATTTTCTCTCCGACCAAGCTAAAGATTTTTTGAGCAAATGTCTCAGAACAGATCAAACGGAGAGATGGACAGCGAAAGAGCTTCTCAACCACCCATTTCTAGAAGAATCGAAAAATCAAAATCAAGATTTCATTACAAGCTCACCGACAAGCATTCTGGATCAAGACATTTGGAATTCAATGGAAGAAGAAACGGGAAATCGTGATCATCAAGTTCAATCATGTTCATGGAATTCAGCTGCGCAAAGGATCGAACAGCTGGCGTGCAGTTCAGGAGAGGAGGCAGATTGGAGATGGGAGGAAGACACTTGGATGACAATCAGAAGCAATGGAGAGTGTGGGCCAGTAACAGGTTGGGTTGGTGATGACATGGAGGTAGAATTGGAATTCAATGTCAGCTTAAAGAAGGAATTTGTTAGGGGGTGTAGTAGTAAAATTGGTAGATGTGAAGGGTGTAGTAGTAATATTGTAGAAAAAAGTGTGGTTAATATAGAGAGACGTAATGTGTCACTGTTGCTTGATCAATCCCAATTTTTATAAATAATTTGTGTGTAATCGTCCAAGTTATAACAAATGATTTAATGATCTGTCTATACGGTTGCATTGCTTGTTTAAACAAAATGGAACCACTATTCTATTCTAAGTCAAGTAAAAATGTACTCCCTCATTCTCATATCTACGTGCACACTTTCCATTTTTGGCGTCCCAAACCTACGTGCACATTTTCTAAAATTGAAAGGAATCTTTACTATTTCCTCCACTCATTCTCTCTCCTACATTATTTTAATACTCACAACACCATTATAATTTACTATTCCCTCTACTTATTCTATCTCCTATTTTATTTCACACTCACAACACTTTCAATATAATACTCCCGCCTTAATTTACGTGAAAAGTCAAACTAGACACCAAGGTCCGGGGCGGAGGGAGTATTGAATAGTAACTCTTATTATTCAGTGTTGTTGTTAAAGTTGAAACGTCAATTGTTTGCAAGCTTCAATAGTTTGTAAATAACTAATTTTTAAGCATTTGATGTTGTTATGATTAACAAATGGTC
Source organism: Adenophora triphylla var. japonica (assembly GCA_022495995.1). Taxonomy (NCBI): domain Eukaryota; kingdom Viridiplantae; phylum Streptophyta; class Magnoliopsida; order Asterales; family Campanulaceae; genus Adenophora; species Adenophora triphylla. The sequence goes on along the minus strand of JAFEMH010002108.1, from coordinate 129,399 downwards.
CCTGAAAAAAATATAAAAAAATATTAACCAAGTAATATTGAACACACAACTCAAAAATAGAGGGGCAAATATGATATTCGCAAATCACATATCGAAAATATATAAAAATTTAGTATGCTATATCGAAGGCTCATAAATTACTACTAAGCATTACATCATTCATTTAACTTTTGAAGGTTTGTGATATACTGCAGTTAATTCAAATGAGCAGGTGACTAGTAGGCCAATGTGTGGTGTGTGTGTGGTGTATGCGTAGCGTGTCGGGTTTCGGACGTTACAAATGGTATCACAACGAAACCCTGACCTTAATGCTTGCGAGTTAGTCCGGGGGTATGATCTGAGTATTGTTTGAGCCTTGCCAGGGACAGTAAGGATTTGAGTGGAGGAGATTGTGATATCTCCCATTTCAAATCGAAAATATGTGAAAATTTTGTTTGATATTTGATATATAGAAGGCTTATACATTATTACTATATATCAAACCATCTATTGAACTTTTGGAGGTATATGATGGGCTCTAGTTAATCCAGACGGGGAGGTACTAACTAAGTCAATGTGTGGTGTCTGCGTAACGAGTCGAGTTTTGGGTTGGGGTCGTTACAGTAAATAATCGGGTGAAACCGTTGTTTATTATAAGAAATGGTCAAAGTTATGATATACTCCCTACAAGAATTAGTTCATAGTGAAGTATTCTAAATATGAAAAGTGAGTTGGGGGGAGAGAATTTGAGATAGAGAATAGTAAGTGAATAATTATTATGAGTATGACAAGTAAGTCTTATTAATAAAGATATATTAAAATGTTTTCATTTTGGGTATGTCAGTTTAAATGAGACACTCAAAATGAAATTATATACCTTTTTGAGTAAAATTTTTTGTCTTTTCAAATGAGCCATAGCGGTAATAGTTTTCTAAAAGAGTCAAATTGTAAAAATTAATGTATTTAATGATAAAAAAATGTTGAAGATAACTTCGAAAAAGGGGGCCATTAACATAAAGTGGCTTCTCCACTCTGTAGCATGCATGGACTCAGAAAATCTATTTGGTCCAAATCTAGACCAAGGCCTGATCTATGACGATATTTGTTAATTACTGATCCAGGAACGGGGTAGTGGATTCAGGCCCAAATTCCTCTGAATTTTGACTTTTTTGATTTGTAAAATGGTACTAGAATTTATGGTCACATTAATTGATACGTCTCTTAAAAAAAATCTCACTTTTTTATTTATTTTTTAATAATAAAATCTCATTTTTAATGTAAATAGTTAATTAAGTGAATCTCATAAGCTATATTTCTAAATGTTTGAACAATCATTACTTTCATTAACGAAAATAATAGAAATGAAATAATCAAATAGAAATATCTTTGTAGAAGGGAGAAATTATAATGACCCTAAAAAAAAAATGAATCCAATATCCGATTTTGAGCTGAGAGTGAGTGACCATAATGAAGGTTAAGCTCTCCCTACAAAAATTGCTACATTGGCTCGAGCTCGAGAGTTCTTGTTAAACTATAACGGCCCTTTTTAGGATTTGTGTATATGAATTTGTAGAAGTTTAATTGACAAATGAGTCCAAGAATAAATCGTAACTTGATTTGAATCAAAGATGGAAGAGGAGAAGAATTTTGAATTAAATTTGGAGTACTAAGGTGCTGGATTTTGATGCTGGTCACCCAAAAGATAGCAAGGCCAAGGGCAGGCGCCATACAAGTTTGGCCGGCAGGAGCAAGGCCAGAAGTTAAGGCTAAGGCATAGAGTAGTGGCCAGGTTTGGGTGGACTAACTTGGGCATGGATGGGCCGGTGCTGGCTGTGTGGGCTTTGGCTTCAGTTTGGCCGGCCAGGCTGTCCTTGTCCAAGAAGGAATTTGTACTCATTCCGCATTAGGGAATTGAGTAGTATAAATACTACTATTATACTACTCGTTTTTCGTGATATCTAGTGTGATAGGCATATCAATAATTATATTTATTTATTTGGGCTACATAGATTTTCTAGTTCTTTTGGTGCAGTTCACTTTTCTCATCCGGATGTTCTAGATGTAGGGTTCGCACGGTCAGAATTTTTGTGATCAAAATTCGTGCATTAGATTAGAACTTGTATTTGGTGATTCTCCATATTAATAATATTGTCCCACTGCCTATGAACGTAGCCAAGTTGGTAAACCACGTAAATACTTGTGTTCGTGTGCATGTGTATGTTGTGATTATCTATCTTCTCCGCGCCTGTTTTAACAAACTGATCAAAACTTCTTGGCTGAAAAAGTACAAATTTCGTGCAAGACAGATTTCGTTACAGGTACAGATTTCGTGCAGAATTCGTGCGGTGCAGATTTTGGTACGTGCAGTACAGATTCGGTGCAGATTTCGGTACGTTTGGTACAGATCTGGTGCAGATTTCGATACGTTCGTTACAACTTTGGTACGTTCTGTACAGATTCAGTGGAGATTTTGGTACATGCGGTAAAGATTTGGTGCATACCAAATTTCGGAACATACTAGTTTTCGTGAATTCGTGGGGTACAGATTTTGGCACTTACAAGATTTTTTGTAAAATTCGTGTGGTGCAGTTTTTTTGTGCAAAATAGAAGCGTCTCTGCTGCGTGAGAGAAATATGGATTCAGACATAGAACCAAAAATTGACAAGTTTAATGGGAGGGACAATTTCGATTTATGGCAGATCAAGATGAAGGCTTTGTTGAGAGACAAAGACTTGTGTGCTTCAATAGCTATACTGCAATTAGAGATCAAAAGGGTGATACAAAGGGCAAGGTACCATTCGTTCCCACATCTGAAATTTCGGAGGAGAAAGCGAAGGAAGCAGCAGACCTAATCACTGTTGATGAGAAGGCCCATTCTCAAATCATCAAGAGGCTTGATGATGACATCTTGACGGATTTGTTGGTTGCAGTGATTCAGGTGGGGCTTTGTGGTTGTTGTTGCCTTGTTGGAGAATATGTTCCAGACGAAATCTCTAACGAACAAGCTATACATGAAGTAGAAGTTATTCGCTCTCCGAATGTCTGAAGGTACTCCTATTAGGGATTTCCTAGATCGATTTAATTATCTATTACTTGAATTGCGTAATATTGAAATTGAAATCGACGATGAAGATGTTGCTTTTATTATGTTGGCTTCTTTACCATTGTTATATGAGGGATATGTATACTTCTGCATTAGTGGTAATGACACGGTTACTTTGGAATAGGTAGAGATTGACCTCAAGACCAAATATTTTCACCAAAAGGCGAGTGATATGTGTACAGAATCTCAGTCATCAGGTTTAGTTGCGGAAGACAATAAGAGCCAAGATAAGAGAAATAAGATTTTTCTAAAAGGGGTACATGATCCGGAGATGTCTGTAATTACTGTAATGAGATAGGGTATTGGAAACGTGATTGTCTAAGGATGAAGAAGGGCAAGCAATTTGGGTCAACTGCATCTATGACAGATGACGATTTGGAGGACTACGCTCTAGTAATCAAAGAAGACCAAGGCATGAAATATGCATTGATTCTTGACTAGTACTCTTTTGCCCGTGCCAATGGCACGGTGACAGTATGAACGGTGACGGTATGAAAACGATTGATCCTATAAATATGTATAATGTACTTTGCGATTGCGAAATTAGAGAGAAGTCTATTAGATCAATGTATAGTTAAAGTATTACACCATCACCACAAACACACGTACGAAAATATTTACACAGAAACAAATGGACCTGGCCTAATTATTTTTATGATAGTTAAATGCAAAATATATTCTATATTTAAGTCCAATGTACATATTTGAAATGACAAAAGCATTGTAAGTACAGATGAGCCATACAAAAGGAGGAAAGGTTCCATTCTTTGACTATGAGCATAATTCATTTAACTTGAGTAATATGTACATTATTAATTTTAAGTATGCAAGAGTAAGGGATGGGTACAGTGATGGATTAGCAATTTATACCATTGGGTGAGACTAAATCTCTTTTGTTTTCCTTTCGAGCCTTCTTTTTCTCCTTCTAGCAGAAGCAACCACCATCACTGCCACTCTTTGCCTTGTCACCACTACCACTGTCTTCTTTATTCAGTTGCACAATCTCCACCACCTTGCTTTCACTGTCAACAAATCCATATAAAACAGTCACATTTTACTCCAAATGTTCTACCCGCCATGGCTACCAAGCCTCCAAATGCCTCAACTACATTAATTCCACTTGAAATCAAGTTTCAAGGAAGAAATATATGATCTACTGATAGCTATGAATCAAGTCTTTTTTTTCACAACAATGTTTCCTACTTGTCTAGTAATATACAAATTTTACAAATATTGTACGGAAATAAGATCAAATTGGGAATTTAATGGTCCATGGTAGTTGAGCGATTTCTACAAATAAAAGTAACTAAATTATTTTCCTTTTCACTTTGTTTATGCAAAGACTATATCTAAAGAATTGTTAACTTAAAAGAAACAAAAAACAAAATAAAACATAAAACCAAAATAGATGAACCATAACCAAATTAGTAACTCAGACATGATATTTTTTTGCCGCAAGACATTTAATTTCTCAGCTTATAATCCTAATAAAATCGCATTTGAAAATCCCAATCACCCAACTCCACATAATAGTTATCGTGATATACCGCAACCGCTCAAGCTGTTTCTCACAAAACCATTTATAGATTTTATTAGAGCACACCGTGAATACATAATAACTTAAAATAATATAACATAATAACATGTTGCTATAACTCCATGCCTTAAAGTGAAGATGAGGAGTGAACATCTTACAGTTGTAGAGAGGTCAAGCACATACATTGAATTTGAGTTGTTCGTTCAGGGGTTATAAACAAACAGCCTGCAATTAATCATAAATCAAACCTTAGAATTCAGAATTGATAATTGAGCAACGTTGCCCATACAGTCTGCTTCTTCCACCACTGACCAAAAGTGTTAAAAGTACCATATTTCATTCAACTGCATTTCTAGAATATGGTCATTGGAATATAATAAGCACAAATATTTATTTTCGTTTCACCGCTGCAAACTTACGAAAATTTGAACTAACTTCTTTCATACAATCACAAATAAATGCTACAGAATTTAGAGAAAAACACATGTGCATCCTTATTTACAATTGATCAGTATTTAAAAATACGAATACACATTGAATATTAAGTATTTCATTCTGAGTATGAAACTATAATTAACAATTAACTGATAGAGGAAACTATAAATCATAATACAAACAGTGAAATTAGATCAGAGTTGATGATACATACATTCATCGACCTCTTTTCTCTCGCTGTAATACTTAAAGGAGATGAAGATGAGATGCTAGGACCGGAGAAGAAGGTCTTTACCGGCAAGAATGGTGGTTACGACAGAGGGGGGCGGTGGTGTCCATGAGTGAATGAAGAGAGGGAGAGAAGAACTCTGAAATTGTCTGATGCAACCTCTAATACAGCTAAAACCACCGCAAATTGAACCGTCGTAGTAAGATTGGGCAGAAGGAAGAGGGGGAATAGGGTTAGATTGAAAAGTGAGGGAAGGTTTTGGTAGAGGAGGTCTGCGTGTATAATGGGCCGTGGAGAAGTTATTTTATAAATTCAATCTCAGCCGCTCTGTCTTTGGCTGAAATTTAATCTCAGCCGCTCTTTATACGGCGGTTAAAAGCCACCTTTATTGTAATATAGACTAGTACTTACCTACCCGTGTCAAGGCACGGTGACAGTACGATATAAATATAGTGTGTTTGAGATCAAAGTCTCAAAATGCATAAGTCTAGTATCTATCATCAAATTGTAAACTCTTAAAATTTTCATTTGATTGCAAGAACGACAATATTAATGATCCATTACATACATAATAGTTCCTGATTTTTAATTGAACATTTCAAAAATAATCTGTCTCTTTTGTATTTGTTACAAAAAAGAAAAATATAAAGTAAAATCACATTCTACAATATAGCCAAAATAAGATTGACAAAATACAATTTTATTATTATAACCAAAAAGAAAATTATAAGAAAGTATGATTTCAATTAACTAAAGTTAATCAAATTACATAATCCCAATCCCATCCACTTTCCTCTTTCCCCTCACCTCCCTTACCTCACCCTCTTTCATGTAACCTCAAACCCGCTCACTATCCTTTGAGTTGCTGTTTTTCAAACTTCCAATACTATTATAGAGAAATCATGCTCTAAAATGATACACTATCGAAAATAAAATCTTGACCAAGTATATCAATTATTCTGAGTGCCTGCAATAACAAAGCTAAGTAAAGACATGGAAACAAATTGCAAATATTCCTGAATAACAATAGCAAGCTCACCTTATAAGATATCTCCCCAAACTTTTCAGCACTTTCAAGAAAGTTTGACTTGATGAATAAAAGTACTCATTCCAAAGCTGAAATATATGTTACTTATTGCATGAAAATATCACATCCGACCTTATTCACATAAACATTTAACAATAGTTATTTGACAACAAAAAGATATTATATTGAATACCAAGCCTGCTATCCCTCTCAAAGACTCCATGAGTAGCAAAAGTTCTACAAAAATATAAACCAAGCAAAATAGGCATTATCAAGCAAGCAATAGCACAGTACAAAAAATATTTGTTAGTAAATTCACCATTTAGCTTAATACTTAAAATTAATACTCCGCAGTCCCACTTCAATTGAGCCATGACATCTTTGCACGCTTTTTAAGATTTTTTTTTTTTAAATGAGTAAAGAATTGAAAGTGTGTAGAAGATTAGAGGAGAGAGAATGTAAAAGTTAAAAATATTAAATAGGAGAGAGAATGAGTGGGAGGAATAGTAAGTTAATGATTGTTTTTTTTTGTAAATATGTTAAAATTAAAATGGTATAATGAATGTTTTTTTTTGCAAATATATACTCTCTCCGTCCCACTTGAAATCGCACAGTTACTGTTTGCGCGGGGATTAAGGAAAAAAATAATGATATAAATGTTATGAGTGTAAAAGTAAAATAGGAGAGAGAATGAGTGAAGAGAATAGTAAATTATAATGGTGTTGTGAGTATTAAAATAATGTAGGAGAGAAAATGAGTGGAGGGAATAGTAAAGATTCTTTGCCATTTTAGGAAGTGTGCAATTTGTAATGGGACGTCCAATGAGGAAAGTGTGCAATTTGTAGCGGGACAGAGGGAGTAAACATTATGAGGGTATAAATGTCCGAAATACTGTTCACTTCTTTCCATTTATGGAATGACTCATTTGAAGTGGGACGTCCCAAAAAGAAAAGTGGCTCAATTGAAGTGGGACGGAGGGAGTAATTATTTTTTAACTGTCAACATAATAAAATTCAATTTTGTTAATATAAATTATAATTATTTATATTAGTTAGTAACCGGTGTATAGGGGAGTTTTTTTTTTGTTTTTTCCAACTTCAAATCTAGGTCGCTCTTTGTCTTTTGAGAGATTAAATATGAGCCATTCTTTGTGTGGCGGTTAGAGAGGTAGTAACCGTTGTAGCAGAGTGGGAAGTTAAAAACAAATTTATTTTTCATATTCAATCCTAGCCACCAGTTATGTTTTCTCAAACTCAATCTTGGCCATCGATTGTGTGGCGGTTAGATTTGAGTTGTATTGTATTATAGATTCTGAGGTATAGTATCACATGTGTTCGCACAGGGAATGGTTTGCAATGTACGAGCAGATAGAAGGTGGCAATATTCGTATTGCTAATGGTTCTATTTGCAAGGTGGTTGGCATGGGTTCTATAAGGGGCAGACTTATGGTGTAACGACCCTAACCCTAGGCACAATTTTAGTATCATATTATAAGCTTTTAATATTAATGTTAACTTTATGTGATTATTTTATGCCTTTAATATTTATGTTAAGTTGAGATGGTTAGGAGATAATTTTAAGGTCTTGGGATAAAATGAAAGTAAGTTAAAGTATTTGGTTGAATTAAAATAATTGAAAGTAAAATAAAGTAATAGGGTGGAGTGATAATAAAATGAACAAATAAAATGTTATGGATTGGGAGAGTTATTTTAAAAAGAAAGAAAGAAAGAAAATTAGGAAGTATGGGGGGCCATACTTCCTCCCCTTAATTCCCTCAACCTTACTCCCTTAGTCAATGACCCCCTTACTTCTCCCATACCTCTCCATCCTCCTTACTTTTCCCTAATCATTTTCCTTCTTCATCCTCCTTCATTTCCATCCATGGAAGCTTTTCTCTAGAATCCCTCCTTCCAAGTTACTAGCAAGCTCATTTCTTCTCCATTTTTCAATCCAAGTGTACTTTTGTGATTGGTGCATCTAGGAGAGTTTATCAAGCTAAGAAGATCCTCATTTCATCCTAAAATTCTAAAGTAAGTTATTATGACTTCTTTCTAATAATTGCTCACTTTATGTGTTAATTAATCTCTTGTTGAAAGAAGATGATTTTTGGTATTTTGAATAATGTGTTTGAGTTGGAATTGATCTTAAGTTGTAAATTGGTGATCTAAGTTGAAAGAAGAGTGGTATAGAGAAATTGGGAATATTAATGGTATAAGTGTAAGTGTTTAATGTGGGTTTGGCCAAGTAACTAGAGTTAGAAAGTGAATTATTAGGACCTTCCTCCTATTAAGTGATCATGAATGATTTAATGTTAATATTGTGGTTATGATTGTGGTTTGAAATGATATGACACTCTCTTGGGTTGAGAATTGGAGTAATGAACTAGGATAAAGTTGTTGTTCATAGAAGTGATAAAGAATGTTAGAGAATGGGTGTAATTAGATTAAGAAAATAAGTGTAAAATGTGATGGTTAAATGAGTAGGAAATCTAAGTGTGAGTAGCCTAGGTTAATGGTACTTTGGGGTTTAAATGGTTTGTAATGACATTAGGAAGGTTGACAAATAATCTTATGTTCACAATTTAGAGGAAGCCTAAGTTGGATTTTTGGGTTTTCTTGACTTAGTGATTTAAGGCTGCTGTGATACCTGAATCTGGCTGTGGCACGAGTCGTGCCCCTTGGCACGAGTCGTGCCCATGGCCAACTCGTGGTTACGAGTCGTGATGTGAAAGTCAAATCGTTCTGATCAACTCATTGGGAAATTGGCACGAGTCGTGCCCTCAGGCACGAGTCGTGCCATGTGAGAGTCACGAGTCGTGCTTGCCATAGGACGAATGAATCTGGGAAAGGCCAAAGGGGCACGAGTCGTGCCCTGGGGCACGAGTCGTGCCCTGGCCTGGTGACATTGAACTGTTTTTGGAGCCGTCTAAACCTATTCAACCTAGACCATAATTGAACTTTCTTTAACTTAGATTAAAGTAGAAAGCTTGGGCTATACAATGATGTCTTATTTGGTCAAATGGAATTATGGGAGTAGTTTGAATATTGTCCGGAAAAGGGTTGTTAAGCTTGATTTGTATTTCACCAAAGTGGTTCAAACTTGGGAAGTAGATCTTGAACTTTTATTAAAGTTATCCGAGGTTGTTTAATGATTATGTAGGAATGGTTTATGATACATAGTGGCCTTACTTGCTCCCATACCCTTGGTGATTAATTTGAATAAGTGTAGAAACTATAAGTTACCCTATTATGTTAGTTGAGAACGTATATGTATTACATCGTTGTACTATATTTTCAGTGTGGATTATTTGGCATATTGTTATGTTGTATCCCAAGTGTGGATTATCTGGCATGTTGATATTATTGTATCCCGAGTGGGGATTTATTGGTACATTGTTATGCTGCATCCCAAGTGTGGATTATTTGGCTATATGGATACCTTACTTGAATTCATATTCATTGATGGATTATGCATAGTGTATTAAATGAATGTTGCACTATAGTATTGATTTAACATGAGTATACATTACCATGTTGTTATGTTCTTATCCCCTTTGTGGATTTTATTTCAAGTATCTATCATGTGCTTGAACGTGTTTACACTCGGGGGTATAATGGAATTCAATCAATTATGGATTTGTTCTATAAGTGATTGAAGGTTCATCATACCTGGGACCGTCCCCTCTGTGGCCACATAGTGGGTGTGCTAGCTTGGCTTGTATTGAGCCGAAGCCTTACAGACATTGCGATTTGGTGATTAGGTGGAATGCTCTGTATGAAGCCAAAAGCTTTCTGTAGCGCTGATATTATATGATACTCTGAATAAGGTTCATATAAGTATCCTATTTTCTTATATGGATCTCTGGGGTATGAGTCCTATAAGCGGTGAAGGTGCATGGGGGCAATTCACCAAAGAGCGGAGTTTTACTCCCATGTTGTACGACTTATTGTTCAGACGGGAAAGGTAAAATGAGGTAACGTAAGGTGTTTACTGCTTTCATAATGTGTTACGTGCTACCATGCTATGTGTTGCATCTTGTTTGGCATCTTGCTGCATTCATAATAGCTTATTGAGATTTATTCTCACCCCTTCCCTTTTACTGTTTTAGATTGTGCTGAGACAGGTGACCTGAACCAGTAAGGCCGGGGATAAGAGTGTGGACTCTTGCTTTTGGGACTTGTCAGGATAGGTATATGAGTAGATTGCCGGGAGTCCTATTTAAGTATTACTCTTTTATAAGTTGTATGAAAAACTCTTTTGCTAAACTATGTTAATTAAGGTTTTCAATGTAATTGATCAAGTTATGGTTTGTTGGAATAATCGTTTAAATTCCTCCGAGTGGAGATATTATCAGTTGAATTTATTTTGGAAGTTTGAGAAGTGGTTTTCTTTTAAAGTGAAATAAAAGTTTTAAAATTTTAAGATGGGTTTTCTTGGTTTGAGGAAAGATGATTGTTTTTTACTGTGGATCACCCTCTTCCCTTTTATCCCAAAATGGTTTTTGAGTTCTATGCTAATTTTACCAAAGGGTTAGACAGACCCTCATCCTCCTATTCAGTTTATGTGAGAGGAAAATTTATTCCTTTCTCTCCTTCTGTGATCAATGATTTGCTTGGGTTAGATAATTCTTTAGATCAGATCTGTGATGTGTCTGAGGAAGACCTAGTTTCTACCATCACCCATGGAAAAATAACTTCTTGACCCATTAAGTCAAATGATTTGGATAGTGGCTCCCTTTCTTCCCTTTACTTTTTTCTCCACACCATCCTTACTGCCAACCTGTGCCCCTCCAATAATAAAACCTCAGTTATCAGGGTTCAAGCTGACTTGCTTTATAGGTTGGGCGCTAAAAGGAACATCAATTTTGGAGAATTCAACTTTAGGAAAATTTGTGGCTATGGAGAGTCTCATTCAAAGAAATGGTCTTTGCCCTTTCCCTCTCTCATTTCTCAAATTTTGGTTGCTCAAGGAGTTAAGCCTGAAAAAGGTGAGAATATAATTGATAAGTTTGAACTGTTCAAGGAATCCAAGACCCTATTGGATGAAAAACAGAGATTTGTTGATCTCCCACTGAGAGCTGTGGCTGAAATAGCTATGCCAAATGTGGGCACATCGAGTCCCACATCTGTATCTCCCTTTGATATTCAAATGAAAGACATGGATGAACACTGAGAAATGAGAGACTCTCCATAGCCACAAAGAAATGGTCTTTGCCCTATGCCAAATGCTGCTGAAGCTCTGACCCTTGCACTGATTGATCAACTGCAAGCCTCCAAATCACATGCCAACAACCTCAAAGCTCTAAAAGATAGACTTCTAAGGTGGCATGCATCTCTTTCTGTTCAAAAAGGAGGAGAAGGGACTAGTGCTGCTGCTGCTGGTACTTGGAGACAGTGGGAACTTTAAGTGAGGGGGAGAAGATTTCAAGAACTTTTGCTACGGTGGTTCATAAAAATAATTTAATTTCTGTTTTAGTTTTTAAACAATGGTGTGTAATAACTTAAAACAGGTTGCTGCTGAATGATTTGCTTTTGCTTTTAAAATAATGAACTGCTGGTTTTGCTCTAATATGTTGTATGCAGTTTTTGTGTGTGGATGTGTAAACACATCTGCACACACATCCATTCAGGGGGAGTACTTGCTGCTGTATATTTTGATCACAAATGTGATTATCATAAATCTTTAGTTTTGATCAGAAAGTCCAAAATAGGGAGAGATTGAAAACGTGAGTTTTTGGGAACAATTATTTGTTTCCTTATTTTCGAAATATCTTCAAACATGGTAAGTAGATTTTGTGACTTTCATGAAAGATTTATTATGTCCTACTTTGACAAGGACTTTGTAAATAAAGTAAATATCTTTTATTTATGTACATAGTTTTATATTAGGACTAACCTACTAATAATCTATTTCTTTGTGAGTGTGATTTATGTTTTCTTATAGGATTTGAGATCTCACAAAGGAAGAGTGTTAATTGCGTGAAGATCTTCTCCATGGTGCATATAAATACAAGGTCATTAGCACAAGAGAAGACACGAATTTTGAGAGAGAAAATTTCTTGTTCTTCACAGTTTTTCAACATTGTTGTTTTAGGTTGTGAGTGAAGGTTGTGAGACACATTCGAACTCACATCTAGGTTTTAATCGAGTTCTTTATTTTACTTCTGACTAGAATAGGATCTACTTGGGAAAGGGGTACTGTTCTTGTCATAGAAGGTGATTAGAACTCATTTAGTATTTTCGTCTTTTAGTTTTTCACTTATTATTTTTGTAAGCATCAAAAGTTTTTATAGTGAAAAGTTTTTTGGCGTAAGCCTAGTTTGCTGAACTCAAGATCAGTAAGCGTATATAACCCTTGTGTTATTTATTTATTCCGCTGCATTATCTGTAAATGTGTAAACAGTTGTGAGACACATCTGTACTCACATCCTATCCTAGCTACACAAAACTTTCAGAGGGAGTATATTGACATATAACCAAATTATTGTTAAATCATGACTTTTGTTATGGCCATAAATAAACTGCATTTAAATGCATGTTTTAATACAAAAACCTTATTGATGTGACATGTTCTATTGCCCAGAATGAATAATGGCCACATAATAATATCAGTTGATCACCATATATTTCAACGATGTTCCACCGTGACATTACAACGAACAACGTCGTAAGAAGCTTCAATGAAAAGGGTCTCAAATAAGGCATATCCTCTAGCAAACCGGAATTTCCCAGTGCCGCCCACCACCGCCACTTCTCTCACCGGACCCAATTGCCGCTCGCCGCTAAACAACTCCAAGCTACTACCATTGTACTCGTTGTTAGTGAATACAATTGACAACAATGTAGTGATCCCACTACCATCTATAGAGGATACTATATATACGCCTTGGCCTCGGGCAATTTCGGCCGAGCTTGCATTTGGGCTTTCCGTGATCGGATCATCTACCACAAATATGGTTCCGAAGCTGGTGTAGCTCCAAGCCCGGCCGGGGATGCCGGTGATGGGCAAGGTGGTGGCGTTGGGTCCTGGGGTGGCGCCTGGGCCGGCGGGGTAGTCTTGGAAGTAGAGGGTTAAATTGGTTTGTTTGTAAACACCCACTTGAGATAGGGAGCTTGGGAAGAAAATAGTAATTAGGAACAACACACGGAGCAATTTGGTTTCTAGGGAGTTTGATGGAGCCATTGGGTAGATTGTTTGCGGACTATCAATGCTTCTTATAGAGTTGGAATTTGAATAAGGAGAATTTGACTCTTTCTATAGGTCGGGAGTGGGGCGGTGCAACTAAACTCATGGGGGACCTAAGTAGCTGCAAGGGGGCCAGTTGCCCCGCTTGACTTTTTTTTTTTTTTTTTTTTAATTTTATATTAAACGACATCGTATTGTACATGGTATAAATAAACATTCGGCGAATAGAATTAGAATAGTAAAAAGAGAAAATTAAAGAATTGTATCTGTGACTCAAGACGGAACGACGAATGACGAAAATGTCACCATCGGTAGTAGAGGCGGAAGGTTGCAGCATTTAAAATATATAAATGACATCTCCATTGGAAATCTTTTGAAGCCAAAAGGACTAGTGTGTTTGATCGTCTCATTCAGATGATTGGTTCAGCAATAGAGGTAATTTTATGTCATTATGTACAAAAAAAAAAAAAAAGTACTCCTCCGTCCGTAATACTTGACACGATTCTTTGTTCGCACGGGAATTAAGGAAAAAGTAAAAAGGTTGATGTGTTGTGAGTGTAGATAGTTAAGTAGGAGAGAGAATGAGTGGAGAGAATAGTAAATTATAATGGTGTTGTGAGTATTAAAATAATGTAGGAGAGAGAATGAGTGGAGGGAATAGTAAAGATTCTTTGCCATTTTAGGAAGTGTGACTTAATCAGGGGACCGCCCAAAATGGAAAAGTGTGTCAAGTATTGTGGGACGGAGGGAGTATGTAGTTAGCTTGTTGCTTAGATTATTTTAGTCACACTAAAGTTGTATTGCATGTGAAAAAGATGACAAAAAAATAAATAAAAAACGGGGGCAGCAATTCTTTGCTTCAAAGAATCTTGACCCCTTTCTTAATTTCCTGTATCCGCCACTGATTAAACTGTACTCCCTCCGTCCCATGTTAGTTGAGACTAACTTTTTGGGCACACCAATCAAGGAAAAGTAAGTGAGAGAAAAAGTGAAAGAAAATGTTGTGAGTATGAAGAATTAAATAGGAGAGAGAATGAGTGGGAGGAATAGTGGGGAGAGAGAATGTTATGAGTGTAAAAGTGAAATAGGAGAGAGAATGAGTGGGGTAAATAGTGAATATTCCTTTGCCATTTTTGGCAGTCTCAACTAACGTGGGACGGCCCAAAAAGGAAAGAAGTCTCAACTAACGTGGGACGGAGGGAGTATAATAGTTCAACAGATTCAAATTTATTGGTACGAATTAATCTCTACAACAAGTTGGACGGCCTAGATTTGATTTGAGAGACGGGACGTGAAATATCAAAAACACCCTTCACAAGATTCTAGCTTAAAAGCAAGCTTAATGGCCAAAAATGATGACAGGCCGCGGCCGCAGTCCGACCATTGCAAACGAATCCATCAAGATCTTAACAACAAGAAGATCACAAGACCAAACTATATCCATGAAAAGTTTTATGAAATTATTTCTTAAAGGTTATTTAAGGAAAAGAAAAACAATAGAGATAATTTGTGTTCTGTTGCGTTAAACGTCCCGAGTCAACTCAGTAGTGCCAAACGGCAATATTACTCTCAATAATGCAATACCCTTTAACTTTATCAACATGAATAGTTTCAAGCGTAATATAACCCTTGGCAAGCCGGAACTTTCCGGTGCCGCCGACAATAGCCAACTCTCTCAACTTCTCAAACTGCTTACTAGCGCCTTGAACCTCTAAAGTGCTACCGCCGAAGTCTTCGTTACTGAACACAATTGACATCATCACATGTGTATTAGATCCATCTAAAGCTGAGGTCACGTAAATACCTTGGCCCCGCGCAATAGGGGCCGAGTTTTCATGGCGGCCTTCTGTTATAGGATCGTCAGTGACGAATAAGGTGCCAAACTTTTTGAAAGTCCAGGCCTCGTCGGAGAAGGTGAGTGGGAGTATCGTAGGCGTGGGCCCTCCTGAGTAGTCTTGGAAGTAGAGGGTCATTGTGGTTTTCTTGAGCTGCCCGAGTTGAGCTTCTTCTGATGATATGGGCATGGCTAAATGCTAATGGTGTATGTTCTGAGTGTGAAGTTTATAGCATATACTTATAAGGATCATTGAGAGGCAGAGAGGACAGGAAGTGGCATCTTGAGATGTTTCCAATGTCCGGCTGTCTTGGAGGGATCAAAAATTCGATTAAAGAAAATACCACAGATTGTTCGTTTTGTACTTTCAGACAGATTTGAGAATCAGGATAAGTCATTCAGAAATTAGAATGAAGTTTGAGGGATGTGAAATTACAAAATGAGGTGACGATATTTCGTTGGTTACGTCACGCGTGAACCAGTCACACACTGTAATTAAAAACACCAACACAATCATGACGCATCATTTTGTGAATCAAATTTTGCGACTTTTTTGTAACTTTAGTATTACTGTCCAAATCAATGTTTAAGGTCGGCGACAGAATCGAATCACAGGTAGTTTCTATAGTAATACTTAAAACTCATAATTTATGCCAGGTAATACTTAAAACTCAAAATTTATGCCAAAATCATTCGGTTCTTGTTCATTAACTACCATTTTACACAAAAAAACGCACAGTACAACTGATCTCTCCCTTCAAAATATTAAGCTCTACTAATCATGTCTTGAAGCAGACCCTTCTTTTGGACCACAAATTAGTTACCTTACATATTCTTCTTGCCATCAGAATGAGACAAGCTTTGATCAAGGGACTGCAATTGATTTCGAAGTTGTTGATTCTCTGCCAGCAATCGGTCATATTCTAAAAGAAACCCTTCTGACTGATTCTTAAGAGCAACTGAGTTGGCTTCTGCTGTCTTTAGCTCTTTCTCCTTGGCTTGGCACTCAGAGTCCAGTGTAGCAATCTTTGTCCTCAATTTAGACATTTCCTCGTTCAAGGCTTTGAGCTCATCTCCACCGCTGTGCTTACCATCCTCAAAGCTTCGATTCTGTTTCTTTGCAGCCTCCATGGTCTTTCTTAGTAAGCGAAGTTCTCTTATGTAGTGGTGTAGTCTGTCAATCATTAGTGACATGAAAAGGGCAAACCCTGCATCCAACAATGTTTTGCATAGATTCAGTGAACGCAAACAAACAAAAATGTACAAGCAAATAAACAAGGGTGAACTCCAATTATTGACATTTGTCCAGTCCGTTGTTCAGTTCAGAAAGGGCGTCCTCATTGTACTTGGCAATGCTGGGCCTTATGCCCGTATCCTTTTCGATCCAACTTTTGTTTTGACCTAAGTGTGGACTTCCCACAAAAAAAAACTTATATTTTATGGCCCCAGTGCCAAAGAAAGTATTCTGGTCAAGGTACAAAGATGGTTATAGGAGAGAGGACATGCTAAGTTGATTGCAGATAAATCATAAATTACAAAAAGAAAAAAAAAAAGAAAATATTATAAACACTCTGAACAGATCTCAAATGAGGATCATCATAGTTTGTTAATAGAACTCAGATTAACCCTGCACGTGGGAGTGGGGTCTTAGCCTGATGGTTAGGATTCATGGCTTTCAACCTGGAGGTCATGGGTTCGATTCCCCCACCAGTGGTTTGAGGGAATGACATTGCCCTCCCTAGCATAGCTAGGCGCCTCTGTGAAGTGCATCAAGGGGGGAGCGGTGAAATGTGTTGATCCCCTTTAAATAAAATAAAAAAAAAAAAAAGAACTCAGATTAACCCTGAAAACAATGACAGAACAATGAAATAGCCAATCATGCAACAGCTATTTGAAACAGGTTTGTTATTCTATGATTTATGACTTATGAGTAAAAAAATTTTTAGTATTCCTCAAAATAATTAGAAATACTATGCGACTTATGCATTTGCTTGTTTATGTCAATGGCACACCACCTACGGAAAAAAAACCAAGTACTGCAAAAAAAAAATCTAATCAGCAATCATTCGATCTCCATCTAGTTTGCTCATTCTATAGATGAGCAACAATTAAATACAAGTTTCAGAAGGAGGTACTCACTTGGTTCAGGCATCACAATTGTAGTTCAACTAAGCCTTTAAAGATTGAAATAAAACTTTCAGATTTTTTTTAAAAAAAGAACGAACAAATTTCCACCTTAAAATTCAATTTCACGAGGATAAATTTTGAAGCTCATAAAAATAAATGAAATTAGTCTATAAACAAGACTTATGGATGGAACATCACAAAACAAGAACTAGCACTGTACTAGTTCAACGGAGGGGGGTATATTCGGATTGAGAAAAGATTCCAAAGAAGAACTAAACATTTTCTAGAGTAGGGACAAGTCCAAATTCTCAAATCAAAGACACAGAATCTATATTGTGTTCCAAACACAGATTCTGTGCAAGTTCGGGAGTCACGTAGTAGGGAAAAGGATCTAGAAGACCAATTTAGCTTTCTGCACAAATTCCAATGCAGAATAACATAGGACCAATCCTCTACTTCTTCAGTTTACGGGTTTACTATGTCTACCGTTGTCATTTGCTCAATCCCACTTCAAATTCATTGAATTTCCAAGAGGATGCTGGGGATGTTGGATGAGGATAACATAGTTGTATCTCAATTTTACATTACACCATTATATGCCAAAAGAAGAGTATATTCCACCAATGCGAATAGGAACAAAATGAAATTTTGCAACACAGAAGTAAAATAGAATTATTGTCTAAATTCAAATAGGTGTAGTTACTTCCTAATAAGAAAGTGGATAGTAATGTAACTCCTATAAACGCGTTATATTATGCCATCACTTCAGTATGACCAACAAAGTATGAAGCACCATCATGCTATTCACTCATATCAACAAGCAACTTTGTACAACAATAAAGTACATATGTGATACATTCATAAGGATATGAGTGACTGCAAAAGATAACAGTAAGGTTTTGGCTTCATAAATCAATTATCTCAAATCTCTAGTGAGCTGTTTGCATTTTCTAAACACCAGTTAATAAGCACTGAAAATTTTGGTGAATCGTCCATTCACGCTCACATGTTCCTCTGATCAGTAAAGTATCACGTTTTTCGAAGTATACAAACCTCAAATAGTTACCATGTGAAGAAAAGGCTTCAAAAATGTATTATCAGAAATTTAGAGCCACCACACCATTTTCTCCAGTTTCAATTGAAATTTTGAACTTTAACTCAATCCTACCTTAAAGCATAAACTCATTGGTAAAAACTTCTCGACTTCAGTATACGAATATCGATTAATTGATTATCATCAAAAAAAATTTTCCAGCAAAACACAGATAGTCATAATCATATGTTTGAGGTTCAAAATACATACATATATACTAGGAAATTTAACTGGACCAGTAACAGAGTAGCAGAACAATTCCAAAACTCTGGAAAATGAGGAAGAGACTAACACAGTTAATCACATATCCCTATCCATTAGAAAAATTAAATTAAAATAGAGAGAGGAGAGAGGGATACCCATGAGAGAGGCTTCGAGCATGTGAGTAGCAAGGAGAATCTGATCGGTAGGATTGAGGGCGTCGATTGGACGAGACTGGATATCCTGTATGGTGTAAACCGTGTACATCATGATCACGAAGACGGTAGCTCCGACCGATTTGACAACGAGCGGCGCCGTTCCACGTTTCACCCGATCCAAAGTCAGGATGAGAAGCTTCCGTAGCGGTGTTTTGAACAGAAGCAACAAAATCATCGCCATTTCTGCGAATATCACCACGAACAACAGATTAATCATCTTCTTTTTTGCAATACAGAACAGTCCTAAACCCTAGATCGCCGGCGAATTTCGGAGGTTTGGGTGAGAATGGCTGTTTGAATTTTGGGTGTCGTTCAGTGTACTTCGATCTGCTAGTCATCGCATCGCAGACGGCTTTCCTTTCCTTCTACGTGTTTTTGGTCGTGTTTGGTTACAAGTTTATCCTATTCTCATTGGCTCTCTGCTCTTTTGAGATTACCTTATACAGGATGTATTAAAGCTTGCCTTGACATAGGTTAGTTTAAATTTAGATGCGGGTTATGTTGCTTTAATTTATAAGCTTTCGTCCTTAAAAATATCGAAAATATCGAGTTTAAGTTTAGACCTTAAAATATTGAGTTTAGGACTTAAAATACCTAGAAAGTAAAATAGTGAGTTTAGACATTAAAACAGTGAGTTTAAGATAGAAAATAAAATAACTAGTTTAGGCCTTAAAACAGTAAATTTAGGCTTTAAAACACCAAGTCGATATATTTAAAAACAGAACTTTTTATAACTTATGAAGAAACAGGTTTCTCCCAAAATTTTAAATTTAAATCTTTAAGTTGGTACGATTTTAATGCAAAAGGTGAAAAAAAATATTTAAATTATTATGAAAAAGCAAATTTTGTTCCAACATGACTATCTTTATAACCAAACATAACCTCTAATGTTGGAAGCTGTCAAAATTATGGACAAGGCAAGTACACAGACCACCTCTCTCAAATTTACATCAAACAATTCTACAAAAACATGTCAGATTAGTCGTATTCCTCTACTTTATATTATATACTCGAATATTAAAGAAATTGACTATCAAAATTGATAAATTGGTCTACGATGTCTGGGGGAGGATTTTCCAGGACTATTAGAACAGAGTAATTGATCGTACCCTTCTGTTGCATTAACCTCCTTCTCACAAACTCCTTCATCTCTGCTTTTCGTTAAACTTCCACTGCCCCATGCCAATAAATTGGACTTCAAATTACCCCACCCCGTTTCTTGATTGTCCTGCAACATTCTTTGATCAATTGAGTGTAACTGGTTCTTAAGAATTTGATTGTACTCTAACAAACGGTCATATCCAGCTTGGAACCCTTCTGCTTCGCTTTTTAGCACCATTAGCCTTGCTTTTACTGCTTCGGCCTCGTTAATTTTTGTTTGGAATTCAAATTCTAACTTCCGGTTGGTAGCTTTCAGTCTTTTGAGCATGAACTCGTGTTCTATCAGCTGCTCTTTATGATGACGTTTTCTTTCTCTAAGTAAATTCTCTTCTGCTTTGGCGGCGTTCTCCAGTGGAAGTCCCTCTACTACTATCAATGAGTGCAGCTTTTCTATCACCAGTGAAAGGAATAACAACATTCCTGAAATTTTGTAGGGAAGATTATTTCAGCTCAACTAGTGATTTTATCAATGGAATAAAAATTATCCCCTAATTTCAGTTTCTGCTTGGATAAACAGCATGTAAATACGAGAATGTGTGTATTTGGGCAACATGGAGCAACATTGGTGGTGAAAGTCCGGTTTACGGCCTCAAGCGTGCTCGGGGACAGCAACTTATTCTACCAGGAATATCTAAGCTTGGAAGGAAGCCACTGTTTTACATTTTCTGCTCCTTCTAAATCTAGTTATACGAAGGATATTATTGCTCCAAAGGAATAAATGAGACCACGTAGATCTTCATTATCACATATCAAAACAATATGTGGTTAAGTATTAAAGCATGGAACTTATAATAAACCAAAATAAAAGAAGCAGCTGTCATCTTCTACATAAGATTAACATACTAGAATGTCATTTAACACAACGCAAATCAAACTAGGATGGGGAACTAGGGGAAGGAGTAAGTAGAAAATCTTAAAGCAAATCTGAAACACCTCCTTTTTGCTTAAGCAATTCTTAAGCAAACTCTGTGACACCCTTAAAAAACAAAAAGGAAAGAAGCGCAACCGACTGATGCCTTCAAAACAACCAGGAAAATATATAACTTAAAATGACGGTTCCACAATGACAATGAGTATGCTAATCCCCTTCACCCTCTCTCTACAAAATACTGTAGTTAGATATCTAAAAGTAGGTATGAGTCTCGAGGACTCTCCATATAGACAGAGAATTCACATAAGTCATAACCTATAAGGTGCAGTCTGCATATAGCTCTAATACAATCAACGTCTCTTAGAACATATTTGGGAATGTTATATGAAAATAGACTACATTTTGATAAAATAAAACACTCTTCAATTTTATTATTTTCCAGGGTCTCATCACGACCTACAAACCATAAAACCAGCATCAATTGCCAACTAAATTTTGTATAGATTTTTGTTTATATTTTCATAACTTTGGCGAGAAAAATACCTTTTTAGTCCTTAAACTAGTTTAAGTTTTACCTTTTAGTCAGTAAACAACTATTTTTTACTTAAGAATCCTTAACCTATCATTTTAAGAATAATGTAGTCCCTCCATTTGACAGCCGTTTAAAAATCCGTTAAACTCACTGACGTGGCATAGTGACTCACAAGATTTCCTTGCGTGGAATCATTCTTTGCTAATGTGGATTGTGGACATTTAAGGGTAAAAGTGTATACTTTTAAAGTAGAGGTCTTAAATAATTAATTTGCCGAGAAAATCTTTTTAAAAATATTTGACCACTCATTTTGTCATAAAATATACTTTATACAATAATTTCCTAAAAAAATATACTCCCTCCGTCCCATACCTAGGTACACACTTTGACTTTTGCACGTAAATTAAGGATGGAGTATTATATTGAAAGTGTTGTGAGTGTGAAAGTAAAATAGGAGAGAGAATGAGTGGAGGGAATAGTAAATTATAATGGTGTTGTGAGTATAAAAATAATGTAGGAGAGAGAATGAGTGGAGGGAATAGTAAAGATTCTTTTCCATTTTAGGAAATGTGCACGTAGGTTTGGGACGCCCAAAATGGCAAAATGTGCACGTAGGTATGGGACGGAGGGAGTATACAATAATTTTTACTATAGTTTTTTTTCTTCACAAAAAAGGGCCAAGGTTTTAAATTAAAAAAAATCATTTGAATTATTTAATGCTCAAAAAATGAAAAAATATTTTCATTACTAAAAAAAGAAATTTATTTACTTGTACAATAATTATTACAAATAGAGTATTATTTAGTGAAAAATATTTTCATCATGATATCATCATCTTTCCCACACCAGCATGATTGTCGTCGCCATCAAATAACCTTGCGGCCACCATTACCATCCCCACAACCGTCCCAACCACTGTCCCAACACCATAATCACTGCCTTCCAATATCATTACCATCACCATCCTCGTCACCAAAAAAAAAAAAAAACCTAGATTTAAAATCTGAAATTCAAACAAAAATCGGGTTCTTAAAACAAAACCCAGATCTCTCTCTCTCTCGCATAATCCAAAAAATATAGCAATCCCCAATTTAAAAATTTAACCAAACCCTTGTTTAAAACCCTAGTCTTCGTTTTCAAACATTCGATTTGAAGAAACAAGGGAAATCTGGATCGTGACCCTTGAGGGATGAAATAACGAGATGGATGGGGATTTCGATTTTGAAGAAAATGGTGAGGGTGGACGGCGGAATGTTAACCAGATCTAGCTCTAGCAAAAAAGCGAGCAACCGACGGTGGTTTTGAGGGGAAAAGGCGAACGGAAAAGAGCTGCTAGGGGGAGATGGGGTTTGGCTGGTGCCATAGAATATGAAGGAAGAAGTCGATGTCGGAGAAGATGAGGGAAGAAGGAGATATGACCGGAGATGACGAAGCCCAGGTAGTGGGTGGAGAAGCCACCGAAGAAAAGGTTTAGGCTGATAAATATAGGAAGTGGGGAGGAAGAGTGGGGGTGGCGGCGGCGGCTATAAACTTCTGGTTTAGTGATTGAGAGAATGGGATAGAACGGTTTTAGGGTTAAAAGTATATGAAAATTTTAAATTAGGGTTTTTTGTTTTAATTTTGAGCCCTTAAATATTATGAGATAAATTTTATAGGTTTGTAATTTGATTTTTAGCATTTCGACCCTTGTAAATCCATGTAATCATCTTGAGTAGGCCAACTATGCAATACCATGGCCAAATAAGCAAAAAATAATGAGTCAGCATGCCACGTAACTAAGTTTAACGGTAAAATTGACGGTTAATTGACGGAAGGCTGACATAATCCATAAAACGATAGTTCAAAGATGAAAAGGTAAAAAAAAAAAGATTTAAGGACGAAAAGGTAAAACTTAAACTAGTTGAGGGACGAAAATGATAATTTTCTCTAACTTTGGCACTACTCACAAATGCCACTAAAAGAATGGCACGGGCCATCAATGATGGAAAATTATATGGATAAGTAGTGAATTGACAGCAATCAAAAGATCTATGGCCAGCTTCATCATCAGAGAGCAATCTAACAAGCAACTTGAAATAGTAAAAATGTCAAGATGCATCGAACTATAGGGTCACCATGACCCTGAGAAGTAAAAAAAAACAAAAATTGATGCTCAAAGATATCAGAATAATCATTATATAGCACAACCGATTATCATCACATAGCCAAGAGGAATTATTCATTATCTGCACAAAATAGTCTCAAAAACCTGTGGCAAGGATCACACATAAAAGGTACTGTACAAACTTTTGATTACGTGAAGAGTAACTTCCAAATGTTGGTCAATTGCTTGTTGAAAACAGCTAGCAGAGATAGAGAACTATACAAGCTACATCTAATTACCATAAAATCAGCACAAAACTTTCTAGTATTCTTATGGAAGCAGTTCTTAACTAAAAATCCATAACTAAAATAGGAGGCGGTGCATAGTATCTCTCCACCTCTAGTCTGGACATACATTGGCTATCTAAACCTAGAATACACAAGGTCAATGATTCTAAACTAAAACATTAGCAGGAGGAGATTGAAGAGTTGAAATCCAAACCAGCCCTAATAAATCCCTAAAAGTAAACCTAATAATTTCATTTACAACACAACCGATCAATCAATAAGTTTGAAATCAAAACCAACAAAATTACCAGTAATAGAAGCAAGGAGAGAATTGTCGATAAGAAGAAGCTGATCGGCGGTGGGGATGGAACGGAGAGAGATTTTGAGAAGAGAGTAAATGCTGAATAAGAAAAGAGCGAATAAGGTGGTCTGAATGATTCTGATTATCAATGGAGCTTTACCCTGCTTGAAGTGATTCAAGGCGGTGATCGTCGGAAGATGAAGAACGGTGTTGGAGATAAGAGAGAGAATTAGAACTGCTTCGGCTAGGGCCAAAAGTAGACCCGCCTCCGTTATTATCAGCTTCGCCCGAAACCATATTGACATTCCTCTCTCTCTCACACACACACACACTCTTTTTCTCTGAAAAAGATTAGCTTCTCCAAATGGATTGTTATAGGGGTGTAAATGGGTTTGGTTGGTAGATTTACGAACGAACTACAGGTTATGGAGGTTATCGGGAAATTTTCTATTAATTGGTAATTTTCTATTAATTGGTTCAAACCGTAAACCGTGATTCATACCACAGTATATACCGTGATTCAAATCGTGATTCATACCACCACGGTTCAAAACGAATTAAATCAAAATTATGTGATTTGGTTTGGTTCAATTTGATTTAAATCGCAATTCAATTATTTGGTTCAAATCGTGATTCATACCACGGTACATACCGTAATTCATAACATGGTTTATATTATGTTTCAGATCACGTTTTAAATCACAACTCATTTTCATATTTGTTTAAATTTTTTGTGATTTCGGAGTAGACCTGGTAATTTTACCCAACAACTCATCAATCCGTCCAACTCAACTCACTAATTACCCAACCCAATAAATTTATCAGGTTGTAACAAGTTACCCAAATAACTCGTCAAATTTTCGCGAGTTAAGCCGGGTTGAACTCGCGAACCCATTCTAACCCGTCAAAACAAAATTATTCATATCAAAATTAGATTTTACAATTCTCCCTCCCCCTCACCACCCCACTCACCACCACCACACTCTGCCCCCCACTCACCCCACCCCACCCCCTACGTCCCCCCTCAAAAAAAATTAATCATTTTAAATTTATTTTTAACACTCCCACCCACTCCCTACTCCCACCCACTCCCTAACCCCCCCCCTCGTCGGGTCAAAAAAAATTTAAACATTTTAAATTTATTTTTAACCACCCCCCACCCCTACCCCTAACCCCCCTCCCCTTTCGTCGGGTCAAAAAAATTTAATCATTTTAAATTTAGTTTTAACAACCTCCTACCCCCCCCCACCCCCTACCCAAACCCACCCCTACCCCCTCCCCCGCCCCACCCCACTCACTACTACCACCCTCGCCCCCACCACACCCCCACCCCCACCGTTGGGTCAAAAAAAATAATTTATTTTTGAAAATTTTTTTTTCTAGCCGAGTAATTCAAAAGGAAAAAAAAAGAATTGAGTTTATCGGGTTATCCGAGTCAACCCGCCTCATTTAACTCGTATGTTAAATGGGTTGTAACAGGTATTACTCGTCTCAACCCGTTACCCGCTTCAACCCGGCTCAACCCAACCCAACTCAACCCGATTGCCAGGTCTATCTCAGAGTAAGAGCGAAAGATGCGAGTGTTAAGAGGAAAATCGAAAAAAGAGAGAGACTATAAAAAGAAAGGGTGAAAGAAAAAAAACACTTTACGATCTTCGATCATGTAGAGAACTTAGTTATTTATGTGTCGAAATGACGATAACAAATTATGAAATTAATATTGAATAAGATACACAACGGGGGTTATGATTAGTCTATTTAATGTAGGTTTTTTTATTGATCTAACAATAAATTTTAATAAATATACGAAAATATTAAATAGGATAAAAACGGGGGTTATGATTAGTTTATGTAATGTGGTTTGATTTGGTGGTTCGGTCTCAAACCGTGGTTTGGTTTGATTCGGTTTGATTTGGAAGAGTCAGACCACAAACCAAATCGAACAATGTGGTTTGCCAAAATTTGAGATTGAACTGAACTATTTATACTTAAAAATCAAACTAAATCGCGATTTGAACCGAACCACTTAAACTCATACTCCCTCTGTCCCTAAAAGATTGTCCTGTTGTACATTTTGCAATTATTAAGAAAGAGCTTCACCTTCTTGTACCTTAGTAGATTTGCATTAACATTCATGCCTAAGTTTAGAAATGGGACATACTTTTTGGGACAAGTCAAAATGGCAAATGGGACAACTTTTCAGGGAAGGAGGGAGTATATTTTTACAACATACCGACTGAGGAGGGATTTGAGGTAACCTAGTCGGATTGCTCAATGTTCTAATTTAATCTATACCAAATTGAATGCTTTTTCTTTTTTTCAAAATAAATAATTTTTAAAGTTTTACCTTCTAATTTTGTCCTTAAATCATATTTTTTCAATTTTTTTTCATAATTCATTATATTATTATTATATTATTGCAAAACAAAAATTTTAAAACTCAAAGGCAAAAATACTTATGATTTTTTTCTATTAAAATTAATATTTTCAAAATAACCAATGTTTATGATCTTTTTTCTGTAGGTTAATGACAATTTAGGGCCTGTAGTATAGGGGCGGTACCACAATGGGGCCTGAAGTCGAAAAACTATCAATTTGGGGCCCGAATTTACAATTTTGATCAATTTGGGGCTTTTTGACGGAAAACGTTAAAAAACCCCGTTAAGTGACCATGTGCGAGGCATGTGACATTCAGTGAGGGCATTTTGGTCATTTCGCGTTCAGCCCAGACTTCAGGCCTTAAATTGACATTTTTCCTATAAGAAAATTATAAAATAAAAATATTTTTTTACAAAAAAAAATGTTTCTTTTCCCCCCTTAAACCCCCCCCCCCCCATTTCTACTCTCAGACTACTCTCAGTCTACTCTCATACCCATCTTCTTCCCAAAGCCAGCGCCCCCCTTCCCCACCCACCATCTTCTTCAATAGCGTCGCCACCATCCACACGGTCTCCTCCAACAACCCCATTCTCTTCACTCATACCACCGTCATCCACCCTTAAATCCCGCCCCTCCTCCCATCACCCTCCCCCCATTAATTCCGGCGAACACCCATCGTCTTCTCCAATCTCTGCAACTGCAACTGATTCTTCATTCTTCTAGGTATCGGTTTGTGGAATTGGGGGTTGTTGATCTGGGGTTGAGGGATTCAAGGGAGGATTCGGAGGAGAAGAGGCGGAGGTATGGTAATTTGATTTGGGAAAACAAATGATTGATTGTTCCAGATCTGGGTTCAATGCTTTTGAGTTATGAATTTTATTGAATTGGAATTCAGTTTTTTGTTTAATGCTTTTAGCTAATGGTGGTGGTTTCAATTGTGATGTTGATGGTGGCGGTGGTGGCCGCAATGTCGAGGGTTTGGAAGAGATGCAGGACGAGGGTTTGGAAGTGGTGTTTTTAATGGAGGTGGTGGTGGTGGTGGTGGTGGTGGTGGTGGTGGTGGTGGTGGTGGTGGAAGCAGTGGCGGGATCAAAAATTATAGGGCAAAGATTTTTCTTTTTTTATTATTTTTTGATAATAGTAGTATCTTTTATTTTTATTTTTATTCATTATGTAATTTATTTTAACCAACTTATAATTGTAAAACTATAAAATATAAAATTAAGTATTAAAACGAAATATTTAATTTTAGTTTAGGTATAATAACACTTACTACATTATTCCATCTTTAAATATATGATTAGTAATTTTTTTCTAAATATTTATTTTATTTAATCTATTTTTATTTATATATTTTATAAAGTATCCATTTTAAAATAATTACTAATTTTTTTGAAGCAAAATAATTAGTAATTTAAATTATTAGAAAAAAAAACTAAATATTTTTATTTATTATTTTATAGGGAAAATGTCAATTTAGGGCCTGAAGTCTGGGCTGAACGCGAAATGACCAAAATGCCCTCACTGAATGTCACATGCCTCGCACATGGTCACTTGACGGGGTTTTTTAACGTTTTCCGTCAAAAAGCCCCAAATTGATCAAAATTGTAAATTCGGACCCCAAATTGATAGTTTTTCGACTTCAGACCTCAATGTGGTACCGCCCCTATACTACATGCCCTAAATTATCATTAACCCTTTTTCTATTAAAAATTAATATTTTCAAAATGATCTTTAAGTCTCAAAATTGACATCATTTGGGACGAAGGAGTATGACAAATGGGCGTACCTAGTGGTAGGGATGACCAAATCCGGTCCGATTTCGGTTCCGGGCCTTGAACCGCCGGTTCCGGTTCGGTCAAATGGTAATCCTTAACCGGTCCGCACTAACCCCGGTTCCGGTTCGTCCGATTTCGGTTTTCTCCCCGGTTCGCTCCGGTTCCGGGCTTTTCCGGTCCGGTTCCGGTCCGGTTCTTTGGAAAACCTGAAAATTTCATCCGGTTCACGGTTCCAGTTCCGGTCCAGTTTGGCATTTTTGTAATCCTTGACCGGCCCGCACTAACCCCGGTTCCGGTCCGTCCGGTTCCGGTTTTCTTTCCGATTCGCTTCGGTTCCGGGCTTTTCTGATCCGATTCCGGTCCGGTTTGGCCATCCCTACCTAGGGTTGGGTGTGATGGGGTAAAAAAACCAAAAAAAAAAATCCTCAATAAATATAATAAACAATCGAATGATATGGGAAAATTGGACCGACTGTAGTTCGAATTTAAATACCAAATTTTATCAATTAGTAATCACAACTTATTAGTAAGGTAAATAAATAGTAATCACTACTTTAACAAGGAAAATATATTATATTTCCTCCCATTTTCTTTCTTTTCTCTCGTTTTTAAAACTCGAAAGCGCACCCTTGGGAAATTTGATAATATAACATGGAAAAGAATTTATGAGACATTATAATACTTTTTTAGAACTTATGGGGGCATTCTCCCCCCTTTCTACACGAGAGATAAGGAGTTGAAATCCCACCGAATGCAATTACTAACAGTGCCACTATTGTAGTAATTTAAGACTTCAAGTCATTCATTAATAAAAAATAAAATTAACAAGTTAACTATAATAGTATTATAAAAAGGGGAAGGGGGGAGCACTTTTAGATATGGTTCATTTGCGATGATATAGAAAAGCAAAACAAAAATAACTATCCTGGGTATAAGCCACAACAAAGAAACATTCTGCATTGTAAATTTACAACATCATATGCTGAGGACCAAACTACCACCAAGTTCCATCTACATCTATGGAGGATCAAAATAGCTGCAGATTCCATCTCCATATACCAATTTGACAATTTACAACAACTACGGCCACAAAAGTTTACAAAAAGCTCTACAGCACCAAAACATGATATTTTCTCATATCAAAATCTCCCAGCTCAAGTGAACAGAAATCTCATATCAGCCTCAGTTAACTTTCCCAGAGCCTCCATTGACCCGCCCACAGTCCTATATAATTGCCACCCATCGTTAAAGACAGACGTGAGATACAAGACAGGAAAGAAAGATCCTATTTGAGATTAAGACGCATTTAAAATTTTCAAATTAGGTAAAAGTTGCAAGATAATTCAATTACCCTTCAAACACTAGCTCCTTTTTTTCTTGCAGCTTCAGAATCCTCTCCTCAATTGTGTTCTCAATAACAAACCTCACAATCCTACAAACATAATAAGGCACTTTTAATTATAATCCCTGATGTTTTGATTTACCGGACCAGAAATTTATAATAGAAGCACAGACCTGATTGGCTTGTATTGGCCTATTCTATGGATTCTATCTTGAGCTTGTCGCTCAACTGCTGGATTCCACCATGGGTCCATCAAGAAAACCTAGCACAACCAATTCTAAAAAGTGTGATTTCCTTAAATCTTCTGAACCACAAGCCTTAATCGCTTTCAATAATCAAGTATGGAGCATAAATACAAAATCCAGGATAAAAAGGCGTGGGGGCATACATGTGAAGCAACCGTGAGATTGAGGGCAACACCACCAGCTTTCAAGCTCATGAGGAAGATTCTGCAATCAGAATCTTGAGTAAATTTGGCAATTGCAGCATCTTTTGCACTCAGGTTCATGGATCCATCCAACTGGACGCAGCTCACACCAGACTGCAAAGTTTCACAAATTCAAAAATGTGATATTTTTTTCTTCTTATAAATTTATAAATGATACTCCCTCCGTCCCGTTAAAATGTTCCCATTTGTCATTTTTGTTTATTTCAAAAAGATAGTCTCATTTCCAAAAGTATTAGGTTAAATTAATTGAACTTTCAAAATTACCAACCAAGGAAGAAGAGGAAGAGAGGAGATGATGAGAGCCAATCAAAGTAGGAGTAATGGGGTAATAAGTAAAGATCATTAAGGCTAGCGATGGAAATGAAAATGAGCCGTTAAAATGTTTGAATAGTCAAATGGGACTATCATTATGGGACGGAGGGAGGAAAAAATAAGTATACAGAGATATTTTTAATCACCTTCTGAAGGGAGTAATGTATCAGATCCAAGAATGTTGTGAACTGGCTGAAAACGATGCCTTTTGCTGAACCATCCCTTTCAACCATGAATCTGATCTCCTCCCTCTAAAAACAAACAACTAACTCAGCCATAAGCAAAAGCATGTAAAATGGTTGTATGAAAACAGCTAAGGAGCAACAACAAATCACATACCAGAGCATCTATCTTTGTGCTTGTTTGGAAATCATCCAGACAAATTCTGTTCAAAATACTTGTCGACCTAAAGCCTTGGAGAGTTGTTTTGATGGTCTTATGTACTTGATCAGTGTTTGAACTGAAATCCACTGTGAGTGGCTTTGAGCATGTGGGGCACGTAACTTGTTCTTCGTCGTCTTCAGAGAATTTAGTCAAGCAAGATTTACAGAAGACATGCGTACACGATGCAACCTAAAACACATTACTCCCTCCGTCCCAAAAAGAATGACCAATTTTTTTTTTGAAATTTGCTCTTGATCAAGAGCAAATTTGAAAAATATTTGGTCATTCATTTAAGGACAGAGGTAGTAGAAAGAAATATAAAGTCAGAGACAAATGTCAAAACATATTTATACTCACATTGATGGTTGGGAGGTTAATGCATGATCAGGGTTGGAAAATGTTGAGACCTCCTTTTCAAAGGCCTCCAGAAATGCAAGATGAAGAGCTTGCTAGAGATTCTTTTGGTAATGTACTTTGGTGTGTCTAATAAAAATTTCAATCCCCAACCCCCAACTACTAACCCACCGACACAAAAAAGTAGATTTGCATACACACACAGAACTATTCCCACCGTCCCTAAATAAATGTCCAAGTTTCATTTTGAGAGAAAGTTGTAAAAAGGTTGAACTTAATATTTTTAGTAGCATAAGTACCTACAGACCCTTAATGATCTCACCATATTGCATCATGAGTGTAGTGTAGAACTTCTTGTTTGATGAGGGAGGAATTATTAACTTACACATTCATTTTGGGACAATTTTTTTTTTGAAAAAAAAGACATTCATTTAGGGACGGTGGGAATAAAAAATTGATAACCTACAACGGGATCTTCCACTGTATCATGGCATCGAGCGCATAATTGATGAGCACTACTGGCTTCGATCAAGGCTTCAGCTTTTGCAGTAGCTGCCCTAGAACATACCACAAGGTAAGGATGGTCAACTGCCTGCATTTACCAATATGAGAAATCAGAAATCCACCCAGTATCAATACAAACGTCATGGAAATAGTCAACTAAGAAAACTTTACCTGCCTCAGGCGTGTGAGGAGGTCAAAAATATGAGCATAGTTATTCGCCACTGTCCCAGCCACAACATACCTGCACCGAGGAAAACATGACTATCAAGAAACAATTGCGACTGTTCATACCTTGAACCGCAAAGGCGGAAGTTAGAGCCAATATGTAGCAAAGAAAAAAGAAAGAATGTGATGTACGTATTGAATTGTGACTGGGTTTCATTGTATAGTGATGTGTAATAGTCTTCCTCCTTAATATCAAAACTATCGCGTCTCAGCGAAACCTGAAAAAATGAACATATAGAAGAGATTTAAACTATGCAATACAGAAGAATATCTAGTCAGCAATGCAGTGATGTAACACAACTTACAATTCTTGGAGGGAGAGCAAGATCTGCAGCTCTTCCCTTTTTAGTACGCCTTAGCACAATCTTTTTCAATATCTTATGTTTCAGCACAATCATTGCTCGCTTACCAGAACCCTCATTCCCATAAGATTGGATGGGATTAGCAACATTCTTGATTTATTGCAGCCAGATTATTAAGAGCCAGGGGAAAAAATCAGTAAGATAGTATACATCAGAAATAGTATGAACTTAAAAGGTAATTACAAGAATTACTCACTTTATTCCACCAACAAAAGTGCCTCACAGATTTGTGTTCACAATATGGACATCCAGTAGACGAACTGCTATCCAACAACAGATTTATGAAAATGTCATAAGGCTATTGATATCCCCCAAAAGTTAATATACTTTGTAGTATATAACAACAATGAGACTATATGATAAAGAATATCAAGGTCACACTGATTATGAACAACAAGACCATAGTTGTCAAAATCGTACCACAGTGATAAGCAGCACACGAAATGGTTTGGTTATTCGCTCCAGTGACATGTATCTATAGGATGAATAGAGAATACCCCCCCCCCAAATAATTTGTATTGTATGTATTAAACAACACATTACATGAAACGGACACTACAGTCGCCCAAATTCAGAAGAGCTGAAAAAGATAACTTTTCTCTCTACTCAATAGAGACAGATTGCCTAAAGTTATTATAAACATCTGTGGTCTGTCTTTCACTATTTTCTCTCTCCAACATATTGAGACTTACAAGGAGTTTGGGCATGGGGTTTCTGTCTTGAAACTTGCAAGAACCAACATCCACTCTTATTCAAAGATACTAATCTGTTCTGTTTACACCTTAGTATTTCTCTAATATTTTTAATCAGGTGATAATAAACTCATGTTGTGAGTCTTGCTTGTTGAAATTAATAATTTAGGTATTTAATTTTTCTTTGTAATATGCACAATAAATAAAAAAAGGGAGGGGCTATTGCCACTACAATTTTTACTCATCCACTACACATTTTATAAATTGACAAAATTGTCCTTTGATGTTTAGAGGATTTAATGAAACATTTATATAAATATAGTATATACACTACAAGTTTCACTTATCCGCGAATTTGCTTACTAAAATCTAATGAATTGCAATATTGATATAATGTGACTTTGATATACTTACCTTAATAATAAATTGATGCTATAAAAAACAGATTAAGCGACTTTCTTTAAATTTTTCTTTTCAACTTAGTTGTTTATTATATATTTGGTTTTGGTTTTTTCCATCGTCTAAATTAATTGTGAATGTTATGAATATTTCAACATATTGTTTAATATTTTAAATTTAATATAATTATCACACATTTTACATCAAAATCAATAATTATACTTGCTGCATATATGAATTATATTTTTTCAAATATTTGTTTTGAATTGATACAGTATCCGATAAGATTTTGGGGACCTTCAACTCATGATTTGACAGAGCTATGAACAAGACTAAGATGTTTAATTTAGAGACCTCAAACTTTTTCATGATCTGAATCACACACGAACATGAGTATGATGTTCGATGCTGCTTCAAGCTTATCAGCATTTCACCCTCAAGACATATCTTTATCGATTTTTTATCACACAAGTACAGAAGAACAATGAAATCCTTTATCGACATACGCAAGCTAGCACTCACAAAAAGGTTGTCGAAAACAATAACATTTATGCAATAATTAATGTCAACAACCACAAATTTGTCTGATTATCTACTTTATTTTTGGCCCTGAGCTACCGGTATCCAGTAACCACATTGGGTGTCAGCTAATCCTGTTCAAGCTGGGTAGGACCACAAGGGTGGCAAAGCTCTCCCTACCAATTTTTGACGTTGCTGGATTCACAGAGCTTGAACGTGAAACCTCTGGGCAAACTTAAACATCCTCTTACGAGGTGATCTAGGCGCTTAGTGGTGTATCTTTACTTGCTAGTGTATTCATCATATTGTATCAATATTATTCTCTCTTTTACAAGCGCATCTCTTTCTGCGGTACATGCAACTTTTTTCTTTATATTCTGGAGCAAAAAGAAGTTGACAAGGTGTGCCCTTGACAAAAATTTATATACTTTGATGTATGGGGAAGCTAACGAACCATTTCTTAGAGCTCATTGAGAAATGAGGAAAGCACGATGAGAAAGAGGGAGAGGAAAAATTGTATATTTATGACCACTGCTAATAAAAGAATATGCAGCAATATAAAAATCAGTGCTGGTTGAGTTGCCAACGGCTTCTTAAATTAATACTCCTTGGGTAATAACTCAGATGCTTTTCATAATTGAATATAGGTTGTGTTATAATACTAGTGCTCACTGTATTTCCTCTACAATGTGGTTCTAAGACATTAGACCATATGCATAAAATATATAGACATCGGAACCACAAGTAAATATTATATTCTGTCATACTGAATCAGATAGAAAGGCTTGTTGTGAATATCAAGAACTGTACCTATAATCAAGTGCTCTGCAGTCACAGTCCTTACAGAAGTAATAAGAATAAGGAGTTATCTGCAAGAAGCGGACCTGCTCACAAGAATCATATATTAAATTTTAGAAACGGAAGATCATAAATAGTTATCTGCAAGTTCCTATCTCGTAGCAGATACGTACCAGTGAATAAAGTTCTCCAACCCGATTCTGAAGAGGAGTGCCACTTAAAGCCCACTTATAGGAAGACTCCAAGGCAAGAACAGCTCTGGTAGTATTGCAGCGTCTATCTTTTATGTAATGAGCCTGTATTATAAAGACAGCTGTTCAGAAGGACGTAGCTTACCAATGAATGCGAGAAAGCGGAAAAACTGCAGTAAGATCTGCCAACTAACCTAGAGAGCGAAGCATAGACAGACTAAGAATCAAAAAATAAGAATGATACATATATATGTAGATATAGGACCAATGCTGGATATCATCACATGAACTAAGAGCTCAAAAAAAATATACATACTCCGATTGGCATTTCAATATCAAATATAGAGTACACTAAAGTTGTTTTATTCATATGAAATTTGAAACAAGTCCTATTCATTTCTTAGCAACCACCTGTAAGCAAGCTGGAAAAAACACCATTTGCTTAAATGGCAGGTTTGACAAGCTTGTTAGTTTCCGTAATAAAGGCAACATAGCATCAACATCCAAAATACTCACATTACTCCTTTAAACACAAATTTACATAAACTGCAAAAGGTAGCATACTCAGATTCACTCGTTCCAGAAACTTATCAACATATATATATATATATATACCACTCACATATTCGTACCGATGTCTTATGTAAGATTCATAAATACTTGCAATGATATCCATGCGTATGTGCATAGAGGGTTGTCCATCTGGTAGTTCAATTACTGTGAAGCTCAAAGAATTGTGAAATTTATAATTCCCGTCCAACATATCATGCCTACTAAAGCCGTAATTTATTAGAGAATTTTTTTCATGCGATACAACATTCAAAACAATTAATTTCACTTTTTGTTAACCACATAAGGGAGATGGATATATGAACCTAATTGGAAAGTGTGACACTCTTATTGAAACCTATAATCTAGATATAATAGAAAGGAGTCATACAACACCCTGTGTGTCAAGGTAGAGAGAATGCAGAGATCCGCGAGGATTTTCAATTCAAAACCGCACTGTGCGGTAGATAGAAAGCAGTTGACATCTGTGGGGAAACTTAATTTAAAACTCCATCAACATCCGAAGCCATTCAGTGCATAGATCATGACTATTAAAAACTGAAAGAAACACAAGAAAAGCTTTATAAGAATACCTCATCCAATATAATCCGATCCCATTTTACTGAATGTAAATATGACTTCTGTGTGGACATATCCTTTTCAGCATTCGAGCAACCAGCTCCTGATCCCTCTTCCTTACTACACTTCTTGTTATTCTTCTTGCGACCTCTTTTTCTCTCAAAATCCTCTAAGCCAATGGTCAAGCCTTCATCAAATGTTTTTTTCTGCTTCGACAATTTTGATCCATGCATCTGCTCCTTGCTCTGCTGCTTCGATTGCTTGTCAGTTTTCTTAGCTTGGGGACCACAAAAGTATTTCAAATGAACTGCCATTTTATTCTCATAAAACAACTTCCCACACCACTGGCATCTATGCTTTGGGGGCATTACATTTTTCCTATACTCGGCCTCAACTATGGAGTAGGTAGTTATGATAAAATCATATTCTGAGAACTGAGGAACTGACTTTGCCCTCTTTGCTCCATGATAAACAAGAACCTTGTTGGTTCCTTTTGCAGTGAATCGATCAATCTCGCTAACCCATTGCGTAACAGCAACTACCGGGCATATAACAAGGGTTGCTTTGATAACCGGCAACCCCTGGGAAGAACTAGTTGAAGGTAAAATTCCATTGGGTTCACCAATTTCTCGGAGTAAAGAGCGTTTAGCAAGTACAAGGGAAATAGCTTGAACGGTCTTTCCCATGCCCATTTCATCAGCAAGGATACCACCTTTTGCATCAGATTCTTCTTGATTCAATGCCCAAGCTAACCATTCCTTCTGGTACCTAAGAAGCGGCATAATCAAGTCCGGTGGAGGTTCAGCAGTTTCAGGCACCACCTCATTGTAAGTATTCAAATCGGTATCTATAGTCATATTATCATCTAACCATTTCTCAAGCTCTTCCTCCCAAACTTCCCACAACAATGTTGGATTACACTTTCTTTTCCTCTTCCTCCTTTTATTCTTCTGATTGTTAATATTCTGCAGCTGACTTACACCAACTTCCATCAAATGTCCCGCTTGCTCATCCTCATACACTGGCACCTCAACCTCCGGCTTATTCCTAATATCCTCCGCCACTGCCTCATGACCATCATCTAAATCTAAATTCAAACCCTCATCCTCTCCATCAACTTCAACCACAATCTCAGCAGTTTCCTCATCTTCATCTATACCTACATTCATATATAACAACTTTATTACTATGGTCAACACCTCCTCACGAACACAGGCTCAACAAAACTATAATCCTCGTGTTACAACAAAAAGAAGACAGTGATATAAGAAGAGATGAGAGGGGAACCTTTATCAACGGTTTCATTGTAATCAGAATCCGAGGAGACCAAATCAACCATGTCTTCATCAACATCATGACGATCATCGTCGTCGGAGCTTTCCTCATGAAGGGGTTTCTTGCCTGGTTTAACATTTTTTACGGAAATAACAAAACCAGCAAGTCAAAACATCATCTAGACATTTTATAAGGGGGGAAATCCAAAATTCTTGCCTGGTTTAACATTTTTTTACGAAAATAACAAAACATGCAAGTAAATTGAAGCATCAAAACATCATCAAGACATTTTATACGGGCAAAAAATCCCTAAAATCAGTAACCTAAGTCTTCGATTGTGAAAATCAAACCAAAAGAAATCGAATAAAAAGAAAATCAAGGAAAGGGGATATGGAATCACAAGTGAAATGGAGAAAACAATGAGAGAGAGAGAGAGGTGGTGGAAATACCTTTGATGGAAGAGCGATCACGAAGCTTCATCGGGAGAAATCGCCGGTGGAGAGAGAGGGAGGAAACAGTACGGGCTAGGGTTTAGGAAAGGGAAAAGAGGGGGTTGTTTAACTGCTGCTGGAGGATGAATGGGCGGGTGTTGGGAGAGGAGTGATGAGTCAACATTTATTTATTTTATTGATATTGAGAATAGCGGCGGGAAAGTCTTGTCTTCATTCATTTCCATGCCCGAAAAAAGAAAAAAGAAAAAAGAAAAAAAATAATGTACCCGGAATGGGCTAAAAGTGAGAATTCAGGCCCGTATAAAAATTGCTCACTATAACTGGCTATACGGGCCATTTGTTTTCCTAAATGCATTATATATAAATATTATTAATATTAAGAAAGTTATTAAAATAAATTATATATTGTGCAGGACGTATTAAACGGAGCGGGTTTGAGGAAGTCCAAAACTATATGGTTTGGTTCAGTTTGATTCAAAATGCGGTTCAATTATACGGTTCAAATCGCGATTTAGACCACGGTTCATACCGTGATTCAGTTCAGATCATGATTTATACTACGATTCATACAACGATTCAAATTGCAACTCATTTTTTAATTTGTTTAAATTTTTCGTGATCTCGGAGGAAGAGCGACAGATGCGAGTGTTAAGAGAAAAATCGGAGAAATGGAGAGATTAGAAGAAAAAAGAGGCTGAAAGAAGAAAAACACTTTACAATCTTCGAACATGGAGAGAACTTAGTTATTTATGTGTCGCAATGACGATAAAAAATTATGAAATTAATATTAAATAAGATACACAACAGGGGTTAAGATTAGTCCATTTAATGCAGATTTTTTTTATTGATCTAACAGTAAATTTTAATAAATATACGAAAATATTAAATAGGTTAAAAACGGGGGTTAGAATTAGTTTATGTAATGTGGTTTGGTTTGATGGTTCGATCTCAAACCGTGGTTTGGTTTGATTCGATTTGATTTGGTCTGTAAAGGTTAAACCACAAACCAAATCGAACCATGTTGGTTTGCCAAAATTTAAGATCAAACCGAACTATTTATACTTAAAAACCAAATCAAATCGCGATTTAAACCCAACCACTAACGTCCCTAAATTATTAGAACATGCCGAGGAGGGATATGGGCTAACCTAGTCGGATTGCTCAATGTTCTAATTTAATCTATACCAAATTGAATGCTTTTTCTTTTTTTCAAAATAAATAATTTTTAAAATTTTACCTTCTAATTTTGTCCCTAAATTATATTTTTCATTTTTTTTTCATAAGTCATTATATTACGAGGCATTTACAAAAAACTACTTTAGAAAGATGAAAATTACAAAAAAAAAAAAAAACACATAAGTTCGAAACTACAAAAAAAAAAAATTGGGTTTTTTTTTAATCATTTTTTGTCAAACGACTGATAATTTCAGTTATCACTTGTTTACAACTGATAACTGAAATTGTCAGTTGTTTGATCAAAACTGATTAAAAAAAACAAAATAAAAAAAAGTTTTTTGTAAGAAAAGAAAGAAAAAGTAGTTTTTTGTAATTTCTCATCTTACATATTTTTTTTTTAAATGTCATCTTTTTTAGTGAGTTTTTTGTAATAAACCCTTATATTATTGCAAAACAAAATTTTAAAACTCAAAGGCAAAAATATTTATGATTTTTTTCTATTAAAATTAATATTTTCAAAATAACCAATGTTTATGTTTATGATCTTTTTTCTATTAAAAATTAATATTTTCAAAATGATCTTTCTCAAAATTGACATCATTTTGGGAAATTGACATCATTTTGGACGAAGGAGAATGACAAATGGGCCTACCTATTGAATTTCCTTGTTTCAATGTGCAACTATTTATTTACCTCACTAATAAGGAAATAATTTTAATATAATCTATCTATACTCCCTCCGACCCCTAAAGCTTAAGAAGAAGATTCTATTTGGCACGGAAATTAAGAAATATTATTATAGTATTAAGAGAGAGAATGAGTGGAAGAAGTGTTGTGAGTGTGAAAAATTAAATAGGAGAGAGAATGAGTGGAGGGAATAATAAATTATAATGTGTTGTGAGTATTAAAATAATGTAGGAGAGAGAATGAGTGGAGAGAATAGTGATTTAAGGTTTCCATTTTGGGAATTCTTAAGACTTATGGGACGCCCAAAATGGAAAGTTTTCTTAAGACTTATGGGACAGAGGGAGTATATAATAACAGGATTGTCAAAATCCCGTCCAAATCAGGGATATTTTAGTAATTTCACGCGGTGGTAAAATTGAAATTAACAAGCCTCAGAAGACACGTGGGACGCTGGCATTGGCGCGTGCGTCACACGCGCCACAAAGGCGCGTGTACGCGTGAAGTTTTTTTTTTTTTTTAAATTGAGCCACGTGGTGACCTCTGATTCGCCGCTTTTGTTTCAGCTTTTTAATTTTTATCCCATTTTTTCGACCTCAATTATTTTATAAAAAAAATAAAAAATTAAATTTTACACCAAAATTCATAATTTTTTTTCCTCTTTAATTAGAGACTAATTTCATTTAATTTGGACACAAAAAAAAACACTCTTTTCCAATTATAAATTTCTTATTTATCCTTTCTTAATTTTTCAATATCTTTTTTGTGAAAATTAATTAAGTGTGAAGTATATTTTTTTATTATAAATGATGATAATAATAATCATAATTTTACTAATATGAATATTAGTACTGCTTCATTCGCCTAAAAAATTAATGTTTGTAATGTTAGTTCCTTCGTTTCAAAATTTGACATTAATTTTTAAAACAAATTAAGTAATATTTTATAAAATATTCCTAGGGACGAATATAATAATTTATTTTTTTACCCGAAGTAGTATTATTTTGTAAATATTAATGTTTATAATGTTCGTGTCTTGGTGTCCGAAAATAAATATTAATTTTTGAGACTAGTAAATTCATTGAGGCAAAGGAAGATTTTTTTTTTTTTTGATATAGAAAGTAGTATTAATTATGGGACGAACGTAATATTAATTTTTGAGTTGAAGTAATTTTTTTTCCTTAGAAAGTCGAATTTTTTTATATGTTCAAGAAAAATTAACATTGCTTCTTTTGGCTCAATGAAAATTTTAAAATATAATACTACTTTATTCGCCTAAAAAATTAATGTCATATTTTCAGACGAATGCACTAACATTACAAACATTAATTGCAGAGGCGAAAGAAGTAGTATTAGTTTTTAAAATATTAATTGGGTTGAAGGGAATAATGCTCATTTTTTTTTTGATAAAAAATGTAGTATTATTTTTGGGTTATTCGTTTTGAATCGAAAGTAATATTCATTTTTGAAATGTTGTAATTTTAGTGCCTTTGTTTCAAAATATGACAGTAATTTTTAAAACAAATTAAGTAAGATTTTATAAAATATTCATTATGACGAAAAAAGTATTTTTTTTTCTTTAGCTGAAGTAGTATTATTATGTAAAAATTAATGTTTATAATGTTAGTGTCTTCGTCTAAGAAAATAAATATTAATTTTTTGGACAAGTAAATTCCTCGAGGCAAAGGAAGCAAATTTTTTTTTTTTTTTGATATAGAAAGTAGTATTAATTATGGGATGAAAGAAATATTCATTTTTGAATTGAAGGACAATTTTTTTCCTTAAAAGTACTTTAGAAATAATGAAAAACATATTATTATGAATTTTCATTGAGTTTGTTTTTTTACAAAACATTTTATATTAAGTTCTTCTTGCTCAGTGTTTTTTTTTTTTTTTTGAGAAACGATTCCTATTGATCTCTTTTAAAAAGTGATGGGTTATTAATAAAGAACTTTAGATTAATGATAAAAAAATGTTGAAGCTATTTGATATAACAGTTTTTAATTTAAAGAGTAGTTGAAGTATATTAGTAAAATTAAAAATCTTATTATTGGCTACAAATATAATTATTAGAACTATTTATGTTTTAATTTTTATTTTATCAAATTTTGATGGATTATTAATCTTGGTTTCATTTATTTGTGCCTTTTTATATATAATATTTATGAATAATTTTTTCTTCAACTTTTGTCCTATTTTAAATGTTAAAAAATGGGTTCAAATATTAAAGAGATGAATGGTTTTATTATAAAGTATAAAAAGTTGGCTACAAAGTAATTAGTGAATAGTTGTTGTGAGTATGACTTATAAGACCATTTAATATTGAAATTTTCTAATTTTTTCATTGTAATTTTTTTAAATTTAAAATAGGACACCTTTCATTAAAAAAATAGAAAGTTTAAAATGGGACGAAGGGAGCATTTATTTATTTGATAGTGAAATAATTTATCCTAATGTTAAATTTAATTAGTTGCAAAATAAAAAATAAGTCTTCATAATGAAAACTAAAATAAATAAAACTAGAAGGGGAAATTATATTTTCCGTCTCAAGTCAACTTTAAAAAATGTCATTACATAAAAAAATTATTTCCTTCATTTCAAAAATGAATATTACTTTTGTGAGGACCCCGACCCGGAACCTACACGTGTCCCGAGCTGGAGCGTCCTCAATTCAACCCAATTAAAACCTAAACTTTAAGAAAACTTGATTTAACTTTCAAACATAAACACAACCATTTCAAAATACTCTACTCCTTTCCACATTGGAGGGAGAGTTGACCAACCTTGAAAGTAATAAACGATTTTAGTTACAAAAAGATATTGAATACAAAATAGAATTAAAGTTTATGGATACAAACCCTTTAAAAGAATTATGCTAACATACACTTTCTACGCCAACCTAATCATACCCCGACAATTCCCAAAATATAACTTCCAAACTCCTCACCGCCCTTACTTGGCCGGTCCGCCTGTCTCGGAATCTAAAAACAGTAAAGGGAGAGGGGTGAGAATAAATCTCAGCAAGCTATTATGAATGCAGCAATATGCCATATAAGATGCAACACATAACAAGTTGCATATAACACATTGGAAAAGCTGTAAACACCTTACATTACCTTGGTTTACCTTTTTCCGTCTGAACAATAGTCGTACAACATTGGGTATAATAATACTCCAATCTTACAGTGAGCTGCTTAAGCAATACTCACATCTTATAAGACCCGTTTTTCAGGGAACCAAATAAGATAGTAGCAACTCTGTAAGGCTTTTGACTCAATACAGATGCTATACCCCAAACTGTGGCCACAGAAGGGGACGGTCACAGGTATAACATAATCCGATCATATTAGGTCACACTTCCATAATTGATCGTATTATGTTATACCCCAATATCAGCTGATTAAACACATCATCAAGCACATAATAGTTACTTGAAATAAAATCCACAAAGGGGATAAACAACATAGCAACATGGTAAAATATACTCATGTTCAACCAATATCATAGTGCAGCATTTATGTAATACACTGAACATAATACCAACCATGAATATGTACTCAAGTGGAGTAATAAAGTATCAACAGTTACACATACACTTAGAGAATATTCAATAATAAGTGATCTCTTATAAGAATCCAAGTTAACTTTACCAAGTGAAAGTCATTACACAACCTCAGATAACATTGATAAAAGTTCACGATCTACTTCTCAAGTTCGAACCATATCGGTGAAGTACTAATCAAACTTAACAATTGTTTTCCGGACAATGATCCATATTACAAGGTCCCGATAGAGATTCAAGTTAAATTATTAAGTTGTAGTCACAATGCTTAAGTGGCCCAAGTTCTACTTTAATCTAAGTTGAGAAGGTTTGATTCATATCCGAATGTGATTAGGTTCCATTAATTTATAGTGGTTAGGATTCATGCCACTAGGTTGTTGGTAAAATCAGCAAGAAAGTATCTAAGGAGGATCTGGCACCATGGGCGACCGCCCATGCCACTTGGGCGACCGCCCAAGTGGTTCTCAAGAACAACCCAAGTTGCTGCCCTCGGGCGACCGCACAACCTCTCTTGGGCGACCGCCCAAGAGGTTTTCCTAAGGCACTCTAGTTTCTGGCAGCATGGGCGGCCGCTCATGCCCTCTTGGGCGACCGCCCAAGTGCCCAATCAGACTTCTCCAGATTTCATCTCTTCTACCAAGTTACATTTCCTTTTCTTTTATTC
This sequence comes from Adenophora triphylla var. japonica, assembly GCA_022495995.1. Classification (NCBI taxonomy): domain Eukaryota; kingdom Viridiplantae; phylum Streptophyta; class Magnoliopsida; order Asterales; family Campanulaceae; genus Adenophora; species Adenophora triphylla. The sequence goes on along the minus strand of JAFEMH010002108.1, from coordinate 85,568 downwards.
TAACCCAATATTCAAGAATACCAAGAGGATCTCTAACTTTACCATTTCTCACCCTAAATCATTTAAACCCCAAAATAATATAAATCTAAATTATTCATCACAAGATTCCCAACCCATTTTAATAATACATTTCCATCTCAATCTTCTAAACTAATTTCACCCATATCTTACACTCTAAATTCACTTCCATGAACCATAATGTCATCCTATGTTATTTACCCAATTCTCAACTTCAAGGAGGATTCCAAAACATAAAACAACTATCACAACACAACCACCACACTAAGAAGTTCATGAACATTTAGAGGGAATGAAATCATAATAACTCACCTTAGGGTTTTAGAATGGAAAGTTGATCTTTCTAACTTGATTGATTCTTCTAGATGATCCAACTTCAAAACTACTCTTGAACTTGAAAATGGTGGAGAATGGCTTAGCTTCAAGAAAAGGAGTTGGGAGCTTCCATTGAGGTTCTAAGTCTTTCTCTAGGGAAGTATGAGGAGAAGGTAGAAGTGAGGAGGAAGGAGGGTAAGAGTAGGGAGGGTAAGGGGAGGTTGCCACTTGGAGGGCTTAGAGAGAGTAAGACCCAAATGGCCCCCCACCCAAAATATCTAGAAAAAGGCTTTCACCTTAACCAATTTTAACCCTTATCCTAATACATCATCCTACCCATTTAACCTCCTTCTATTATTTATCAAGTTTCCATTTTTATTATTTCCCAAGTTTCTTTATTTAATATCCAATAAATTCTTAAAAGATCCTAATTTTACTTCTCACCCAATTTATCTTAAATCAAGAATTTAAAGACATAATTGAACACATAAAGCTAACATAAATATTAAAAGCATATAATATAATATTTAAAATTAGTGTCTAGGGTTGGGGTCGTCACACTCACTCCCCCTTAAAGAAATTCGACCCGAATTTGACTGTCACTTACCTAACTGATCAACCCGCCTCGGTTACATGTATACCTCAGACTTCAATTCCCAAATAGTCTCTTCAATGTTGTGATTCTTCCCCCAAAATTTCTAATTCCATTATTAATATGATTTTACCTCTTAATGATCCAAGCATACTATACAAATATCACTAACACGAATTTTCACGATCTTAATGAAAATATAAATAAATAAAAGTATTACAACTTATGTCACCAAATACATTACAATATCACATTAAAAACTTCAAATACTCTATAAGCTTCTCCTAGCCAGTCTATAAGTCAAATCACCAACCTTTTCTAAAGCTTCAAATGGATTAACGAACTTTGGCGTCAATTTACCTTAGGCCTTGCTCTCCAAACTCACCCCAACAAATTAGAGATCGAAATTTTCTTCCCAAACCATGCCTCATACAGTTTTATCTCAATGTTAGAATGATAACTACTATTATACGCACTCAACCACTGCTAACCATACGTCCTGTTGACTACTAACATCCATTGTTCATGCCGTAGCATATCATCAACAACAAGTAATGATTCCTCAAATTTTTACAAGGTTAACTTAATAGCATTCCTACCTTTCCAAAAGGACCTTCCCAAATGATGTCTATCCAATCCATTTAACACTATGGGGTTTATACAATCGAACTATCCCCTAACATATGTGAGGACTTTATCAATAAACATCTCATCAAGCTATATATATAACGAGTAGAAAATACAATTCAACTTTCTATAACAAAACAACATACCCTTCTTTACTTCCAATGTAACTCAATCACAAAATCTATAGTGATAAAACTCTCAAGTCCAACCTAGAACTCTAAATATTTTAATAAATCTTCTAACGTCAATATTCTATTATCACAAATCAATGTTTCAATTATGTTCAGGCCTAGTGACAAATCAATATTCAAGTTAAATGGTTGGCCGCCCACAACGGAGCCGATCCAACTCCAAAACAAAACCAAGTCTACTGCGACCGACACATTAATAACCCCACAATTTATCAAATCATTTCTCGGATCAAAACTTGAATACAACTAATCATTATAGGGAACTAGGTTGCTTTCCTACTTGCTTCGTACAATTTATATCTTTAGGATACCAAGTCTTTCTAAAAATTACAACATCTTTCAGAATTCCAAAGGATAACATAAAAAGAGATTCAAAGAGACCTGAATGGTTTATTTATTTAAAACCGGCCCATACCAGTTTTAATTAACTAAACCACTCACAAATTTAAGAAATTTCAAAAGATTGATAAGCTAACAAAAATAAATCGAGTGATTTAATTATCTACAACCGTCCCATACCAAATGGTAGATAGTTAAATTACTCACGTATTTTAATTTACATAAAAACGGTTTACTGACCTTATTAAATCAACTATCCCCGAAGGGCACAATTGCTCATACCGAAGTTCAATATACAATCCAAAGTTTTAAGGCACATTTAAAACAATTCTAACATAATATTCTTGTTTGACTTCTATTTATAGTGTAGCCACCACTCATAATATTTTTACTTAGTTAGATTCCCTATAAGAAAACACAATCTCGTAATACTTATTACTATCTCCGATAAATAACACTAAAACATTCATTAAGATTATAAACTTGGTAAAGCATCCTCAATTCAATAATTCTTCAAGTTGAATATTCAACACCTTCACTTAATTTGAGTCATCTATTCCCTACCTTTGATATTGGTATTGTACTTAGTAACAACATATTGCATACATCAAGATTTCGATCAATTACCATGATCTCCTAATAAGAAATATAATTGGAACTCACATAGATTAATCATCCCCAAATTGCGATTAAACCTTAACAGTGTAAACTAACTTACCTCTCGATAACCATTAACAACTCAAAATCCGTATAACGTCAATATCTTCCGAGCATCACACCAATCCCTCAGATGAGTCACGCAACTAAGTCAACCTATACGGTGCAATCATCCTAAAGTATCATGCCTTCCAATAAGATTTATCCTCATTTTATTTCCTCAACTAATGATAATCATCTCTCAAAACAACCATATACATATTTTACCAATTTCTGAAGTTGATCCTATAAGTCACCAATAACTACATCTATTATACGTCTTCACATTTACCCTATTTACCCCTCCATAACTAATACACATTCACAATTCAAAACGGTCATATTAACTACAAATGTTGTCTTAAGTATATCCTTAGAACAAATATTCACTGTAATTGTAACACCCGAAATTCAACTAATAATCATTGAGTATCCTACTAGTTTCTAGAATTAGTCATGCAATTCATCAACAAGTGATAACGAATACTTATTTCTTACAGTTACCAATTTGAGATCTCTATAATCTATAAATAACCACCAAGTATCATCTTTTCTAAATATAGTAACAATTTACCCTTATGGAGATTCGCTAAGCTCATTATCTTCTTATCAAATAATTTTCCAAAATGAATCCTCAATTCTATCATCCCAAATAGTGTCCTCTATCTAGGAATCCGAATACTAAAATAGTACCTTATATCAACTCAAAGCTTCAATGTCCTGGTATGATACCTGATGAAAACCCATTTTTGAAACTCACATGAAAAACACCACTTAGTCAACTTATAGGGTGATATCACTTACAAAAATATCTGATTTCCTATTCAAATTAGTAGCAAGAATTCAATCAATCTCTCCTTAAAGAATAAACTTATAGCACATAAGGCAAATATATGTCAGCTCTATAAGGACCCGTACTCATGATATCTTATAAATCATATAATCCCGCTTAGACTATTATTTTCAATACTAGTCTCATATATCTAGTCTCCACCACGAGACACTAATGTATAAATATTCACGCAAGCTATATAACCATAAACCACTCTTAATTAGGCCATAGACCAACTCTAAACTAAGAGTTCACCAATTCATTTACCACCGGTACATGAGATTATGCGAGGGTCTTTTACTCGGATATAACACCTAACCCAAATAACATTCTCATTCTTTAGATCATACTTTCGACATTTACGCATATATGACATAATAGCAATTAATAATTTATCCGCCTCAATTACACATGTAGGCAAATCAAACATAGATAAGGAGACTCGCTTCTTGCGACAGTCCTCCTCAAACACAACAACTACTCAAATAATTCAGGTTAATATAAAGATGATTCACGGGTTGGTAACTCGACCAAATCCACCGGCAATACATGCCCACATATGGACACATCACAACTATCATGATAAATAAGAATGATTCGAGGTACTCTCCCATAGGAGTAGAACCTCCATCACATAAGGTAACTTCTAGGCTATTTATGCAAATCAAGCGAAATATAATGCCACATGCGAACGAAATGAACGAAATTTAGAATAGTATGAACCCTAACTCCGGAGACAGGTAATATACCTCAAATGATTGTGGAGGAATCTATCTCTCCATAACTCACCTTTCCTTGATCCCTTGGTTGGTCAATATCATTTTCTGTCATTGAACAAAATCCTGCATAATATTCTCGACGTCAGTTATCACACACTCTCACTCAGCTAGACTCTACCCCGAGAATTCTAACCGAGCTCTGATACCAACTGTGAGGATCCCGACCCGGAACCTACACGTGTCCCGAGCTGGAGCGTCCTCAATTCAACCCAATTAAAACCTAAACTTTAAGAAAACTTGATTTAACTTTCAAACATAAACACAACCATTTCAAAATACTCTACTCCTTTCCACATTGGAGGGAGAGTTGACCAACCTTGAAAGTAATAAACGATTTTAGTTACAAAAAGATATTGAATACAAAATAGAATTAAAGTTTATGGATACAAACCCTTTAAAAGAATTATGCTAACATACACTTTCTACGCCAACCTAATCATACCCCGAAAATTCCCAAAATATAACTTCCAAACTCCTCACCGCCCTTACTTGGCCGGTCCGCCTGTCTCGGAATCTAAAAACAGTAAAGGGAGAGGGGTGAGAATAAATTTCAGCAAGCTATTATGAATGCAAAGAATATGCCATATAAGATGCAACACATAACAAGTTGCATATAACACATTGGAAAAGCTGTAAACACCTTACATTACCTTGGTTTACCTTTTCCCATCTCGAACAATAGTCGTACAACATTGGGTATAATAATACTCCAATCTTACAAATGAGCCGCTTAAGCAATACTCACATCTTATAAGACCCGTTTTGTGGAACCAAATAAGATAGTAGCAACTCGTAAGGCTTTTGGCTCAATACAGATGCTATACCCCAAACCGTGGCCACGTAAGGGACGGTCACAAGTATAACATAATCCGATCATATTAGGTCACACTTCCATAATTGATCGTATTATGTTATACCCCCAATATCAGCTGATTAAACACATCATCAAGCACATAATAGTTACTTGAAATAAAATCCACAAAGGGGATAAACAACATAGCAACATGGTAAAATATACTCATGCTCAACCAATATCATAGTGCAAAGCATTTATGTAATACACCGAGCATAATACCAACCATGAATATGTACTCAAGTGGAGTAATAAAGTATCAATAGTTACACATACACTTAGAGAATATTCAATAATAAGTGATCTCTTATAAGAATCCAAGTTAACTTTACCAAGTGAAAGTCATTACACAACCTCAGATAACATTGGTAAAAGTTCATGATCTACTTCCCAAGTTCGAACCATATCGGTGAAGTACTAATCAAACTTAACAATTGTTTTCCGGACAATGATCCATATTACAAGGTCCCGATAGAGATTCAAGTTAAATTATTAAGTTGTAGTCACAATGCTTACGCGGCCCAAGTTCTACTTTAATCTAAGTTGAGAAGGTTTGATTCATATCCGAATGTGATTAGGTTCCATTAATTTATAGTGGTTAGGATTCATGCCACTAGGTCGTTGGTAAAATCAGCAAGAAAGTATCTAAGGAGGATTCGGCACTACGGGCGACCGCCCATGCCACTGGGGCGACCGCCCAAGTGGTTCTCAAGAACAACCCAAGTTGCCGCCGCTCTCTCTGGGCGACCGCACAAGAGATTTTCCTAAGGCACTCTAGTTTCTCGGCAAAGATGGGCGGCCGTCATGCCCTCTCGGGCGACCGCCCAAGTGCCCAATCAGACTTCTCCGCATTTCATCTCTTCTACCAAGTTTCATTTCCTTTTCTTTTATTCTAACCCAATATTCAAGAATACCAAGAGGATCTCTAACTTTACCATTTCTCACCATAAATCATTTAAACCCCAAAATAATATAAATCTAAATTATTCATCACAAGATTCCCAACCCATTTTAATAATACGTTTCCATCTCAATCTTCTAAACTAATTCCACCCATATCTTACACTCTAAATTCACTTCCATGAACCATAATGTCATCCTATGTTATTTACCCAATTCTCAACTTCAAGGAGGATTCCAAAACATAAAACAACTATCACAACACAACCACCACACTAAGAAGTTCATGAACATTTAGAGGGAATGAAATCATAATAACTCACCTTAGGGTTTTAGAATGGAAAGTTGATCTTTCTAACTTGATTGATTCTTCTAGATGATCCAACTTCAAAACTACTCTTGAACTTGAAAATGGTGGAGAATGGCTTAGCTTCAAGAAAAGGAGTTGGGAGCTTCCATGGAGGTTCTAAGTCTTTCTCTAGGGAAGTATGAGGAGAAGGTAGAAGTGAGGAGGAAGGAGGGTAAGAGTAGGGAGGGTAAGGGGAGGTTGCCACTTGGAGGGCTTAGAGAGAGTAAGACCCAAATGGCCCCCCGCCCAAAATATCTAGAAAAAGGCTTTCACCTTAACCAATTTTAACCCTTATCCTAATACATCATCCTACCCATTTAACCTCCTTCTATTATTTATCAAGTTTCCATTTTTATTATTTCCCAAGTTTCTTTATTTAATATCCAATAAATTCTTAAAAGATCCTAATTTTACTTCTCACCCAATTTATCTTAAATCAAGAATTTAAAGACATAATTGAACACATAAAGCTAACATAAATATTAAAAGCATATAATATAATATTTAAAATTAGTGCCTAGGGTTGGGGTCGTCACAACTTTCAACTCAAAATAAATCACCAAATAATAATGCTACTTTTTTTTGCCAAAAAATTGCATTATTATGTGCTTTAACTAGAATGGAAAATTATATTTTTCGTCTCAAGTAACTAAAATTTGTGAAATAGCGAAATCAAATTACTTTTTTTTTTTGGCGCAATTCTATGAAAACTGTGTTAGTATGTGCGTTAACTTGATATTGCCCTATTTAAAGAATTTTGTAAGTAAAAAATGGGTTGATAAAATTTTTGAATCCCTCCTAAACCCGCATTGATCCGCTTCTAATGAAAAGAGTTTGAAAATGTTTTCTTTTAAATCGGGTGGGATTGGGGTGAATTTAGGATTAGCTCAAACCGTCCCATTTAACCCGAACCCGCGTAGTATTCCTCTTTTTTAGAATAAATTTTAAATATTGATAATATTTGTATATTATTATTTATTTATTTGTTTATAGTTTATTGTACTTTCTTATTTTTCTATGTCATATTATTAATCTCTGCATTTATAAGGAAATAAAGGAAAAAAATAGCATTGCATAATAGAAATATTAATAATTTTTTCTTCAACTTTTGTCCTATTTTAAACGTTAAATAATTGGTTAGGATATTAAATAGATGAATGGTTTTATTATAAAGTATAAAAAGTTGGGTACAAAGTAATTAGTGAATAGTTGTTGTGAGTATGAGTTATAAGACCATTGAATAAAAAAATATTAACATTTTTTCATTGTAATTTTTTTCAATTGAAAATGGGAGACCTTTTATTAAAAAAAAAGAAAAGAAAGTTTAAAATGGGACGAAGGGAGCATTTATTTATGTGTTAGTGAAATAATTTTTTCTAATGTTCAATTTAATTAAGTGCGATATAAAAAAAACATTATTATATAACAGTAACATTAAAGAAATATGTAAAATTCAAACGGGGATGTAGAAGTTGAATACGGCTCAAGAACAAAATAACTTTTCAAAAATCAAAATTGATGATACTTGAAAATTTCATTTCATGTAAGTTTTTTGTTTGGAGAATCACTAGAGTCAAGAGTTCCGAATTGCAGTTGAAGAGAAAGATTTGGAGACTTATAACTAGATTGATTACGCTTTCCCAATCGTTGGCGAAACTAAGTGATACTTTTAGCAAATTACGTACATATAACGCTCAATACACAATAAATATGTTTTACATAAAAAAAATATGCGTTCAATTCCATAGCATTGAAAAATGGAGGTCAAATGTGATTATTATTGAATAGAACGGAAATTTACGTATAAAATGCGATTCGTACAAACTAATTATGCCTTAAATATATATTTATTTTAGTGACCTTCAATATGATATTTGTGCTAATAACATAGTTTTAAAAAAAGTTTTTTACAATGTACACAAACATTTCTATATTTCCTGTTATATTGGTATGAATGTTCATCATTATGTTTTAATAGCTGTCCGTGCATCGCACGGGAGTTACACTAGTTTTAAAGTACAAAAAATAACATACTATTTGAAAATATTAACAAGTTAACTGTCAGAGACATAGCTAAAATGATATTTAATATCTCTTAGGGTCCACTCCCGATATTATAAAGGAGAGAAGAGAAAGGAAATGGAGAGAATGAGAGAAAATTCAATAACTTTTTATTTTAAAGTGTTCATGAGTTTAAAAAGGAAAAAGAAGGGAAAAAATGAATTACACTTTAACCCTTATTAATAAAAGGAAAAGAGAGAATTATAGTTAAAGGTGAACAAGTTTAACCAAAAAATTTGTTTTATAAAATTTTATTTCCTTCCAATTCCTTTCACTTTTGGGAGGATTGTGTTGGAGAGAAAATCTATATATATATATATATATATATATATATATATATATATATATATATATATATATATATATATTAAAGTTGGTGAGGAGGGTTATGGCTTCGCCACGTAGACAAGTTTAGGCAAATTCTTGATTTTGGAGAAGCCACATCATCACTATCCCAAAATCTATATGACTTTTGATATTCTCCTTATTAGCTAATACTATTAGTTAATAATAATAGTTATTATATAGGTTAACTATTATTATTAATAGTATTAGTTAACTATAATAGTCACTTTATAAGTTAACTATTACTACTAATTGTATTAGTTAACTATAATAGTTACTATATATGTTAATTATTACAATTAATAGTATTAGTTAACTATAATAGTTAATATATATGTTAACTATTACAATTAATAGTATTAGTTAACTATAATAATTACTATATATGTTAACTATTACTATTAATAGTATTAGTTAACTATAATAGTTACTATATAGGTTAACTATTACTATTAATCGTATTAGTTAACTATAATAGTTACTATATAAGTTAACTATTACTATTAATAGTATTAGTTAACTATAATAGTTACTATATATGTTAACTATTACTATTAATAGTATTAGTTAACTATAATAGTTACTATATATGCTAACTATTATTATAAATAATATTAATTTACTATATAGGTTAAGTAGAGTTGGTCTTATAAAAAATTAGTTTTTTCTTAAGATAAAGAAAAACGTGTTTTCAAAACAAACGGTGGCATTTTTATAATTACTGGCAACCATGATAAATGTCGGTGTTAATATTACAAATTCGTGCCATCCCAAGCTCCGATCATCTTCTCTGGCCATCCCAAGCTCCGATCGTTCTCCGGCGTTTACTCAGTTTGAGTATTTTGTAACCTACAATTCGTGCCCTAGTTCCGTCATTAATGTCCATTGTCAACTCTGCTTCGTTACATAATTGATTGGTACTTTATTGATTGGTACATAATTAATTGAAGATAACAGTGTGATTTGATTCCATAGCTCTTCGTTTTTTCGTTGGATAAACAGAATGTCCTTCAATGGTGTGGATAAAGGATTTAATTTGCTGAAGTTTGGGTCAATTCAATTGGGAATTATGTGAATTTGTTCTAAATAATTGCCGTAGTTGTATAAATAATTGCCAGGGTTATGATAAAAATGTACCAGCTCACGCCTAAAAAGTGCTAGTTAAAAGCTCTCTCTTGTCCGTAAACTTAGTGCCAAGTGCACAAGCATGTAACAAAGTGCCGCGTGTAAAAAGTGTCGTTGTTAGTGTAATAAAGTGCGCCAAAGGCACAGTATCAAAGTGCCGGTGTTAGTGTAAAACAAGTGTCAGTGTTATTTAACAAAGTGTCGTGTTAGTGTAACAAAGTGCGATTAGTGTAACCAAGTGCCAATGTTAGTTTATAAAGTCACTTAATATACATGCACTAGCACTTTTACACCGGTATTCAAAAACACATGGACCGGCATTTGAAAACACATACACTCGGCACTCAAAAACACATACACCGGCACTCAAAACACCGGTAATTATTTTTGCCGGCTCTCAAAAACACAAGCACCGGCATTCAAAAACACATGGACTGGCATTTGAAAACACATGGATCGGCACTTCAAAACACATGGATCGGCATCTGAAATTGGAATTAAAATTGGAACTAACTGGCATTCAAAAACACATGGACTGGCATTTGAAAACACATGGACTGGCACTTCAAAACACATGGTCTGACATCTGAAATTGAAATTAAAATTGCAACTGGCAAAAAGGATTTGGGAACAGTGAGCAAGAAAAAGGCAAGATCAATTCGAAGGAAGCCAAGAAAATGATTCGAATCCACGGCTGTGAGAGCATCAACAATGGCGATCTTCTCAATTGACAAAAGGTTTCATTCCAATTTCTCTCTCTACTTTCAGTCGCCCTGTTTACCCGGAGTCCAGATTCATGAATCGCCATTAATGGTCGGAGGAAATTGGGTCCTTTCAAGATTCATGAATCGCCGGCGAACTGATTTCTAGAGAAAACAATGAAGAAGACGATTGAGGGAGCCGATAATGGTGAGGAACTCTGTTTGCGTTTAGAGAGAGAGTAGAGAGAGAGCCCGAGCGCGACGGGTGAAAAACACGTTTTTTGTTAAGGTTAAAAAAAACGCGTTTTTTACAAGTTTTTGGCGGTTAAGTAATAGTATTATAGTTACAATATATGTTAACTATTACTATTAATAATATTAGTTAATCATAATAGTTACTATATATATATCAAAGTAGGTCGTTAATAATGTCAATGAGCATTTAGCTTAAAGACGTACTTTTTCTCGGGAAGGTTAAGGGTTGAAACCCCCTACATTGTATTTAAAATGTTGTAATTTGAAAAAAAATAGATCGTTAGTTTTTCATTCACTTTGTTAACGTCCATAAAAAATGTTGCATACTGACATAAATTATGACATAAAAAATAAATGACATAAAGTATGAACATCAAAAATAAAATAGCAAAAATTGCTACATTGTTAGTCACAATGCAATTCCTATTAAACTTATGTGCAACAAAGTTATTAAAATTGAACACAATTTTTCTAACTTTATAAATGTTAATGTTTTGATTCATTTATAATATACTTATATTATAATAAATAAATCATGATATTAGCAAATTAGCTTCCCGTGCGGAGCACGGGTTACCTACTAGTTTTAAAAAATTTCTTTCCTTTTCCTTTCACTTTCTTCGTAAGAAAACAAGAAAACAACTTGGGAGCAACTTTAGGAAGAAAAATATACTCCCTCCGTTCCAATAGTAGCTTCCCATTTTGCCATTTTGGGTGTCCCGTTAATAGCTTCCACTTTCCTTTTTTAGCAAAGAAATCTTTACTATTTCCTCCACTCATTCTCTCTCCTACATTATTTTAATACTCACAACACCATTATAATTTACTATTCCCTCCACTCATTCTCTCTCCTATTTTCAAATTACACTCACAACATTTTTTCTTCCCACCCATTTTATTAATTTGCGTGCAAGGCAAAAAACGGACAGCTTCTATTGGGACGGAGGGAGTATTATATTTCCTCTCATTTTCTTTCTTTTCTCTCGTTTTTAAAAGTTTTTAAAACTCGAAAGTACACCCTTAGAGAATTTGATAATACATGGAAATAAATTTATGGGACATTATAATACTTTTTTAGAATTTATGAGACATTCTTCCCCTTTTCTACAATAGATTAGGAGTTCAAATCCCACCGAATGCAATTTCTGACGGCGCCACTATTGTAATAGTTTAAGACTTCAAGTCATTCATTAATAAAAAATAAAATTAACAAGTTAACTATAATAGTATTATAAAAAGGGGAAGGGGGGAGCACTTTTAGATATGGTTCATTTGCGATGATATAGAAAAGCAAAACAAAAGATAACTATCCTGGGTATAAGCCACAACAAAGAAACATTCTGCATTGTAAATTTACAACATCATATGCTGAGGACCAAACTACCACCAAGTTCCATCTACATCTATGGAGGATCAAAATAGCTGCAGATTCCATCTCCATATACCAATTTGACAATTTACAACAACTACGGCCACAAAAGTTTACAAAAAGCTCTACAGCACCAAAACATGATATTTTCTCATATCAAAATCTCCCAGCTCAAGTGAACAGAAATCTCATATCAGCCTCAGTTAACTTTCCCAGAGCCTCCATTGACCCGCCCACAGTCCTATATAATTGCCACCCATCGTTAAAGACAGACGTGAGATACAAGACAGGAAAGAAAGATCCTATTTGAGATTAAGACACATTTAAAATTTTCAAATTAGGTAAAAGTTGCAAGATAATTCAATTACCCTTCAAACACTAGCTGCTTTTTTTCTTGCAGCTTCAGAATTCTCTCCTCAATTGTGTTCTCAATAACAAACCTCACAATCCTAAAAACATAATAAGGCACTTTTAATTATAATCTCTGATGTTTTGATTTACCGGGCCAGAAATTTATAATAGAAGCACAGACCTGATTGGCTTGTATTGGCCTATTCTATGGATTCTATCTTGGGCTTGTCGCTCAACTGCTGGATTCCACCATGGGTCCATCAAGAAAACCTAGCACAACCAATTCCAAAAAGTGTGATTTCCTTAAATCTTCTGAACCACAAGCCTTAATCGCTTTCAATAATCAAGTATGGAGCATAAATACAAAATCCAGGATAAAAAGGCGTGGGGGCATACATGTGAAGCAACCGTGAGATTGAGGGCAACACCGCCAGCTTTAAGGCTCATGAGAAAGATTCTGCAATCAGAATCTTGAGTAAATTTGGCAATTGCAGCATCTTTTGCACTCAGGTTCATGGATCCATCCAACTGGACGCGACTCACACTGCATCGCAAAGTTTCACAAATTCAAAAATATGATATTTTTTTTCTTCTTATAAATTTATAAATGATACTCCCTCCGTCCCGTTAAAATGTTCCCATTTGTCATTTTTGTTTATTTCAAAAAGATAGTCTCATTTCCAAAAGTATTAGGTTAAATTAATTGAACTTTCAAAATTACCAACCAAGGAAGAAGAGGAAGAGAGGAGATGATGAGAGCCAATCAAGGTAGGAGTAATGGGGTAATAAGTAAAAATCATTAAGGCTAGCGATGGAAATGAAAATGAGCCGTTAAAATGTTTGAATAGTCAAATGGGACTATCGTTATGGGACGGAGGGAGGAAAAAATAAGTATACAAAGATATTTTTAATCACCTTCTGAAGGGAGTAATGTATCAGATCCAAGAATGTTGTGAACTGGCTGAAAACGATGCCTTTTGCTGAACCATCCCTTTCAACCATGAATCTGATCTCCTCCCTCTAAAAACAAACAACTAACTCAGCCATAAGCAAAAGCATGTAAAATGGTTGTATGAAAACAGCTAAAGAGCAACAACAAATCACATACCAGAGCATCTATCTTTGTGCTTGTTTGGAAATCATCCAGACAAATTCTGTTCAAAATACTTGTCGACCTAAAGCCTTGGAGAGTTGTTTTGATGGTCTTATGTACTTGATCAGTGTTTGAACTGAAATCCACTGTGAGTGGCTTTGAGCATGTGGGGCATGTAACTTGTTCTTCGTCGTCTTCAGAGAATTTAGTCAAGCAAGATTTACAGAAGACATGCGTACACGATGCAACCTAAAACACATTACTCCCTCCGTCCCAAAAAGAATGACCAATTTTTTTTTTAAATTTGCTCTTGATCAAGAGCAAATTTGAAAAAAAATTGGCCATTCATTTTAGGACAGAGGTAGTAGAAAGAAATATAAAGTCAGAGACAAATGTCAAAACATATTTATACTCACATTGATGGTTGGGAGGTTAATGCATGATCAAGAGCAAATTTCAAAAAAAAATTGGTCATTCTTTTTGGGACGGAGGGAGTAGAAAGAAATATAAAGTCAGAGACAAATGTCAAACATATTTATACTCACATTGATGGTTGGGAGGTTAATGCATGATCAGGGTTGGAAAAGGTTGAGATAGAAAAACCCTCCTTTTCAAAGGCCTCCAGAAATGCTAGATGAAGAGCTTGCTAGAGATTCTTTTGGTAATGTACTTTGGTGTGTCCAATAAAAATTTCAATCCCCAACCCCCAACTACTAACCCACTGACACAAAAAAGTAGATTTGCATACACACAGAACTATTCCCACCGTCCCTAAATAAATGTCCAAGTTTCATTTTGAGGGAAAGTTGTAAAAAGGTTGAACTTAGCATTTTTAGTAGTATAAGTACCTACAGACGCTTAATGATCTCACCGTATTGCATCATGAGTGTAAGAGTGTAGAACTTGTTGTTTGATGAGGGAGGAATTATTAACTTCCACATATTCATTTTGGGACAAATTTTTTTCCGAAAAAAAGACATTCATTTAGGGACGGTGGGAATAAAAAATTGATAACCTACAACGGGATCTTCCACTGTATCATGGCATCGAGCGCATAATTGATGAGCATTACTGGCTTCGATCAAGGCTTCAGCTTTTGCAGTAGCTGCCCTAGAACATACCACAAGGTAAGGATGGTCAACTGCCTGCATTTACCAATATGAGAAATCAGAAATCCACCCAGTATCAATACAAACGTCATGGAACATAGTCAAGTAAGAAAACTTTACCTGCCGCAGGCGTGTGAGGAGCTCAAAAATATGAGCATAGTTATTCGCCACTGTCCCAGACACAGCATACCTGCACCGAGGAAAACATGACTATCAAGAAACAATTGCGACTGTTCATACCTTGAACCGCAAAGGCGGAAGTTAGAGCCAATCTGTAGCAAAGAAAAAAGAAAGAATGTGATGTACGTATTGAATTGTGCCTGGGTTTGTTTGTATAGTGATGTGTAATAGTCTTCCTCCTTAATATCAAGACTATCGCGTCTCAGCGAAAACTGAAAAAATGAACATATAGAAGAGATTTAAACTATGTAATACAGAAGAATATCTAGTCAGCAATGCAGTGATGTGACACAACTTACAATTCTTGGAGGGAGAGCAAGATCTGCAGCTCTTCCCTTTTTAGTACGCCTTAGCACAATCTTTTTCAATATCTTATGTCTCAGCACAATCATTGCTCGCTTACCAGTACCCTCATTCCCATGAGATTTGATGGGATTAGCAACATTCTTGATTTATTGCAGCCAGATTATTAAGAGCCAGGGGGAAAAATCAGTAAGATAGTATACATCAGAAATAGTATGAACTTAAAAGGTAATTACAAGAATTACTCACTTTATTCCACCAACAAAAGTGCCTCAAAGAGTTGTGTTCGCAATATGGACATCCAGTAGACGAACCGCTATCCAACAACAGATTTTTGAAAATGTCATAAGGCTATTGATATCCCCCAAAAGTTAATATACTTTGTAGTATATAACAACAATGAGACTATATGATAAATAATATCAAGGTCACACTGATGATGAACAACAAGACCATAGTTGTCAAAATCGTACCACAGTGATAAGCAGCACACGAAATGGTTTGGTTATTCGCTCCAGTGACATGTATCTATATGATGAATAAAGAATAACCCCCCCCCCCCAAATAATTTGTATTGTATGTATTAAACAACACATTACATGAAACGGACACTGCGAGTCGCCCAAATTCAGAAGAGCTGAAAAAGTTACTTTTCTCTCTACTCAATAGAGACAGATTGCCTAAAGTTATTATAAACATCTGTGGTCTGTCTTTCACTATTCTCTCTCTCCAACAGATTGAGACTTACAAGGAGTTTGGGCATAGGGTTTCTGTCTTGAAACTTGCAAGAATCAACATCCACTCTTATTCAAAGATACTAATCTGTTCTGTTTACACCTTAGTATTTATCTAATATTTTTAATCAGGTGATAATAAACTCATGTTGTAGTCTTGCTTGTTGAAATTAATAATTTAGGTATTTAATCTTTCTTTGTAATATGCACAATAAATTAAAAAAAGGGAGGGGGTATTGCCACTACAATTTTTACTCATCCACTACACATTTTATAAATTGACAAAATTGTCCTTTGATGTTTAGAGGATTCAATGAAACATTTATATAAATATAGTATATACACTACAAGTTTCACTTATCCGCGAATTTGCTTATTAAAATCTAATGAATTGCAATATTGATATAATGTGACTTTGATATACTTACCTTAATAATAAATCGATGCTATAAAAAAGCAGATTAAGCGACTTTCTTTAAATTTTTCTTTTCAACTTAGTAGTTTATTATATATTTGTATTTGGTTTTTTCCATCGTCTAAATTAATTGTGAATGTTATGAATATTTCAACATATTGTTTAATATTTTAAATTTAATATAATTATCACACATTTTACATCAAAATCAATAATTATACTTGCTGCACTGCATATGAATTACTCCCTCCGTCCCACCCAAGTGTGTACCAAGATTTTGGGCACGCAAACTAAGAAATACTATTAAGATAATGAAAATGTGTGGTAGAAAATGAAGAGAGAGAATGGGTGGAGTTAATAGTAGGTTGGTAGAATAAATTGTATGGTGGAGAATGAGTGGAGTTAATGAGTGGGTGGGGTATGGAGAATATAAAATATTAAAACCTTTTCCATTTTTGGTAGTTCACACTCGGCTGGGACGGACCAAAAGGGAAATAAGTGTACACTCAGCTAGGACGGAGGGAGTATATTTTTTCAAATATTTGTTTTGAATTGATACAGTATCCGATAAGATTTTGGGGACCTTCAACTCATGATTTGACAGCTATGAATAAGACTAAGATGTTTAATTTAGAGACCTCATACTTTTTCATGATCTGAATCACACACGAACATGAGTATGATGTTCGATGCTGCTTCAAGCTTATTAGCATTTCACCCTCAAGACATATCTTTATCGATTTTTTATCACACAAGTACAGAAGAACAATGGAATCCTTTTTCTCTACAAACGCAAGCTAGCACTCACAAAAAGGTTGTCGAAAACAATAACATTTATGCAGTATTTAATGTCAACAACCACAAATTTGTCTGATTATCTACTTTACTTTTGGCTCTGAGCTACCGGTATCCAGTAACCACATTGGGTGACAGCTAATCCGGTTCAAGCTGGGTCGGACCACAAGGGTGGCAAAGCTCTCCCTACCAATTTTTGACGTTGCTGGATTCACAGAGCTTGAACGTGAAACCTCTGGGCAAACTTAAACATCCTCTTACGAGGTGATCTAGGCGCTTAGTGGTGTATCTTTACTTGCTAGTGTATTCATCATATTGTATCAATATTATTCTTTCTTTTACAAGCGCATCTCTTTCTGCGGCACATGCAACTTTTTTCTTTATATTCTGGAGCTAAAAGAAGTTGAAAAGGTGTGCCCTTGACAAAAATTTATATACTTTGATGTATGGGGAAGCTAACGAACCATTCCTTAGAGCTCATTGAGAAGACTTCAATGAGGTAAGCACGATGAGAAAGAGGGCCAGGAAATATTATATATTTATGACCACTGCTAATAAAAGAATATGCAGCAATATAAAAATCAGTGCTGGTTGAGTTGCCAACGGCTTCTTAAATTAATAATCCTTGGGTAATAACGCAGATGCTTTTCATAATTGAATATAGGTTGTGTTATAATACTAGCGCTCACTGTATTTCCTCTACAATGTGGTTCTAAGACATTAGACCATATGCATAAAATATATAGACATCGGAACCACAAGTAAATATTATATTCTGTCATACTGAATCAGATAGAAAGGCTTGTTGTGAATATCAAGAACTGTACCTATAATCAAGTGCTCTGCAGTCACAGTCCTTACAGAAGTAATAAGAATAAGGAGTTATCTGCAAGAAGCGGACCTGCTCACAAGAATCATATATTAAATTTTAGAAACGGAAGATCATGAATAGTTATCTGCAAGTACCTATCTCGTAGCAGATACGTACCAGTGAATAAAGTTCTCCAACCCGATTCTGAAGAGGAGTGCCACTTAAAGCCCACTTATAGGAAGACTCCAAGGCAAGAACAGCTTTGGTAGTATTGCAGTGTCTATCTTTTATGTAATGAGCCTGTATTATAAAGACAGCTGTTCAGAAGGACGTAGCTTACCAATGAATGCGAGAAAGCGGAAAATCTGCAGTAAGATCTGCTAACTAACCTAGAGAGCGAAGCATAGACAGACTAAGAATGATACATATATATGTAGATATAGGACCAATGCTGGATATCATCCCATGAACTAAGAGCACAACAAAAATAATACATACTCCGATTGGCATTTCAGTATCAAATATAGAGTACACTAGAGTTGTTTTATTCATATGTGATGCTACTTAATAATAATGGTTGGGCCCGATCCAAGTCCAGTGGCGAGAGAGTAGCAAATAAGCCCAAAAGCGGGATGAAGCCCAAAAAGAAGATAAAGATAAAGGTGGCCCAAATATGGATTGAAGGAAAATGTGGGGGAAATATCCCGCCAGGGTCAACAAAAGGGAAAAGATCAAGGCAATAATAGCGACATATCGTGGAGATCATGGCGAGATAAGTAAGGCAAACCGGCGAGATAATGACAAAAAAGGAGATGCGAGGCATTATAATAAGGCGACACGGTCTATGATTTACCTAACCTGGCGAGAGATGGATCGCAGATTGATACGGTTTGCAAGAGGCGGCATATAAATATCTATAAAATGGGATCCATTGAACGGTTATGCATTGGGATCGGTGATCACGTATTAAGAGTTTACTTTATAATAGACCAATTGAGTGGTGACACGTGTAAGGAGGCATGGAACGTAAGGAGGTCATGTGCATGGCACGAGGGAAGGGGTATATATATGAGAGGTTTTCTTCATAATCAGGTATGTTCATTTTTTACACACACAAACACCTTTCTCTATCGTTATTTACAACCCAAAAACAAACACTTATCCTCACGCCGGAGGGGCTTACGCCGGAGTCGCCCCCGGCTTAGTTCACGTTTGTGGCTGTGCAGGACTGAAGAAGGAGCCGGAGCGGTCCATCTCTGACTACGACGGTCGTGTTGCCGCTGAGGAAATTCCTGGCAACATCAATTGGTTCCGTTGCCGGGACCTGAATCTCTTCTTCGCCTGAAGATTTGCTTGCGGTGGATTGATAAGTGTTGAGCGCTGTTCGTAGATCTGGAGATTTGGTTCGTGTTGGGAAGGATGCAGTGGGCATGTTGATTGTTTGGTTGATGCGGTCTGTTGTTAGCAGTTTGTAAGTTGAAGTTTGTTTGTGTTTTGGTTTTGTTAGGTTGATTATTGCTCGTAAATTGTTGGTTGGAGTTGTTGGTGATTTTGATATTATTCGATTGTCTGGGTGTCAATTTGTTGATTTAAGAAGTGTTGATTTGATGTGAATTAAGTTGGGTATTTTTCGGAGTTCCGCTTGATTTTGATAATTTGAAGGTTGAAGGTTGATAGATTCCGATTTTGATAAGAGTTTGTTTAAGTTTGGGTGGCTTGAATTTGTTGTATCTGGATTTTGGAAAGTTTATTCGATTCTGATTAGCTTGAAGATTGAGTGTTTTGGAAATAGTTGGGTATTGAACATTTTTGGAATCAGTTGAAGAAGATTTTTTATTTTCTGGGTTCGCACCTTCAAATCTTCATAAGCTTTGAAAATTTTCAAAGCCTAGATTCATCATATTTTATTTGCGTGTGTAAGAAGAAATGGCAACTCCTGAGAAAGGGATAGTAGGGCAGATGACAATGGCGGGAGGGAGCCATATCCCGCCCATGTTCGGATTAGGAATGATGGGGACGGGAGGAGCACAGGATACGTCTTCCTCACAACAAGTGATTCCGGAAGAAAGAGAACGAGATGTAGGAGGCGAGAGAGAAAGAAATGTAGTGCCGCCACCACCAGAAAAAGAAATGAAAAATGAAGAGGAAAGTTTGAGGATTCACAACAATTTAATCTTACAATTGTTGGAAAATAACAAACGATTAATGGTCATGAAGAAGAAGCCAACTCCCATCCCGCAGGGTTTGTTAACAGCGACGAAAAAAGGAAATAAGGGATCAAACCAGGAGGTGATCGTGGTGAATGATGATGAGCGACAGAAAGAAGCTGAACCTGAAAAAATAAAGGAAACCGAAGCAAGACTTGATGGGTCGCAAAAGCGAAAGGCGGGAGAGTATATGGAGAACGGGAAGAAAATTAGGGTATATCATTGGCCTCACACTTCACAAGTATCATCGTTTTATTGTGAAAATGAAGAAGAAGATACCGCTGCAAATGAAGAAGGGTTTGGGGAGCAAGAGTTGAAGGTTTCAAAGGAAGGCGAGAAATCTAGGCAGATGGAAAAAGGAAAGGGTATAGGAGTAAGTCAAGCTTTCGGGAAGAAGACGGAATAACAAAGCAGATGGCCGAAATGGCAAAGAGATCGGCGTAATTAGAAAAAGGTGGTGCAACGATGGCGAGAAAGACTCCTTCGTCGCCCCATTTGCCAAATACATTCAAGAATCCGAGCCCGCTCCGAGTTCCGTTTGCCAAAGATTATCTAAGTATGCGGGAGTTACCACGGCTAGAACTCATGTCGCAGCTTCAAAGTTACTATGGCAATACTAACCAAAGATGATGCACCGCTATGTAAGACTTTGCTAGTACTTTAGAGCTTCAAGCATTGGAATGGTTCACACAAAGTACCGCCAACTCTATTGTGGGTTATCAAGATTTTAAGCGAAAGTTTTTGTCAAGATACGGGGCCGTAGGAACTCACTGTAGTATTGCAGAATTGATGGGAATTAAGCAAAAAGTGGGAGAAGGTTTGATAACTTACACCAACAGTTCTTGCCGATCGCTAACTTAATCTTCGATATAGAGCCCAAGTACGCGATAATGATGTATATGTCTGGTCCGGTGTCGAAGCTTTTAAAAGAGAGTTGAGGATGAGGTTGCCCGCGACTTTAAGCTGAGTTGCATGAGCGAGAGTTAAGGCATATTGTGGGGGTGAAGATGTTGAGGAAGGAATGTCCTGATCAACAAGGAAGAATGTGAAAGACAGAGTCGAGTATATCAAGGAGGATAATGCAGCTCGCAGTGGGGCGAGGAAATCGCATGGAGGAAGAGGTGGAGGCCGCGCCGTGTCGCTGGCAATGAAGAATTATTAGATTCACAAGGTTGAATGCAAGGCCAAGCGAGATATTGAGGGCGGTGGAGTCCGCGGCTTTTGAAATGACAGACAGAGGAAGAAGAAACTTGAACCAATATTGTAACTATCATGGAGATAGAGGGCACGAGACCGATGAGTGCTACAATTTGAAAAAGGTGATCCAAGGTAAAATTGATCGGGGGGAGTTGCAGGAATATGTTTGGCAGGAACAGAATGGGGCGACTCAAGGAGGAAATGGCGAGAGAAATGAGATACTGGTAATTCATGAGCCAGCTAGTATCACCTGTCTAAGTAATCAGATCATGTCACTATCTCACACCTGCCATATTCCCGCATATCCTCCAAGTGGAGAGGATTATTAGCTTCTTAAGGCGAGAGTTAGCTTTAACGCCTAGCCATGGATGTCAACCCGTAGTGATTACAATTGCTCCAGGAAACAATATACTGCACAGAGTGCTGGTGGACTCAGGAGCAAGCCGCAACATCTTATATTACGAAGCTTTTAAGAAAATGAAGTATACGAAAGCTAATTTAGTGCCGTATAAAGGATTTTTGGAGGGGTTCACGAATCATACAGTACGGGTCAAAGGAACGATTTCACTGGCGGTAGAGATAGGAGAAGACGAAAAGGCGAGAACCCGAACGGTTGAATTCATGGTGATAGACCTGGTGTCACCATATAATGCCATCGTGGGAATTCCCTTTATGCAAACTTTTGAGATGGTCGTGTCTATCCCGCATCAACGAGTCAAATTCCCCACTCCGAAAGGAACAGCTTGTTTGAAAAGTGAAGCCAAAGAAGTAATTCAGAAGAAGATCGAGATCCAAACTGCAGCAAGGGCAAGTTCTAGTTCGCTTTCAACAGCCTTAGCAATCCGAGATGCGAAGGTCAATATGATCACTGACTTGGAGGCGGAAGGACTGCGAAAAATGAGTAATATGCGGAACATTGAGGGAAAGATAGTTGAGGAGAAGTACGAAGTAAGTTTGGGAAACCAGGGGGCAATTCAGGCCAAATTGGAAGGATCAAGATTGGTGAAGTTTGTTAAGATGAAAGAGCCAGGAATCGAGGAAATAGTTGAGGTTGAGAATGAAAAGTATGAAAAGATGGAGGTGGAAACAATTGAAGCTCTACCACAGGATGGCGGCGATTGGGGTGAAAGCGACAGTGAGAAGGAAAAGGAATATGATGGTGGAGAGAAGGAAAGAGGAATGGCGGTGAACACTCAGTAGGCGCGAGACAACAGGGGGAGAATGCTTTAAGCGAGATAGTCAACAAAGAACTAAGAATTAATTTATTTATTTAATAGTATTCTTATTAAAATCGTATGAAGACTAAGTATTATGAATATATGGAGTTTTCCAGTTATGAATGAAAATTATGCATGCTTTGAAGTGATAGTGTTATGAATGAAAATTATATACATCTTGAAAATGCTAAAATGAAAGCAAAGAAATAAAAGTATGAAAGCCTATGATCTAAGTTTATTTTGCTTTTATCGAATGTTGTATAGTAATAATGTTTATGTGACATGTGGTCGAAAGCATAAAAGTAAGCCGCTAATAGTAAAGTTGCCTAAAGACAACTTCACTTTTCGATGGGAGTATATGTATATGATAATGTCTCGCCAAAGGTAAGAAGGCAAAGAGTTTTTGATGAATTATCAAAACAATTTTGATGAATTATTAAAACAAGTTTATAAAGAAAAAGAGAAAAGAAAAGTAAGCCGCAAAGTATCATGTAAAAGAAAGTCCCATCTCGCCTGTATGGCATGTATATGGATGCGACTATAAATAGGAAAGAAAGTCCCATCTCGCCTGTATGGCATGTATATGGATGCGACTATAAACAGGAAAGAAAGTCCCATCTCGCCTGTATGGCATGTATATGAATGCGACTATAAACAGGAAGGAAAGTCCCATCTCGCCTGTATGGCATGTACATGGATGCGACTATAAACAGGAAGGAAAGTTCCATCTCGCCTGTATGGCATGTATATGGATGCGACTATAAAAAGGTATCCCTAAAGACCATAAAAGTAAAAAGTCTACGGACTATAAACGAGAAAGTCTACGGACTATAAAAAGGGAAAGTCTAAGAACTATAAAAATGAAAGTCCACGGACTATAAAAAGGAAAAAAGACTAAGGATTATAAAAAGAGAGTCTAAGGGTGATAAAAAAGAAAGTCTAAATCAATTATAAACGAGAAAGGAATCCATCTCGCTTGAATGGCATGTAAAGATGCGGCATAAATGAAAGAAAACACATATCGCATAAATGATATGTAAAGATAAAGAAAGTAAATGTATGTCGACGGAAAGATATGAAAAGATATAAGGAAGAAAGATATATTTAGTTTTCAAGGCAAATAAAGAGGTGGAGGCACAAAATAAGGAAATTATTCTAAGTAAGAATCATGAAAAGAGCAAAGAAGAAGCAAAAGAGTAACAAAGATCAGCGACAAGGCGAGTCGCATGGTATGCACCGTAAGTAAAGTCGCCTAAAGACGACTTCACTTTTTTTTTATGGGAGTATAAGTATGGGGTACCTGCCAGACAAGATAATGATTTTTTATGAACTATCGAAACAAAATAGCAAAAACAAGATAGAAATGGTGAAATAAGCAAATAGAACATAAAAGCAAAAAGGCAAGCACGAAGGCCGCGAATAATACACATTGTTTAAAAGGCACGCAGGCCTGAACAAAAGAAATTAAAATTGCTTAGCCACCGAGGCAAGTTACAAAAAGATTTAAAACAGAATCAAGTCGAGGGGTTGGGTTCGTTAGTTGGGTACGGCCGAGCTGGAAGCCGCGAGAGCAAGCTCTTTTGCATCATCTAGAAGTTGATGTTTATGTTCCAATTGGGCTTGCCATAAAGAAAGAACGTTCGGCGCTTGAGGAGGAGTGGGTTCCCAAGGCGACTTACCTAGCAGTGCATCTTCCTCCGCCAAATCTTTAAGCTCATCAGCCGAATACGGAACTAAAGGATGACCAAGGCGACATATATCACTAAAAAGTGGCTCCGAGCCCCACTTTGCAAGTCGCTCAATTATAATGGCAGTATTTCACGGTCGCCGCCGCGGCTCGCATGACTTGAAGAGCGGTTTGGTCGCTAATATCCATAAGATCGTCTTTGAGCTCGCCACGCGCATTGAGAGAGTTCATTTCTCGCAACTTTGCCCACCATATCTTCCCGCAATTTAGCTATCTCGCCTTGGAGAATTTGAGTTTCAGCGGCACGAGTCTCCTTAGAGCCTCATTTTCGCTCATAAGTTTGGCGGCTTTTTCGTCCATTAAGTTCGCAGTAACTTTGTCAAGCTTGGTGTCAAGGCAGTAAGCTCCAAGGCTGTTCGACCCGCCTCGAAGTGATTTCTATCATCGATGCCAATGATCAAGATCCAAGCTAAACGAAAAGTTAGGTTAAAGGCCAAAATGAGGAAAATAGCGATCAAATAAGAAAGAAAAGAGCGACATACCAAAGAAAAGTAAATTCCTATTGACAAGCGACATGATCAATATCCATATCCATTACTCGTTGGACTTGGATGGGATCGCTAGCACGAATAAGAGCGTAACTACCAATTAGGCACTCATCAACACCGCGGGTTTCGTTGATCAATCCCGCTGCCGTAGGGACATCGGGCACTTTCTTTACACAACTCAAAGAGCCCATTAAAATCAGCTGGTTTTTCAAAATTATCCCGGGAGCCGCCTAGGAGTGGGAAGAGCCGAGGAAGTTTGTGGTCACTGGGAGTAGTGGGCGAGTTAGAAACATGAGTTAAATCACAAATTTCGTGTCTTGGGAGGCGGAGGATCATCACTTTGAATAGGCTCGCCGCATCGCCGGCTGCAAGGAAGAGTTTATCGGCCGTGTCGGAAGAAGGAATGATAGTGTTCTCTTCAGTAGGAAGATCATCAAATTGCGAAACAGAAATTGGCGGGACAGATACCGAAGAAACATTGCCTTCATTAGATGGAGGAACTTGAGCGGATGAAGGAGCTTCAATAGATGGAGGATTCTGATTAACGACTGAAGTTGGAGGAATAGCTTCGGGTGTGCGGCGACATTGGTTTGAACCGACGCGATCCTTCTCTCGTCGCTCGTCTGCTGGTTGCTGGGTTGTTGGGCCTAGCTCGGGCCTTGGAAGAACCTTGGGCTTTCTCCAAGGTGATTTCCTCTGTATCTTTGCCATCAAGAGATAATGGCAAGAGTAGATCAGCGGGAAGGAGCCCGAGGCGATCGCGTGCCGGGCGAGTCGCTTCATTCTCCCGTTCGTTTCCAAATTGATGTTTTGACGACTCTCCATTGATTTGGCTCTGAACCGAAAATAAAGAGAAAGAAAGTTAAGAGTTAGAATCATTCAAATGAGAGTTAAAAAGAAAAGAAGGATTAGGTTAGAGAAAAAACATACAAAGGACATTATTCATCTCGGTGCAATGGCGAGTGCCCTTGCACGATTGACACTCATGAGCATATTTGTTATCTGTGTGCCGCTCCCATCCATAAAAGTAAACATAGCTGATTGGAATCCGAGGCGGGGCGAGAGGTGCGTTGTCGGCGATACCGACTTGGTCAAGTAGCTCCCTATTCCGTAGAATACCTCTCCAAGAAATAAGAGGATGGGGTGTATCAGCGGATGAATTGGCGGGAAGAGCCACTAAAGAACGAATAGCGGTAATAAGGGCCTCGTCGCCCACAATAGAAGCGCCTTTGGTTTCAATTTGTGGTTTAATGGGATGAAGGTCAGCGGGATGAGACCACCCAACGCGAGAGACGACGAAGAGTGGATCATCCATCCAATCATGAACTTTGGTGGGTAAGGGAGTAAGGACTTTGGGACCTCGCTGATATTGAAGAGAAAGGCGGATTTCTACTATCCCGTTGTCAAGCTTGTTGGTTTGCTTGTATCCCTTGAATAAAGAGACTAAGGATGTAACCGTGGGTTCTTTTCGTAAAGAGCGACGTATGGTAATAAAGGAGGTGATAATCCTAAGGGCGTTGGGGTGAATTTCGTGATCACGGCTTGAGCTTTCAACAAAACCTCACAAAGAAAAGGATCAAGGGGAATCCTAAGGCCACCCTTAAGTTGTGAGGGAAAACAACTATGCCATCTCGCATTTCTCTCAGATGGGCGAGGGAGGTGTTACCTTGATAGTCGGAAATACGGTAGATGGAAGGATCAATGTTGTATAGGGTGTGCCAAGTGGTAGTGGGATTAGAGATAAGAGAACTCAGATCGTGAACGAGAAAGGATCCCGCCTCGCATGAGCGGGATTAGTGAAGAGGTTACCTTCAATCAAGTTTAAATTTTGGACCCTTGTGAAGGGGGATTGATGGTTGTATCAAGAAGAGAAGAAGTAGTTTGGTCGGCCATCCTACGGAATCACCGGAAGAAGAAGAAGAAATGACAGATTTATAATGCGTCCTACGTTTAGAAAAGGGATCACCGACACAAATGGGAGTCGGAGGAATCGCTTAAGTAGGGTCGATACTTATTTTTGATGAACCTGGACTAATTCCTGGTGAGAAGTAAAAATATGGGACATAGGGGCTGAAAGGGGAAGGAAAAAATGACCTTGGACCTCAAGGGAATCAATTAATGAAGGATCTACCCAGTTTTCAACCATCATTCTAGCTATGTCGGCCTTGGGCAATCTCGCCCAAGTAGTTCGCAGGCGTCTATATAAGCCGCCGGAAACTTGACACCTACCGTATCTAACCCGCCTAGAACAATTTTTATATCTCGCCATAAAGGGCAATTTGGGAATAAAGTTAAAGAGGCGTATAAGAAAAATAACAAGATTTGTACGAATCGGCAAAAATGAAAGATCAAAGGGCAGGGTTTTAGAGAATATGAAGGGTTTTGAAAAGTTACTCGTTGAAAATGAAGAACGTCTGAGAAGACGAAGAATCGCCGAAGAAGATAAACGGAAGACGGGGAAGCGAGGAATGTAAACACCAAAATCAACTTCAAAATGGCAACTTATGAACGAAGCAAGGTTTAAAGAGCAATTTTAGGGTCAAATCCAGAAAAGAACGGTGAAAAGATGAAGAAATCACGTCAGAGTTGAAGCTAAAATTCGCCGGAATTTAAGAGTGTTTGAGTAAGAATAAGGAGAGGAGAAATATGGAAAGGAAAATGGGTACTTATATGGGAGAGAGATTTGTGGAAATGATTGACGTGACGGATGGGACGAAAATTTTAAATTTTCCCTCTTATGTGACACGGTTCCCAAATGACGGCACATTTAATTTTAGGGGTTCGACATGAAGGGGACACGTGTATAAGTAGGTTTTGTTCAGAATTTAGGCTGTAGGTTGACGGAATTGTGGGCCGCGGAAAAGCGAAACAGAGAATATCAAGTTTTTGGCGAGACCATAAATGAATCTCGCCTCAAACTTAGGGGCTTCTGATGCTACTTAATAATAATGGTTGGGCCCGATCCAAGTCCAGTGGCGAGAGAGTAGCAAATAAGCCCAAAAGCGGGATGAAGCCCAAAAAGAAGATAAAGATAAAGGTGGCCCAAATATGGATTGAAGGAAAATGTGGGGGAAATATCCCGCCCGGGTCAACAAAAGGGAAAAGATCAAGGCAATAATAGCGATATATCGTGGAGATCATGGCGAGATAAGTAAGGCAAACCGGCGAGATAATGACAAAAAAGGAGATGCGAGGCATTATAATAAGGCGACACGATCTATGATTTACCTAACCTGGCGAGAGATGGATCGCAGATTGATACGGTTTGCAAGAGGCGGCATATAAATATCTATAAAATGGGATCCATTGAACGGTTATGCATTGGGATCGGTGATCACGTATTAAGAGTTTACTTTATAATAGACCAATTGAGTGGTGACACGTGTAAGGATGCATGGAACGTAAGGAGGTCATGTGCATGGCAAGAGGGAAGGGGTATATATATGAGAGGTTTTCTTCATAATCAGGTATGTTCATTTTTTACACACACAAACACCTTTCTCTATCGTTATTTACAACCCAAAAACAAACACTTATCCTCACGCCGGAGGGGCTTACGCCGGAGTCGCCCCCGGCTTAGTTCACGTTTGTGGCTGTGCAGGACTGAAGAAGGAGCCGAAGCGGTCCATCTCTGACTACGACGGTCGTGTTGCCGCTGAGGAAATTCCTGGCAACATCAATATGAAATTTGAAACAAGTCCTATACATTTCTTAGCAACCACCTGTAAGCAAGCTGGAAAAAACACCATTTACTTAAATGGCAGGTTTGACAAGCTTGTTAGTTTCTGTAATAAAGGCATCATAGCATCAACATCTAAAATACTCACATTACTCCTTTAAACACAAATTTACATAAACTGCAAAAGGTAGCATACTCAGATTCACTCGTTTCAGAAACTTATCAATATATATATATATATATATATATATATATATATATATATATATATATATATACCACTCACATATTCGTACCGATGTCTTATGTAAGATTCATATATACGTGCAATGATATCCATGCGCATGTGCATAGAGGGTTGTCCATCTGGTAGTTCAATTACTGTGAAGCTCAAAGGTTTGTGAAATTTATAATTCCCGTCCAACATATCATGCCTACTAAAGCCGTAATTTATTAGAGAATTTTTTTTCATGCGATACAACATTCAAAACAATTAATTTCACTTTTTGTTAACCACATAAGGGAGATGGATATATGAACCTAATTGGAAAGTGTGACACTCTTATTGAAACCTATAATCTGGACATAGTAGAAAAGAGTCATACAACACCCTGTGTGTCAAGGTAGAGAGAATGCAGAGATCCGCGAGGATTTTCAATTCAAAACCGCACTGTGTGGTAGATAGAAAGCAGTTAACATCTGTGGGGAAACTTAATTTAAAACTCCATCAACATCCGAAGCCATTCAGTGCATAGATCATTACTATTAAAAACTGAAAGAAAGACAAGAAAAGCTTTATAAGAGTACCTCATCCAATATAATCCGATCCCATTTTACTGAATGTAAATATGACTTCTGTGTGGACATATCCTTTTCAGCATTCGAGCAACCAGCTCCTGATCCCTCTTCCTTACTACACTTCTTGTTATTCTTCTTGCGACCTCTTTTTCTCTCAAAATCCTCTAAGCCAATGGTCAAGCCTTCATCAAATGTTTTTTTCTGCTTCGACAATTTTGATCCATGCATCTGCTCCTTGCTCTGCTGCTTCGATTGCTTGTCAGTTTTCTTAGCTTGGGGACCACAAAAGTATTTCAAATGAACTGCCATTTTATTCTCATAAAACAACTTCCCACACCACTGGCATCCATGCTTTGGGGGCATTACATATTTCCTATACTCGGCCTCAACTGTGGAGTAGGTACTTATGATAAAATCATATTCTGAGAACTGAGGAACTGACTTTGCCCTCTTTGCACCATGATAAACAAGAACCTTGTTGGTTCCTTTTGCAGTGAATCGATCAATCTCGCTAACCCATTGCGTAACAGCAACTACCGGGCATATAACAAGGGTTGCTTTGATAACTGGCAACCCCTGGGAAGAACTAGTTGAAGGTAAAATTCCATTGGGTTCACCAATTTCTCGGAGTAAAGCTCGTTTAGCAAGTACAAGGGAAATAGCTTGAACGGTCTTTCCCATGCCCATTTCATCAGCAAGGATACCGCCTTTTGCATCAGATTCTTCTTGATTCAATGCCCAAGATAACCATTCCTTCTGGTACCTAAGAAGCGGCATAATCAAGTCCGGTGGAGGTTCAGCAGTTTCAGGCACCACCTCATTGAAAGTATTCAAATCGGTATCTATAGTCATATTATCATCTAACCATTTCTCAAGCTCTTCCTCCCAAACTTCCCACAACAATGTTGGATTACACTTTCTTTTCCTCTTCCTCATTTTATTCTTCTGATTGTTAATATTCTGCAGCTGACGTACATCAACTTCCATCAAATGTCCCGCTTGCTCATCCTCATACACTGGCACCTCAACCTCCGGCTTATCCTCCGCCACTGCCTCATACACTGGCACCTCAACCTCCGGCTTATCCTCCGCCACTGCCTCATACGCTGGCACCTCAACCTCCGGCTTATTCCTTATATCCTCCGCCACTGCCTCATACACTGGCACCTCAACCTCGGGCTTATTCCTAATATCCTCCGCCACTGCCTCATGACCATCATCTAAATCTAAATCCAAACCCTCATCCTCTCCATCAACTTCAACCACAATCTCAGCGGTTTCCTCATCTTCATCTATACCTACATTCATATATAACAACATTATTACTATGGTCAACACCTCCTCACGAACACAGGCTCAACAAAACTATAATCCTCGTGTTACAACAAAAAGAAGACAGTGATATAAGAAGAGATGAGAGGGGAACCTTTATCAACAGTTTCATTGTAATCAGAATCCGAGGAGGCCAAATCAACCATGTCTTCATCAACATCATGACGATCATCATCGTCGGAGCTTTCCTCACAAAGGGGTTTCTTGCCTGGTTTAACATTTTTTACGGAAATAACAAAACCAGTAAGTGAACTGACGCATCAAAACATCATCTAGACATGTCCAAACGGTTCCGGTTCCCGGTTCCGGAACCGCCGGTTCCCGGTTCCCAAATAGCCGGAACCGTATTCGAACCATATTAATCCGGTTCCCGGTTCTATCCGCCGGTTCCGGTTCCAACGGTTCCACCGGTTCCATCACCATCTAACTTTTTTTTTTTTTTTAAATCCAAACCTCTTAAGACAGTAAAGACGCTAACTAATTTGTTTTTTTTTTTAAATTCAAACCTCTTAAGACAGTAAAGACACTACACTACAAGTACAAATACTAAATAAATGCTAAATATT
The DNA here is from genome assembly GCA_022495995.1 of Adenophora triphylla var. japonica. Classification (NCBI taxonomy): domain Eukaryota; kingdom Viridiplantae; phylum Streptophyta; class Magnoliopsida; order Asterales; family Campanulaceae; genus Adenophora; species Adenophora triphylla. Next base: position 54,199 of record JAFEMH010002108.1, on the reverse strand, counting down.
ACATTTAACTTACCTTGATCAACCGTCGGTTCCCGGCTCCGGAACCGCCGGTTCCCGGCTCCGGAACCGCCGGTTCCCGGCTCCGGAACCGCCGGTTCCTCGGCTCCGGAACCGCCGGTTCCTCGGTTCCCAATATGGTGGATTCGTATTCGAACCGTTTCAATCCGGTTCTCGGTTACATTCGGTTCCCGGTTCTCGCCGGTTCCCCGTTCCGGTTCTATCCGCCGGTTCCGTCGGTTCCCGGTTCTATTTGGACATGTCTAATCTAGACATTTTATAAGGGGGGAAATCCAAAATTCTTGCCTGGTTTAACATTTTTTTACGAAAATAACAAAACATGCAAGTAAATTGAAGCATCAAAACATCATCAAGACATTTTATACGGCAAAAAATCCCTAAAATCAGTAACTAAGTCTTCGATTGTTAAAATCAAACCAAAAGAAATCGAATAAAAAGAAAATCAAGGAAAGGGGATATGGAATCACAAGTGAAATGGAGAAAACAATGAAAGAGAGAGAGGTGGTGGAAATACCTATGATGGAAGAGCGATCACGAAGCTTCATCGGGAGAAATCGCCGGTGGAGAGAGAGGGAGGAAACAGTACTGGCTAGGGTTTAGGAAAGGGAAAAGAGGGGGTTGTTTAACTGCTGCTGGATGAATGGGCGGGTGTTGGGAGAGTGATGAGTCAACATTTAGTACTTATTTTATTGATATTGAGAATAGCGGCGGGAAAGTCTTGTCTTCATTTGCACTGATTTTACTCCCTTGCTTGCGATTTGCGATGCATGAATTATTACATGTTACTCTAAGACATAAATTAAAGAAAAATAACAAAAAAATGAAATAAATTTATATACTCCCTCCGTCTCGCTAATATTAGCACAAACACTGTTTGCGCGGAAATTAAGGAATATGATATTTTAATAAAATGTTGTGAGTGTAAAAGAATGAGTGGAGAGAGAATGATGGAGGGTGTAATAAATTATAATGGTGTTGTGAGTATTAAAATAATGTAGGAGAGAGAATGAGTGGGGTTGGGTGAATATTTTATTAATATAAAGTTTCCTTTTTGGGAGTGTGCGAATATTAGCGGGACGCCCAAAAAGAAAAGTGTGCTAATATTAGCGGGACGGAGGGAGTATTATGAAAAACTTCTTTAAATATTACATTATCAGTACATAGATCAAATTGAGATGAAAAAAATAATGTTCATTTTTTTGGACAAAAAAATATAATATTATTTTTTGGTTATTCATTTTGAGTCGAAAGTAATATTTATTTTTGAAATGAAGATTATAATTTTTTATAGAAGTAAGTTTTTTAAAATATTTATTTGAGATGAAACAAATAATATTTCTATTTAGTTTTCTTTATTAATAATTATTATTTTGTAATTTAAAGTGAGACGGAGTTTGTACCTAAATTGTTGGGAGTGATTGACTGACTTAGCCTTGGTTTGTTACTTTGTTTGGATCGGTTAGGAGTTGTGCTGACCGATTGGCTTGTTTGAATCGGTTAGGGGTTGTGCTGACCAAATATTAATTTCGACTCAAAATGAATAATCAAAAAATAATATTACATTTTTTGTCCAAAAAAAATAAACATTACTTTTTTCATCCCAATAAATATTTAAAAAAATAATACTGAATATCGATAAATCAAAATAGGTTGTATGGATCAGTAAATGAAAATCAAAATAGGAAATGGAAACCAACATACGAAAAGTTACTTCATGCCTTGACCGATCCAAAGTTAAGTTAATCACTCCCCTAACCGATCCAAATAAAGTAACAATCCAAGACTAAGACTCAGTCGGTCATCACTCCCAACAATCTAGATACAAACTCCGTCTCACTTTAAATTATAAAATAATAATTATTAATAAAAAAATTAAATAAAAATATTATTTTTTCCATTTCAAATAAATACTTTAAAAAATATACTTCTATAAAAAATTATAATCTTCATTTCAAAAATAAATATTACTTTTGACTCAAAATGAATAACCAAAAAATAATAATACATTCTTTGTCCAAAAAAATGAACATTACTTTCTTCATCCCAATAAATATTTTAAAAAATAATACTGCTTCATTTGCCTCAAAAATTAATGTTTGTAATGTTAGTGTCTTCGTTTTAGTATATGACATTAATTTTTTAAACAAATGAATGAAGTAATATTTTATAAAATATTCAATGGGACGAAGATAGTAATTTATTTTTTAGAAGACGTAGTATTCTTTTGTAAAAATTAATGTTTATAATATTAATTTTTATTTTTTATTTTCATGATTAGTAAAATTATTATTATTATGATCATTTATAATTAAAAAGAGTTGGTCTTATAAAAACGCGTTTTTCTCGGCACTTAGGAAAACGTGTTTTTGTTTCCGCTTGTGCCAAGTGCGGTTTAACAAAGTGCTAGCGTGACAAAGTGCCGCCGCATGTGTAACAAAGTGCCGATGACAAAGTGCCAAGATGCCAAGGTTTAACAAAGTGCCAAACAAAGTGTCGCCATGTGTAACAAAATGCCAGTGTAAAAAGTGTCAGTTTAACAAAGTGCAGTTACATTAACACTGGCACTTTGTTAAACTGGCACTGACGCTTTTTACACGGGCACTTTTATATACATGAACTAGCACTCTTCACACTGGCACTCTGTTACATTAAAACTGGCACTTTGTTAGACTAACATTTTTGCTGGCTCTCAAAAACACAAGCACTGGCATTCAAAAACACATGCACTGGCATTCAAAAACACATGCACTGGCACTCAAAAATACATACACTGGCACTCAAAAACAATGGTAATCATTTTTGTTGGCTCTCAAAAACACAAGCACCGGCACTCATAAACACATGCACTGGCACTCCAAAACACATGCATTAGCACTCCAATACACATGCACCGGCATCTAAACAAAGCCAAAATCAATCAAAGCCAAAAAGCAATCACGCCAAAATCAATCACGCCAAAATCTCCCTCTGCAAGTTGGATTGCCAAATCTCCAAGCAAGGATCAACGCAAGGATCACGCCAAAATCTCCCTCTGCAAGTTGGATTGCCAAATCTCCCTCGGCAACGAGGACCACACCGGCAGCAATAGGGGTAGGTAACGGCGAATTGCAACAAATTGGGGACGTCGGATGAATCCTCAACTAAGGATCAACGCAATTTACAGATCACGATCTCTAATTTCTCTGGCGCTGTGAATCTTCAATGGCAGTTGGAGAGAAGGAATTCGGTGATGGGCGATTGGAGAGAAGGAATTCGGTGATGGGCGATTGTAGTTTTTTAGGTCGCCATTGGTGATTAGAGAGAGAAAGGGAGAGAGCAGTCTTTGCGTTTAGAGAGAGAATAGTGAGAGAGAATGAGAGTTTGCGTTTAGAGAGAGAGTAGTGAGAGAGAATGAGAGTGAGCGATGCGGGATGCTGGTAAAAAAACGTTTTTTTCTAACTTAACAAAAAACGTGTTTTTTACAAGTTTTTTGCTTAAAAAAAATCTTCACACTAAATTAATTTTTACTAAAAAGATATTGAGAAATTAAAAAGGAAAATTAAGAAAGGATAATTAAGAAATTTATATTTAAAAAATAGGATTTTTTTTGTGTTCAAATTAAATGAAAATAGTCTCTATTTATAGAGAAAAAAATTATGAATTTTGGTGTAAATTTTTTTTTTAAAAAAAGTTAATTTATTATAAAATTATTGAGGTCAAGAAAATCGGGGGAAAAAGTAAAATCTGAAAAAAAAAATCAGCCAATCAAAGATAGCCACGTGTCACAGTTTAAAAAAAAAAAAACCTCCAGCGTACACGCGCCGATTTTTTGCCAATCAGAGTCTGCCACGTGGACCTGGCGTTACCTATTTTCAATTTTGCCACGCTATGAAATTACTAAATTGCCTTTGACTTTTTGGGGGAAAGCAAGACTTCTTTGCTTTTATATACTTCCTCCGTCCCAGTCGAGTGTACACTTATTTTCCTTTTGATCCGTCCCAGCCGAGTGTGAATTATCATAAATGACAAAGGTTTTAATATTTTATATTCTCCCTACCCCACCCACTCATTCTCTCTCTTCATTTTTCATCATACAATTTATTCAATCAACCTACTATTAACTCCACTCATTCTCTCTCTTCATTTTTTACCACACATTTTCATTATTTCTTAGTTATTGTGCCGGAAAATTTGGTGTACACTTGGATGGGACGGAGGGAGTATATATAGATGCCCGAAAAAAGTAAAAAGAAAAAAAATAATGTATCCGGAATGGGCTAAAAGTGAGAGCCCGTATAAAAATTACTCAGGGGGCGTTTGTTTTTTCATTTTAAGTCTTATTTGCCTCTTAACACTTATTCATTAAGAGGATTAGAGAAATAAGTGTGTTTGTTTTTTTTTTGAAATAAGGCTTGTTAGGCTCTTAAAGTCCTCTTAATTTTAAGAGGTTAAAATGTCCGAATTGCCTCAAAGCCTCCGAAAGCCACCGTTTCATATTTGGTTTTGGGTAAATTTTTTTTAAACTCAAGCATCGTTTCATAATGCATTTATGGTTTTTTTTTTTTTTTTTTTTTTAAATTTTTTTTAATTTTTTTTTAAGCTTTTCGTATAATGAATTCGTATACAAAATCAAACAACTTATCAAATTCGTAATTCGCCAGCTGCCGCTCTTAATCATTCAACATTTTAACCGAAATCGATTTCAAAGACTTATCACTTAAAAAAAACAAAAACCCCCTCACTATAACTGGGCTTCCGGCCCTATACGGGCCATTTGTTTTCCTATATGCATTGTAGTACTACTCCCTCGGTCATCAAATTAATATTTAAATTTTAGGATCAATTGCAACAAAGTTTTTTAAGGATGAAATAGAAAAATTAATTTAAAAATATCCTCACTCCTAGGGGCAACTGAATGGGCTCGGGATAGATTTGACATTTCCCAAATTCGCCCTTACACAAAAACTTTAAAACTCGAACCTGTCCACCTCGGATAAACCAAAACCCGACCCCTGCCCCATCTCGTCCAATTTCTCTATAACATTTGTAAAATCTCATTATTTTATTATGAAAGATAATATTTTTTTTTCAATTTTTTTCTTTTCACAACAATAAAAAGGCTATAATATTATATAAAACTAAAAAGTTATATTTTATCATCAAATATATATATATGCATTATATATAAATCTATCTATATATAATAGCAAGACAGTCAATGTTCCCGCTCAAATCAAGGGCATTTTCGTAATTTCACACGGTGGTAAAGTTGAAGATATAGCATTGACAGGTGACGTGGCAGGCTCTGATTGGAAGAAAATGAGGCCCGTACAGTACACGCGCAGCCATAGGCGCGTGTACGAAGGGTTTTTTTTTTTTTTAATAGCGACACTTGGCTATCTCTGATTGGCCGGTTTTATTTCAGATTTATTTTTTTTACCCCCCTTTTTTTACCTCAATTACTTTACAAAAATAAAATTTAAAAATAAATTACACCAAAATTCATAAAAAAAAATCTCTATAAATAGAGACTATTTTCATTTGATTTGGACACATAAAAAAACACTATTTTTTAAATATAAATTTCATAATTATCCATTTTAATTTTTTAATATCTTTTTAGTTAAAATTAATTAAGTGTGAAGTATGTTTTTTATGATAAATGATAATAATAATAATAATTTTACTAATCATTAAAAAATACTCCCTCCGTCCCACGTGAATGCAAACTTATTTCTATTTTGGTTCGTCCCACGTGAATGCAAACTTTCCAAAATAGCAAAGAATATTCACTATTTCACCCACTCATTCTCTCTCCTACTTCACTTTTACACTCACAACATTCTCTCTCCTCACTATTCATCCCACTCATTCTCTCTCCTATTTAATTTTTCATACTCACAACATTTAACTTTTTCTCTTTCTTACATCACTTTTCCTTAATTCCTACACCCAAAAAGTTAGTCCACTATCACGTGGGACGGAGGGAGTATATAAAATAATAAAAAATAGTGAGGTATAGGATGATGAATTGAAAGGGTGTTGAATTTTTATAAACAAAATTATTGTCCATTTATAAAGTACTCCCTCCGTCCCGAAACAATCTTCACACTTTTCCTGTTGGGCGTCCCAAAACTTACTTCACACATTTAAAACTTAGCTAAAATGGAAAGGAATCTTTACTATTCCCTCCACTCATTCTCTCTCCTACATTATTTTAATACTCACAATACCATTATAATTTACTATTTCCTCCACTCATTCTCTCTCCTATTTTATTTTCACACTCACAACACTTTCAATATAATACTCCCTCCTTAAAACCAGTGCAAACAGTGTTTGTGAAGATTGTTCCGGGACGGAGGGAGTATATATGGTTATTTAATATAATAATAATAATAATCTATATCTGTATATATATATAGTGGGAGTGTGATGAATCTGGGTTTGGGTTTCTATTTAATAAGTGGGAATAGATAATATAGTTATTGGGTTTATTTTAGTTCGATACATCAAACAAATTATTTAATTTTTCTTAAAAAAAATCTTTGAAGCATAGTAAATAATGTATTAATAAATTTGTCGATTTTTCTATCGATTTCAAAAAAATTGTGTATTTATAAAGACGAATATCGGGGAAGATGGTCATCATTTTAAAAATTTTGATTGAAGTGCATGACAATATTCTAAGAAATAAAGATGGTATAAATTGGTATTTTAAAAGAGGGAGATGAATGAGTGGGCGTGAGTTGGCGCGTGCCGTTCACGCGGAGACATTGGCGTGTGGACGGAGGAAGTTTTTCTTTCTTTTTTTTTTTTTTTTGAATTTGGACAGGTGTCGCCCGTATAAGGAAGGGCAATTTTGACATTTTCGTCAATGGCATAATTGAAAATATATGATAACAATTGAAAATCCACGTGGCTTTCTTTCTATGATTGGTTGATATTTTTTCAGAATTTTATTTTTAATCCCGTTTTTTTTTACCTCAATTATTTAATAATAGAATAATTTTTTTAAAATCTTTTTACACCAAAATTCATAATTTTTATTTCTCTATAAATAGAGACTATTTTCATTTGATATGGACACAGAAAAAAAAAAACCTCTTTTTTAAATATAAATTTCTTAATTATCCTTTTTAGTTTTCAATATATTTTTAGTGAAAATTAATTAAGTGTGAAGAATTTTTTTTATTATAAATGATAATAATAATAATAATAATTTTACTAATCATAAAAATAAAGAATATAAAATTAAAAAAAAAAAAGTGGTGGGATATAGGATGATGAGTTGGATGGGTGTTGAATTTTATAATAAATTATTATTTTTTTAATTTTTTAACCAAAATTCATAAAAAAAAAAAATTCTCTATCAATAGAGACTATTTTCATTTGATTTGGACACAGAAAAAAAAATTCTCTTTTTTAAAATAAATTTCTTAATTATCCCTTCTTAATTTTCCTTTTTAGTTTTTCAATAGTATATTTTAGTGAAAATTAATTAAGTGTGAAGAATTTTTTTTAATTATAAATAATAATAATAATAATAATAATAATAATAATTTTACTAATTATAAAAATAAAAAATTAAAAATTAAAAAAATGTTATGGGGTATAGGATGATGAGTTGGAAGGGTGTTGAATTTTTATATATGTATAGATTAGTAATTAAATAAGTTAAATTGAAAATAAATATCATAATTAAGTTCGTAATGAGTTAATGTAAATAAATATCATAATTAAGTTCATAATGAGTTAATGTAAATAAATTAATTTTTTACAACTTTTTTTAAACCAAATTTCATAATTATTTTGGAAATTTGACCCGAAAGTTCCTTTTGGAACAAATCAATTCCCCTCAAGTTCCTTATTAAATCGAAATGACCAGAAATTTCTTATGCAGTAATATATAATACTGCATGCAATATTATTATATTTACCCATATGTGAATATAATACTGCATCTATAATAGAACATGGTGAAGGAACTTCTCGGGTATTTTGATACTTTTTTAGAACTTTCAGGTCACTCTCCCAATTTTTTTCCTGTTTAAATGGAGACTATTTTTATCTGATCTGGACACAGAAAAAAAAACCTATTTTTTAAATATAAAATTCAATATTATTTTGTTTCTCGTCATCAAGGATATGGAGACCATTCAATGACATATGCAATACAATAAGGCATATCATTAAATAAATATAAGACTTCTTATTTTCAATAAGAAAATTATATCATTCATCATCCATATAAGAAACGAAAATAATACTTCTCCTTCTCCTCAGATGCTTTCCAATAGCTAGTAGCCAGCTCAACCATAGCAAGAGCCTACAACAAGAAAACCAAAGGATCAGATCAACTTAACTTGGTTAAGGTAAACATGCGAGCAAGAAGGACGAATGATAATTATGAAAAAACTTAAAGCATTACCTCGGAGTGGACCAGCCCCGGCCTGGCTTTGAACATCTCAGCAGTCAAGCCCTGGTCAATGAACTTGCTTACCAGATCCTGATCAGCAGCCCGTCTCACCACCACTTTTCCATACACCAGCTCCGGATACGACCTGCTGGAGCTGTCAACCCCAGTAAGAAGCAGGATAACACTCGGCCTATCCACTCGAGCTTGGACGAGCTCGGAGTACGAGACTTGAATAGTTGGGGGCAGAGAACTGCTGACAGTGGCTTCCCCTTGTTCAGATCTGGGATTGGGTTTGGACCTCTTTTTCTTGTTAAGGGGACTGGTATCTTCTTCCTCATCGTCATCTCCTAGATCGACAACAGGAGTCTTAGCTCTGGTTCGAGGAGCCTCCTGTACTGGCTCGGCCTCCATACCAGTTCCGGCATTGTGGACCTCTTGGGCATCACCCTCAACTTTTTCCACCTCCATCTCGGCATCCTCCTCTAGTGGAATATTTTTCTCAGTGTCCTCATCCACCAATCTCAACAGAGTATGCCGATCCTCGACCTCTTTCCTACGATTAGCTCGGGCATTAGCAGCCCCGCATCTCCTCTTGCTCTTCTTCACGTTTACAACGCGCCCCATATTAGCTTCTTGCTCCGGGGTGAGAACTGCACAAGATAAAAAAGTAAAGTTTTAACTCGATATGGTTGAAACAGCAAGAGACGAGTAAGATATAACGAGCTAAAGTGAGAAACAGGCGAGTAAATAATTGACGAGATCAATGAAAGAGCAAGTAAACACTTACCCCCAAAGTGATCCAAGTTCAGTCTGCAGTAACCTGGGACCTTCTTACATTCGTGGCACTGATTTTCGAACCTAAATCTATCTCCCTTATGTGTGACCCAATCATGGTACCTCACACACCTAACTATGGGGACCAAGGGAACTACATCCCCTTACCCAAAGATCATTCCAGCTTGAATATAATTGTTTTTGGTGGTCCCCAAAACATCCCAGCTGATTGGCCCCCTCTCAGCTACCTCGACCAGCATTAGGTAATGGGAATTCCCAGCCTCTCCTGCTCTCTACTACCATAACATGAGTATTCCAGCCACAGACTTTGGAGGGGAGGTTGATGAAAAGTTTTGGGGCATGGGGTCTAGATGGAGTGCTAATCCCCAAGTTGACCTTATCCAGGGTGATCTTAAAGAACGTTCTAAAAACATGAAGACAGGGTTCAAATCCTAAAAATCTACACACCATGGCAAAGCACACCAGAACTCTGCAAGTATTAGCTCCCAGCTGGAGAGGTAGGGTGTCCATACACTCTAAAAATTCATTAACAAAGGGATCTAGGGGAAGTCTCAAGCCAGCCTCAAATTGGCCATAGAAAAAGTCTACTCTAGTAGGATCAGTGGTGTAGGTCGCTCCAAATTGGGACATGAATTCTTTCTTGGAATAGTGGGTCACCCTAAACTCATCCTTGTCTACTTCACAGAAGCCATACAACATATTTTCGCGAAACTCAGAAGCTTTTTTCCCTCAAATTGGCTTGGGAGGCACATAACCTCTCTCATTCCTCCCTTTAGCAACAGAGGAGTCGAATGCATCCACAATCCGTGGGCTGGAAGAAGTAGAAGCTGTAGCTCCCCCTTGAGTTGCCATATCTGAAGAAGAAGAAGAAACAGGGGAATCAGTCCTATGTTCAGATTTAGGCGACCTACCTAGGGATGACCTAGATTTCCCTGGAAACCCCTTTCTATTTCTAAGGAAGGAGGGTTTATTGGGATCCCTAACATAAAACAGAGCTAGATGGTCGAGCAACTCGTGAAAAAGGTGAAAAGACACAACAGTTGGGTCGTCTACTTCTAAATCTCCCAAGCTCTCTCCTACGGGCAAACATAGTTCGTTAAAGGTCAAGCCCCACCTGGTCAAGATGGAAGCACACTCATTCATCATCATCTCCTTCCATACTCCTCCTATGTGCTTATATATTCTATGGTTAATGGTGCAGTACCCATACCAAACCCCAGGTTCGCAGCTGAAGGTCCTAGCCATGGCAGATACTGAAGAAAAAACTCAAAAATAGACGGAAAAACAAGGAAATCGAAGAATACCTTAAATTAATTTGGGGACGAAGGTCGTAGTGAAGAATCGAAGGACGAGAACACTCCAGAAATCAGAAACCTTGCCTTGCCTGTTGCTGGGAATATACATCTGGGAGTTGGGGGTTTGTAAAATCCGAAAAGGAAAAGGTTTTTCCCTTTTATACCAGGTGTCAATCCTTTCTTGAAGTGGAAAGGGCTGGGGCTCAAACGTTTTAATCAACATTTAATGATACGGACGGTTTCCAAGGCAGTTGTCCAGACGTCAAAACCGGCAATGATTACAGAAATACGGCGCTCCTACCAATCTAGCCGTTCACGATCAACGATCGAGATTGAGCCATGTCATCATGGTCGATCATCTGTCAAAATTCGAGCTTCTATCTTCGACCTACTGGAAAGCTTCATCAAAAAATCTCATAACTTCCTGGTCGACAAAGTCTACTCAGAAAGTTGGGGGCCACTGAACGGAATAAAAGTGACAGGCTAGGCCCAACGAGCAAGCCCAATTATTCAAGTATTATTGCCACCACATTCTTAGTGGGTCGGCCCAAATATCACCAGGCCCAAGTAGACATGGCCAACCCGTATCCGTACCCGTACGAACCCGTGAAACCGTACCCGGATTTGACCCGTCAGAAACGTAACCGTGTAAGACCCGTGAACAGTTGGACCCGTACCCGTACAGTTGGCGGTTCGGTTACGATTCCTCATTTTGGACCCGTGACCCAGGTGGGTCCAACCCGTGGAACCGCACCCGTTATAACCCGGTGGAACCGTACCCGTGAGACCCGTGTCAGGAACCGCGTCAAACACGTCAGAATATTACCTTTTTGACTGACTTTTTGACCTCTTTGTCTTTAATCCCGTTAGTAATGGGCAGTTTGACCAAAATATTACCCTTTGACTGCTTTTTGACCTCTTTTCAGTCCTTCAAAAATAAAATTTATTATTCATAAATAAATAATATAATTATCTAACTATAAATACCATTTCCCACCCCAAATAATTTACTTCACAAAAACTCAGTTATCTCTCACTCTAACGAAAATTGTTAATTCAAACTTCAAAGCCTTTTTTTTTACATTTTTACTTTGTTAATTCATTATATAAAATTATCATTTTTCTTTGACTTTAGGTAACAACTAAATTTGAAAAAAAAAACAGAAAATCGTTATTTTTTAAACAAAGTCTGTTAGATTTTTAACAGAAATGGACCCGTGGGAACCGTGGACCCGTATTCGTCGGACCCGTGGGAACCGTGGACCCGTACCCGTGCATCTCACGATTCGGTTACGGTTCCTTCGATTTCAGACCCGTGACCCGGCGTTTCCGACCCGTACCCGTACCCGGATTTGGCCATGTCTAGGCCCAAGGCCCATCGTTAGTGATCAGTCGACCTAGCTCATAGTCCGACCTACTTGATCCCAACATAGCTCTGTCCGAATACGATCCACATCTTATATACGGGCATGACCCGGCCTCGGCATTCAGTCAGGTCGACCTATACCCAACATGCGACCTCGACCTACCAGCAGACGTCGACTTACAGAGTCACAACATGCCTGCAATTATTTCCATAAGGAGTCCTACAAATCAGGATTATATATGGACACAATCTCTTATGCTAATCTGATCCATGATTCTAGGGATCTAATGCAATCCCAATACAATTACAACTCTCATCAACAACTATAAATACTTCACAATATCAACCGTTTCAAGGTAATTATTTAATATTCTGAATACATTGTTCATTATATTTTATAAGCTCTCCATACACCATACTTATTCTCACGCCCGAGGGTCTTCGCCGGAGACCATTCCGACTAGTCGTGGGTTCTTTGTTTCAGGTCATATAGTCAGGTGATCAATCTTGCGGCTGGACGGAGATTGAGATTGATAAGCATGATTCTTGCAACATCAAATAAGACAATACTCCCTCCGTCCCACGTAAATGCAAACTTATTTCCATTTTGGTCCGTTCCACGTAAATGCAAACTGCCCAAAATGAAAATAAATATTCACTATTCCACCTACTCATTCTCTCTCCTACTTTACTTTTACTCTCACAACATTCTCTCTCCTAACTATTTCTCCCACTCATTCTCTCTCCTATTTAATTCTTTATACTCACAAACACCTCCTCCACCTATTTCTCTCTCCTACTTTTCCTTAATTTTCACATCCAAAAAATTAGTTTGCAATTACGTGGGGTCGAGGGAGCATTAATTTTTTAGTTTCTTTTCATTTCATACTGCATGCCAATCGGCACGGCACGGACACGGTACAAGTCTCATTATATTGCATTACTAGCAGTACCCCCGTGCGATGCACGGCGATATAAGATTTTTTTTTAATTTACAAAAAAAAGGAAATTGGTTGTGATGAAATTATAAGTATAAGTGAAGAAGTAAAGCAGTAACTTTTTAAATTTATACATTAACAATTTTAATTATAATGATCAAAATATAACGATAAGTGATAATGGAAAATGGAATATTTTTTGAAATATATTGCAATTTAATTACACACGACTCAAATAAAAGTCTCTTATTATACATTCTCAACTACTTTCTTATATACAACATCCGATAACATTTGTGGACCAAAAGATCAATCAAATATGAACCAAAATTGGTCATTTCTTTTCTTTTCAAATAAACATTTATTTTCTCTCTCTCTCTCTCTCTCTCTCTCTCTCTCTCTACATCTCTATCCAATCTCTCGATTTCTTTCTCTACCCATCAATGGCGTCGCCCTACCACCGCCACACCTTAAAAAACGTCAGCACCACTTTTTACCGAAAGAGATTCCAATCCTCAAAAACTCTCAAGAAAATCAAGACTCTCAATCTCAATCTGACGACCAAACCCAAACCCACTATCGCCTCCCACCACCATCATCACCGCCGCCCATCGCCTCCATTTATCCCTCCTTCTCCAAACTACTCCCGACCGCTTCCTCAATCCTCATTTCGATAAGACCCAAGTCCAACCCTCTCCTCCCTCCAAAGTCAAAATTCCTTGCCAAATTTCATCTTTTCTAACACTCTCTTTTGCCAATTTAATCCTTTCTTCAAATCAACAATCTTCTACGATCCTCTCCATGACCACTTTCTATAAACCTACACCACCCTTTGAATACTTCATTATAGGGTAAAGCAAGGTTCAGATCTGTAAGTGATCAGGTAAGAAGATAACTTCGCCATGGCTGCAACCTCGGTTGCAATATCAAACATCTACATCCGGAGGTTGCCAAGCCAAGAAACGAATAACCCTGATTACCTGAGTCTACTCATCAAACAGAGAGAGTAATAAACTTCTTGTGTGAATGTGTGTCCTTTTGCGTGTTTTGGTGTGTAACTATGTGCTTGTGTGTGTGTTTGTGTTTTCTTCAATTGTTGTGTGTCTGTGTATTTGTGTGTGATTTTAAAATATTGAGAAAGTATGAGGAGAGAATAAAGAAGGAATAGGCTGACTCATTTAAATGAGTGGAGGACAACATGTGAAAATGTGCACCTTTGCCTAATCCAATCAAAACACATGCAAATTTTTAAAAAATGATCTAGTCAACAATCTAAAATGTATTCATCAAGCTAATCTAATGTAGAGCTTCTCTTGCAAGTTAAAGCAAGAAAATAGAAAATTCATCCATGGAAATTGATAAATATTTGTCTTATTCAAAGCAATGGAAAATGTGCACCTTTGCCTAATTCAATCAAAACACATGCAAATTTTTAAAAAAATGATCTTGTCAACAATCTAAAATGTATTCAGCAAGCTAATTTAATGTAGAGCTTCTCTGGCAAGTTGAAGCAATAAAATAGAAAATTCATCAAAGGAAATTGATAAATATTTGTCTTATTCAAAGCAATGAGAAATGTGCACCTTTGCCTAATCCAATCAAAACACATACAAATTTTTAAAAAAAATGATCTAGTCAACAATCTAAAATGTATTCAGCAAGCTAATCTAATGTAGAACTTCTCTTGCAAGTTAAAGCAATAAAATAGTAAATTCATCCATGGAAATTGATAAATATTTGTCTTATTCAAAGCAATGAAAAATGTGCACCTTTACCTAATCCAATCAAAACACATGCAAATTTTTTAAAAATGATCTAGTCAACAATCTAAAATGCTTTCAGCAAGCTAATCTAATGTAGAGCTTTTCTTGCAAGTTAAAGCAATAAAATAGGAAATTCAGCCATGAAAATTGATAAATATTTGTCTTATTCAAAGCAATGGGAAATGACATATTTGACCTTCATACTTTCCAGTTTTGTTGTTACTGAAAGCGACATTTTTAGCGGGATTTTTTCATTTATTGCAAGACAATCTTGTTATAAGATATACTGATAGATAGATAGATACTCCCTCCGTCTCAGACCAAGGGTTCATCTTTCCCTTTTGATCCGTCCCAGACCAAGGGTTCATTTCCATAAATGGCAAGTTTTTGAATATATTTATACCCTTATCATCTCCATATATTTACAAAAAAACCATTCATTATACCCTTATACATTCTCTCTCCTATTCCCTACCACACATTTAACTACTATTCCTCCCACTTATTCTCTCTCCTATTAAATATTTATAACTTTTACATTCTCTCTCCTATTCCCTACCACATATTTAATTTTTACATTCTCTCTCCTATTCTCTACCACACATTTAACTACTATTCCCTATTTGACATTTAACTTTTATTCATTTTTTAAAAAATTTCTTGAAAAGCGTGAAATTCATCCCATATACCCATGGTCTGGGACGGAGGGAGTAATAATAATAAAAAAATAAGAATAAATAATAAATAATAATAATAATAAAAAAAATAATAATAATAAAAAATAATAAATAAAAAAAATAATAATAATAAAAAAAATAATAACAAAAGAAAATAAAAAAAAATAGTAAAAAAATAATAAAAAAAATTAATTAAAAAAATTACGCCTTTCCGAAAAACATTTTCTTTACCGAACAGCCGTAAAACATTTTACGCCTTTCCTCCGTAAAACATTTTCCTCCGTAAAACATTTTACGCCCTTCCTCCGTAAAACATTTTTCCGAAAAACGTTTTCCGAAAAATATTTTACGTCAAAACAAACGAAGCCTATCGGACCAAAAGCATATTTATTCTTTTGCATTTCACAAATATAATATTGACTTTTGTGAATAAGGTTATTTTTTGTATGATTTCAAGATAATGTAAATAAGGAAACCTGCTTACTTTATGTTTTTTTTTTTGCAATTTTGAAATAAGTGAATAACAAAACTATGAAACGAATAGATAAGGAAACCAAGTGACTATAAGTAAGAATAGTGAATACAAAAACAGTAGAAAGATTATTACGAACCATGTATTTATAAGAACATATTTATTGAATGGAACTATGGAAGACTATACAAAATTATTTTCTTGAAAATAAAGTCTTACATTGAAAGAAAAATCATAACTTTTTTATGCAACCCCAAAAAAGAGAGATCGACTTATTTTCCTTTTTTCCATTTCTTTTCTTTTGATATTTTACCTTTAATTCGAAGGAAATTAAAATAATTGAATTATTTAATGGCATCCAAAAATTATTCATTCATCCACTATGAAGTACCCTTTCCAACAAACCCATCAAGATACCATCTTACACAGTATTTTTATTTTTATTTTTTGTCATTTTCTTATCTTATCCATTGCCCATCAGACATCCCCTTTCTCCAATATCTCAGAACCATCCACCCATCGGCGGCAACTATTCATCGTCCCCTCACCCGGCTTCACTTCCTTCTAGCAATATCACCTCTAAATTCTTATCTCGCCTCCTGTCATCCAACGCCGTTGACTGAGGGAGATGGAACCACCGCGGGTCAAGGAGAGTGAAAGAGTCGAACTTAAAGAAGATAGATCTAAAGATTTTTCACCTATGTAAAAGTCGATCAAGTGGGAAAGAAATCCGCCATGGCTGCAACATCAGGTTGCATGCAGCGATTCTCTCATGCCTTTAATGGTTGCCCCGCCATGATACGGCTCTAGATCGTCAAAATCCGGATTTCGTACATATTTCCTTCATCATCACAGCCTTATATAACAATAACCCAGAAAGCTCACACGCCACCACAGATTTTCACCTCCGTTGGGTCGATGATACCTTCTCCTTCTGCTTTTGGCCCTCTGTTTCTTCTCCTAATGCTTACTTCCCCTCCGAAATCTCATTTTCAACCGGTTCAGTCCTACATTTAAGAAAGGCAGGAGTTTTTTTTCGGAAGTTGGGTGAATTTTTAGACAAATTTCGGATTTATGAAAATGAGGCGGAAGTGGTTAGTGGTGAGATTTATGCTTATTTGTGTCATTTGAATTTTTAAACTGAATGAAGAGAGAGAAACATATGCAGCGCGCGTGTGTGTGTATAGGGGAAGAGAGAGCCTTTAAAAACAGTGAAAGCAAAGTTGAATTTTTTCAAAATTGAAATTGGACAGCAGCTTTTGTTTAAGTTGCCATCTGTCGATCGGAGAGTTTCATCCACTCAAAAAAGAGACACGTGCATGTTTAAGTTGCCATCTGTCGACCGGAGAGTTCCATCCACTCAAAAAATGAGAAAACAAAACTTTCCATTTCCGTAGCCATTGACAGCGACATTTTCAGGCGGGCTCTTTCCATTTTTAGCATGACAATCTTGTTATAAGATATAGATAGATGAGTCTAGGTATAAATAAATTTGTTGCATGATAATAAAAGAGAATTTAGTGATTTTTTTAAAAAAATTGAACACTTATTTTGAGATAAAAAAAATAAATTTTAAATTTAGTATTCAAATTAATATTCACTTAGGGACGGGAAGTATTATATTTGATCTAGATCTTATATATACTAAATTAATTATGATCATTCACCTATTAATATTAATAGGATCTGATTATTAACCAATTGCATTGCAACATCAACATCGGGATGAACAAAACTAAAACTGATGATCAGGAACAAATCCAACTCTATAGTTTTCTTTAGTCTATGGCATAATGGCATTACTAAGCTGTAACGTAACAAAGGTTTTCATAACATTGTAACATGCGAAATTTCATATTTGTACAATTTATGATTAATTCCACTAGAGATCAGTTTGAGAGGAATTGACTAATTACAATTTGAAGAATGAGTTGATATTCATAGCCAGCCTGCATCATCTTCTTTGACATTGTAACAAATTTAGCGACCACCTCCTCCACTGCCAGAGCCAATACCAACTCCTTTGCCAGCACCAGCTCCAACCCCTACTCCAACACCAATTCCTATTCCTATTCCAAACCCGCTACCGGCTCCTTCACCTCCTCCCAGACCTCCACCTACGCCGCTACCTATGCCTCCACCAGCCCCGAAACCACTACCACTTCCAAAACCTCCATTTGTCCCACCGCCACCACCTCCACCCCCACCACCTCCAACACCGCCCCCTAAACCACCTCCGGCTCCAAAACCCCCACCTTGACCTAAACCTCCGCCACCACCTCCACCACCACCAATGCCTCCGATGCCACCACCTACACCTCCACCGGCTCCAAAGCCACTACCTTGACCATAACCACCTCCGACTCCTCCACCGCCGCCACCGCCAAATCCTCCACCTGTACCTATGCCTCCAGCGCTACCACCTACTCCTCCACCAGCTCCAAATCCACTACCTTGGCCCGAACCACCTCCAACTCCGCCTCCGCCACCACCACCGAATCCTCCACCGCCACCAATACCTCCTCCTGCACCACCACCAACTCCACCTCCTGCTCCAAAACCTCCACCTCCACCTTGACCAGAACCACCCCCAACACCTCCACCGCCACCACCTCCTAATCCTCCCCCTCCGCCAATGCCACCGCCAGCACCACCACCAACTCCACCTCCTGCTTCAAAACCACCCCCAACACCTCCACTGCCACCAATGCCACCACCACCACCCAACCCTCCCCCGCCTCCAATTCCACGACCACCTCGTCCTCCTAGTCCTCCACCTCTACCAAAGCGCCCACCTCCACCACAACCTCTTCGACCCCATCGACAATCACCATCATCACCCCATCTGGATGGATCACTCTTCTCATCTCCCAAAGCTACTGCACTCAAATGAAAAACAATGTTGAAAACAATAAGCAGTACACAAAGCCATTTCTGAGAGAAGCCCATCTTTAAACTAATCTGCGCTTTTGCTGCTCTCCTTGAGTGAGAATCCATGATTATATATGCATAGCTAGGACCTAGGGTTTGCTAAAGCATTTGGCTACAATTAATGTGGTATGGATTTAATTTGAACGCGTAGGAGGCGTTGGGGGGAATGGCGGGAATATTAACTACTTATAAAATATTCATCTTCCTACACTATAAAGTCAATAGGTCAACGAAGTTGGGAGCCGGATAAAGTCAACACACCGACATGGCAATGTCCTCAAAAAGACCGCTTAAAATGCATGTTTCTGTGCTGATTATTTGGACCAATTCCTTTCCAAAAATGTAGTGCTATCGCTAACGTCTTCGACAATTCGGAACAAGTCAACTGTGTCAATTTCCTTATTTAAGATATGTTCACGAAGATCTAGGGCAGTGCACTAGTAATAGTAACAGTAGGCCGATAGGCCCGATTTTGAGTATCCCATTCCCATCTACTTCGCCCGCATTTCATTAAAAATATCATAGACATTCATCTCGGCTTATCCGTACAATATCTCAATCTCGTGTACAACCCAAAATTCAATACGGTTAACGCATCTTGTAACACGAAAACTTGAAGACGGCTTTAAACCACCGCAAATTGCAATGTCCTCCGTTCATTTGATTCATTAAAAATTTTGTTGACTAGTAAAATTTAGTATTTAATCTTCGAAACATATATTTCCTTTCCTTCCACTACCGGAAAAAACATAATTATCAACGGCTAAAATCGTTGCTAATTAGTAAAAGTCGTCGCTAAATTTATTATTCAACCGTGACCACATTTATCGACAACATTATCGTCGCTATAGTAGTATTATATATAAAAAATATTAAATAACTAATATATTAAATATATGTGTAATTAAATAAATATTTATTTTAAAAATTATTTAAATTAGTAAATTAAAAAAAAGATATATTAAACATAATTAAAGAAAGATATGTATTTAGAATTATTAATGGATTATTTATACCACCACCACCTTCAACCATCGTCAAATGTTTACTTAGTTGCCTTTTTTCTAGTTTTTCATCTCATTTTAATTTTTTTAGTCAACTCAATCTAACTTTAATAATAATTTTAATAATAATGTATGAAAATCTAGATATTTTAATGCACGTCCAAAAATTGATTGTTATTAGTAATATTTTTAATGGTAAAAGAATAATGAATTTTAGAATTGACTTGTCAAAAAATATGTTTTATTTGTACGTACATTACTTACTTATTATAGTAAAATTACACTTATATCAGTTTCTTATATAATGTTTATAACATTTTGAAACAATTTATATACAAAAATGATGTTAATCATGAGATTGAAAAAGTATTATAAAAATGACTTACAATCGTTGCACTTCATATAGCATTAGCTCCTTAATTTCATTACATGTATAAATTCGTAACATATAAATAGGCTACATAACATGACATTAAAAATCGTTCAAGTGGAATTACAAGAAATTAATAGACTTCCATAGTTTGACAATGGTTGACAAGAGGAAACAATTCTTCTTAGTTTTTGCCGCCTCCGCCTCCGCAGCCAGACCCGCTACCAACTCCAACTCCACGGCCCGAACCACCTCCAACTCCTATCCCGATGCCAATACCAACTCCTATCCCACCTCCGCGGCCTCCACCAATGCCCCCTCCTGACCCTCCACCAATACCCCCTCCTGACCCTCCACCCCGCCCACCACCTAAACCTCCACCATGGCCTCGAACCACCACCTACACCACCGCCACCTCCGAATCCTCCTCCTCCAACCCCACCCGCACCTCCGCCTCCTACACCACCACCGACACCAAATCCACCACCATGGCCTGATCCTCCCCCTAGACCGCCACCACCTCCTCCGCCACCGCCTCCACCACCACCACCACCACCTGCAGCACCTCCTCCAACCCCACCTCCAGCTCCAAAACCTCCACCTTGACCCGACCCTCCCCCTACACCACCTCCCCTCCACTACCTCCTCCACCACCAGCACCAACGCCGCCTCCAACTCCACCACCCACACCACCTCCAGCACCAAACCCTCCACCATGACCTGATCCTCCCCCTAAACCACCACCTCCTCCTCCACCACCTCCACCACCACCTCCACCACCACCAACACCTCCAACACCACCACCTACTCCACCCCCAGCACCAAATCCACCACCGTGACCTGAACCCCCTCCAATACCACCACCGCCTCCACCACCAAAGCCTCCACCCCCACCAACACCTCCTCCAACACCACCACCTACTCCACCCCCAGCACCAAATTCACCACCATGACCGGAACCACCTCCAACGCCACCACCGCCTCCACCACCAAACCCTCCACCCCCACCAACACCTCCTCCGGCACCACAACCTCTTCGACCAAACCGACAATCGTCATTGTCACCCAATCTCGCCGTACCAATCTTTCCATCAGCAAGAGCCACTTCACTCAAGTGGAAAACAATGCAAAAAAGAAGAAGAATCAAAGTAAACCATTTTTGAAAGAAACCCATAATCTTATAAACTGATTAGAGGATTCCAGCTCACTTTAGGTTGCTGTGAGTGCTCTTCTTGAGTGAGAAATATGTAACAATATATAGGGTGCGTTCATCATCGATCAACTTGCTAAGCAGTTGGTTGCCATGCAATGGCCATGCATTAATGGTGCTAAGTTTGAACGCGTTGACGCCGTTAGAGGAATGGCGGGTAACAATAAATGGTTTGATGAAAAGTCAATTGGTCCACATGGCAGAAAAAAGAAAAGTCAAACGGGTCCACCTGTCATGATATAGTCATTGGATAACGTTCAAATAAGTTACTGTTAAGTCAACAACTTGTATTTTTCGTGTGATGGATCAAATCTTTCATACTCGCAATAATAAATATTATTAATATTGTTTTGGTCAGATTTCAACAATTAGATTTATAAGAAGGGAAAAATGACTAAAGTGATATGAATCTAGGTACAATGATCATCGTGTTAGATAGAAATAGGCACAAGTGGTTTGTTAACTATGAAAGCTTTGAACAACTTGTTCGCCGGCACAAAACCCCGGGAGGATGTGGCTCCTACCTTCACCGAAAGTTTACTAAGAATTCACTGATGATTACAAAGCTAAGAGCATATGAAAAGGGAGCTTAGGCTAGTGTAGTACGTGTGTGTGAATTTACAGTGCATATCCCCCTTTTATACCTCAAGAAATAAACTAAATAACAATGAGGGCCTTAAAACTCGGAGAAGTGGTTGATCTTGAGAGATATATCCGCACTTGTTGTTGATGAAGAGATAATGACGAGATTTACTTTGGAGAAACGTGGTTGAACCGGTCTTCGGCATGTTCCCTAAAAAATAGGGAAACGTTATGCGACCCAACTCGCAGAGGTCCAAGTTGTAAAATAGAACAACTCAAGTTGTTAGTACCAAGTTGTTAAGTACAAGTTGTAATCACGTTGATGAAAAATGTAGGGCCCAACAATTGCCCCCAAACTTTTTGAAAAAATGAGGAATAGGAAGAGACAAAAGAATTCAAAAAGTTTGCCCAAACAAGAAAGAAAAGAATGACGGTTTTTAAAATGGGGACCAATGGATGCGACGGTTAAAAGAAAAAGGTTTTACTTATTAAGAAGGTCTCAACCACTTTCTCTTTTCATTAAATAGAAAACTCCTGCTCCAACTCTCCCTTTCAACAAACGTAGCTTTCGGAAAGATTTTACGGGAAGAAGAAGGAGAACCAGAGAAGGCGATTTTCGGAGAGAATCAAGTAAAAATTAGTGGTGAGTTTCTTTGCTTCCTTTTCAGTTTCACTTTCGATTTCTTGTTTTTCGCTTTGTAAAAAATGGGGAAAAGGAAGGCGGTGACTTTATTCGAAAGTGGAGAGGGTTTGCCCGAGGGTTTTTTGACCCAAAGCATGTTAAAGAATCCTGAAAAGGAAAAGTGCACCATCCTTAGTTAATTTAGAAATTATCAAGAAAAACCATGCAATGGCCTTTGAAACCGAAATCTTTACCCACCCTAACCTAACTCCCGAGTGTTTCTCCCCCGATTGGGTGTGTTTTCCTGAATACCCGTTCATTATTGTCCTGAGGTTTCCTTTCCCAACTATAATTACTCAATTCTTCGTATCTACCAAGCTTAACTATGCCCAACTTACGCCTCAAGGTTGGAGGAATCTTCAAACCCTAGTGAGACTAAACGCAGAAACGAGTTAGCCATCGGTCTAGAGGAATTTGCTTTTTACGAATGAGTTTAGGAGTTTCGGTTTAGGGAGGTATGGTTTTAGGGTTAGGGTTGGTAGGAAGCCTTTGTGATCGACAATGTTGATAACGGCGATAGAGGGTGGAAGAACAATTTCTTTTTGCCAAGAAGAGCACCCTGGTGAAGGGCGTG
This sequence comes from Adenophora triphylla var. japonica, assembly GCA_022495995.1. Classification (NCBI taxonomy): domain Eukaryota; kingdom Viridiplantae; phylum Streptophyta; class Magnoliopsida; order Asterales; family Campanulaceae; genus Adenophora; species Adenophora triphylla. The sequence continues at coordinate 31,124 of JAFEMH010002108.1, read as the reverse complement.
GGTGCCAACTTCAAATGGAGGTCCCAAGGTAGTAGTGCGGTTTTCTATTTTCTAAGGATGACTTTCAACAATGTACTAACGATTTCTCCAACTTTCTTTTTGGCCTAGTTGCAAAATTGGATGTACTTTTTCCCTTTAAGGATGACACAGAAGAAAGAGTGAGCAAGATCTACGACTTGGAACCTTTATTGAGAACTTTTAAGGCACTACCAGTTCTATTTGTTGCAGATCCTAACGAAGAAGTTGGTCAGAAGAAGCCCAAGAGGCAAACCTTGAAGAAACTTTATGCGAGCTCGCTCCAATGTCTACGGAGTTAATCAAATGTTTTAGATTTTTGCCTATCTCCAAGTTGTTCTATCCTCTTTAACTGTTATGACTCTTTATCCTTTTTTGCAGCTACTCGCTCCAAGGGGATCAGTCTTGCTTCTCTTCTTGCCAAAGCCGTGAGCAAAGAGTACGGCCAGCGGGATGGAAAACCCCCTACCCCCGTATGCGTAGTAGCTAGTTCTCAGTGGTGCATCCAAAAAGAAGGGGGATGCAAAGAAAAGGAAGGCTGGTGGAAGTGGAAGCCACGGATGAAAATAGTGAAATGGACCTGGAGAAGTTGGGAGAAAAATTTAAAGCTATGGTTGAGAAGGTAAGGACGAAGGAGCTTTTAATTTTATCAACGAACTTGGATAACCTATTGACATCTTTTGGTGCAGGAACTTATGGCCCCGATTGTGGCTTATGTTGATGCACTAAAGATCAAAGCAAATGAGATTTAGTCACGAAGGCTGCGGAATCAAAAAAGGAGGCTAACAAAAGTGCAAAGGAAGTGGAGAAGTTGAAGAAAGAGGCAAACAAGCATGCCAACGAAATGGAAGGTTTGAGGAGTGACTTGAACGTTTAGGAAAAGAGGTAGAGACCATTCGTCTGAGAATAAAGCTCACATGAAGGCTGGAGGTTGCAGAGGGGGACTTTACTTTTAACGCCACCAAAACTCTCTGGAGACCCGCATTCAAATGATTGAAGAGTATGAAAAAGGACAGGCCTCAGCTTGGAACTTGGAGTATGAGAGGAAAGTCTTGGCGGACCACGTTGGGGAGCGGCGGATGAAGGAGAGGTGAATTCCGCGGCTCTGGAAGCTCGTAGATGATGCTCACAAGGAACTAAACACCATAGTGGCTACTCCAGGCGATCAAGCGGAAGATGTAACACCGGCGGCGAGCGGACGGGAGGTTTAAAAATACTTTAAAACTTTAAGTATTTTGGATGGAAAAAACAATTTTTGCTTTGTGTACCTCTGTTGGTACAACAAATGGGGGGAGTGTCCCTTTAAAACAATGTTTTTGGTTTGTAATGGTTCATAAGCACCGAGACAATACTATTTGGGGGTACTAGGTTGGTCTAGTACTCCAAGTTTTTTAGGTTTTTAGGGACTTGTTTGGCTTAACCAACTTGTCCTTTAATTATGAAAAGATCTTTTGGAAAACCCTTAACTGTTTTTAGCAAAGTAGGCTATGTCTCCAAGAGACGCTTGTTTGTTCTTTAGATAACATGTAAATGTTATAACCAAGTAGGTAACATGAAAATGTTACAACCAAAAGTTCACAACTTGAAAAAGTGTGAAAACGTGCGCCTGTGCGAAGGTGTCAAAACCTTAATTCGTAAGAAAAGATGAAAATCTTTTAACCATAAGTACCTTGATCGAGGTAAATCGTTTGAAGGGATAGAACAAGTATCGCCCGTCCCGGCGTGTCAACAAGTTCTATACCTCTCCAGGCTAGAATTCCTACATGTATCGCCCGTATCGGCGTGTCAACATGTTGAAATTTTCTTCTTCAGTTCAAACACGTATCGCCCGTACCGGCGTGTCAACATGTTTGACTGCTCTCGCTTGAGCCTCAACAAGTATCAGCCGTACTGGCGTGTCAACATGTTGAGACTGTTCCATTTGCTCAAGTTGCACCTTGCAAAACAGATTTCCGTTAGGGTTGGGCGTTAGCGTAGCTAACGCCCTCCGACGCTCAAGTCCGCAAGGATTCGATAAGAGTAAAAAATTGAAACGTGTAATTGAACTTGACATAAATTCTAAACCGTACTCGAGGGGTCTAGTTATAAACAACTAGACTCACATGAAATAGAGTTTCAAGTGGATTGCGTTCCAACTTCTAGGGATTACGTCTCCACTGGGGTCGACAACCGCATGCACCTTCGCGCCTTCAAAGATCGATGAGATACGGGCCTTCCCACTGGGAGCTAGTTTACCCGCATTCGGTTCTCTTGTATTTTGAAAAACTTTTCTCAAAACTAAATCACCAACCCGGAACCTTCTTATTCTCGACATTCTTGTTGTAAGACCCGCGATTCGCCGCCGATAAGCCGCCATCCTTATCTTGGCTAAATCCCCGATCTCATCAATTGTATCTAAATCTTGAGTTAGCAAGAGGTTATTTTCATCTTGAGTCAATAAGCCATACCTTGTTTGTGGGGATTGTCACTTCAACCGGAATTACACTTTCACCTCCGTACACTAAAGAATAGGGGTTCTACCTGTTGCTCCTTTAGAAGTGGTTCTATCTCGCCCAAAGCACAAGTGGTAGTTCTTCAACCCACTTGCCCTTCTTTTGATCCAGACGCTTCTTCAAGTTGTTGATAATCAACTTGTTACTAGATTCACTTGGCCATTAGCTTCGAGGATGGACAGGTGTTGACATGATTAACTTGATGCCCCAACGAGCACAAAAATCTCTAGTCTTCTTACTTATGAATTGTGACCCGTTGTCACATATAATTTCGACGGCACACCAAACTCTCGCTAATGATATTTTTCTTTAAAAACGATATTACCTCTTTGTCTCGACTTGTACATAAGCTTCGCCTCGATCCACTTTGAGAAATAATCGGTTAGAGCCAACATGAACACTTTGCCTCCGGGAGCTTTGGGCAACTTGCCTACAATATCCATGCCCCACCGCATGAAAGGCCAAGATGAGACTATAGGATGTAGAGGTTCGGCAGGTTGGTGCAAGATGTTGCCGTGTCTTTGGCAAGCATCACACTTCGTACATAATCCACGGCATCTTGACGCAGTGGCCGGCCAATAATATCCCGTCTTGAGAGCCTTTGATGCTAACGCCTTTCCTCCGTAATGATTCCCACATACTCCTTCATGGATCTCTTTTGAGCACAAGTTCAACTTGCTCACCGTCTACACATCTCAAGTAATGCCCCGCAAAAGATCTCTTGAACAAAGACATTATCTATTAACACGAAAGTTGAAGTTCGAATCTTAAATGATCTAACATTTTTAACATCGGGAGGAATAGTTCCAAGTTGAAGGAACTCGATGACAGGTTGGGTCCAAGAAGGCTTAGCATCTTGTGCCCCAAGAGGTGGAAGAACCACTTGAGTTTCTTCAACTTGGTCTATCACCGGGTACTTAACATAAATAATGGGGATATTAGTATGTAACATTGATTTGCAAGTTGAACCCAAGTTGGCCAAGGCGTTCGCCTCTGCATTCTCTTCTCTAGGGACTGTTCCAAAGAGAATGATAAAAATTTCGAAGCTAGTGCTTTAACATGTTGGAGGTACAGAGTCATCTTGGAATGCTTCGCCATATAACCGCCATTAAACCGGTTAGCTAGTAATCGAGAGTCAACAAATACATTTAAATGTGTTATATTTAAACTTAAAGCCGTAGTTAAACCCATGATTAGGGCTTCATACTCACTTCATTATTCGTTGCATTAAATTCACAAGATACAGCTTTTGAGGTATGATATCACCTTGAGGGGATTTTAGGACTATTCCCAAGCCAATTCCCTTGGAATTTGAGGCTCCATCTCGTAAATAGTGTCCAAAATCTAGGAATAGTTTTACCTTCAAGTTGCCGCACTTCCAGTTCTACCTCAGCCGCAAACTTGGATGAAGTCGCCTACGAAATCGGCTAGGGCCTCGCGATTTGATGGTCGTTCTTGGCTCGTATGATATGTCATACGTGCTCAACTTGACGGACCACTCGGCCAATCTACCCGACATCTCTCGGAGTTCTCAACACATTTCTCATAGGATAGTTAGTCCTAACAGCTTATGGAATGTGTTTCAAAATAATGACGCAATTTGGTAGCAGCAGTAGTTAAGGCTAATATTAATTTTTCTAGATGAGAGTACCTTGTTTCGGCATCTAACAAAGACTTACTTACATAGTAAACAGGATGTTGTTCTCCTTGGATCTCTTTCACCAATACCGCACTAACAAATGCTGTATACGGCCTAAATATAAATAAAGATGCTCACCATGTTCGGGTTTAGCAAGTAGGGGTGACGTCATCAAATATTCTTTAAGTTGTTTGAAAGCCGCCTCATGTTGGTCGGTCCATTGAAAGAGCTTATTTTTCTTAACACTTCGTAGAATAACCTCGCACTTATCGATGATTTGGATATAAATCTATTCAAAGCAAACTACTCTACCCGTTAACCTTTGCACGTCCTTGATGTTTTTAGGGGACTCCAAGTTGAGAATCGCTTTGATTTGCTCTGGACTTGCTTCGATTCCCTCTTGGTTACCATATATCCCAAGAATTTACTCGCTTCGACACCAAAGTTGCACTTTGCCGGATTGAGCTTCATGTTGAAGGCTTTCAAGATGTTGAACGCCTCAAAGAAGGTGTTCTACATGATCTTCAATATGTTTGGACTTTACTACCATGTCATCTATGTAAACCTCCATTGTCTTGCCAAGTTGATCTTTGAACATCTTGTTCACCAATCTCGGTAGGTTGCCCCCGCATTTTTAAGACCAAATGGCATAGCAATATAACAATATATACCTTCGGAGTCATGAATGCCGTATCCTCGGTCCGAAGGCTCCATTTGAATCTCGCGATATCCTAAGATGCATCCATGAATGTCAAGATGTCGTGGCCACTGCCTCACAACTAGAGAGTCAATGTGAGGGAGAGGGAATGGGTCCTTCGGACAGCCTTGTTCAAGTCGGTGAAGTCCACGCATACCCGCCACTTGCCATTCTTCTTCTCCACCACTACAACGTTAGCCAACCATCTTGGGTATCGAACTTCTTCCGATCATCTTGGACTTCAGCAGCCTTTCAACTTCAAATTTTTATGATCCGATTCCTTTCTTGGGCAAACTTCCTCCTTTTCGATGGACAGGATGGATGGTTGGGTCAATGTTCAATTTGTGAGTAATAATATCCTTGCTTATCCCCTCGTCATGTCTTCATGCTTCCAAGCAAAGCAAAGATTTCGACTTTTCAGAACTCAATCCGCCTCCTCCTCAATCTCGGAGGGTAGGTCTACCCCAACTTGTACTTGGGCCTCGTGGATTCGAAGCATCAACAGAACGCTCTTCGTATCATGCTCCACCGCTTCAAGAACATCCAGGGCCTTTTTCTTTAATTGCTATGCTTGCCGAGGGATCGAACTCGCTTTCATGTTGACCTTGTAACATTCCTTAGAGACTTGGCCGGTTCCCTTCAACTTGGCAACGCCCCAAGGTGTTGGAAACTTGACGCATTGATGGTAAGTTGATGGTACAGCCTTCATGTTGTGGATCCAAGGTCTTCCCAATATAACGTTGTACGAGGAAAGACATTCAATCACACAAAACCTTTCCATGGAATTCATACCCTCTAGATAGATGGGCAACTTGATCTCTCCCACCGTCTGTTTCACCTCACCACCGAACCCTACCAAGACGGATGAGTTTTTCACAACCTCGGACAAAGGAATGCCCATATCTTCAAAAGCATGAGTAAAGATAATGTTGACCGAGCTACCACCGTCGATCAGATTCGCTTGACTACACAGTTGGCAATCCGCATTCGAACAACTAGACCATCATGATGAGGGTCCAAGGTGTTATCTTTATCTTCATCTTCAAATGAGATGATGTGACCATCCGTGAAGTCACGGTGCCTCGCAGCAATTCTCGATTGATCTTCTTTAGAGCTCTTGGCATGACGCAGCGGCAGAGTAAGTCGTGCCACAAATATGGGACCCACCGTAAATGACATTCACCACCTTTGTGGCCGGAGGGGGTGCAACTTTTTCGGGCCTGAGGCCAGCTCTTACGAACCGGTTTCTTTGGATTCACTTCGACCCTCTTCTTGCCCAATAGATCCTTAAGGAGACCTTTGGACAAAGAAATGAGCAATCTCCTTCCTCAAGGCGAAACAGCTTCTCGGTGGTGTGCCCAAAATCTTCATGAAATGCGCACCACTTGGACTTGTCCTTCCAAGTTGTTGATCGGTCATTCTTCTTGGGCCATCTCGCTTTATCTCCAAGATTTCCCATGGCGCATAAGATTCCCGCAATGTCCACGTAAAAGCAATATTCGAAATACTGTGGATAATCATTATCATCTCCTTCTTGATCATCATCTACAACATGAATTCTAGAAGGTTCGGTTTTAACAGGGGTTTGCCTCGTTGGACTTATAGTGATGGGAATCCGATCGTCGCTCCGAGGGCTCAAATAGAGGAGTAGAAGTCCTCCCAGCTTGATTTCCCCGTTGCCAAGCTATCCTCTTCCGCCCGATGATAAGTGTGGCCCTAGTTCCGATCTCCTCAAGTTGTTTCGCCGGTTTCATCACCAACTCATTGTAGAACAACGAATTCTTCTTCAACCCTATGCGGAACGCCTCGCCGTGGACATGTCCAAGTTGGTTATAGTGATCGCCTCCTTGTTGAACTCCGTGCAAATATTCTTTGAGATTTTCGTTAGGTTGTTGCACAATTCTATAAAGATCGCCGGTCAACTTGTCGAATGCCCTATGCATGAAAATTGGTTAATGAACATGTTAACAAGTTGAGCATAAGAGGAAATAGAGTTTAGAGGAAGTCCCGTTAGCCACTTTAAGGCCGGTCCCGACAAGGTTGAGCCAAAGCCCCCGCAAAACATGCTTCTCTCGAACATAGGGGAATACTTATGACATCCATTGACTCCCGATACAACAACACATGCTCACTGGATCGGTACTCCCATCATACTTCTTCATATGAGGTACCGAGAATTTCTTCGGGATCTCCACACCGGCTATCGCCGGTACAAAACGAGACTCATTGTAGCAAGTTGGGGAGACTCGGTGATATGGCAAGTTGACTCGTGCATGCTTCGGAGCAACTCCTTAATGGTTTGCATCTCCCTAACAAGTTGGTTCTCTCGCAAAAAGAGGAGCATTACTAACCGGAGGTGCGAAAGTGTCAAAAGTATTGAAGAAACTCCTGTTTGCCCCAGCTGGGAGTAGCATAGGTGTAGCAAGATGACAAAGACAGTTGGCTAGCCGGTCGGCCGAATCTCGGTTGCTCGATTGGAATAGATGTCACAATTGTGTTCTCCGTGGCGTGGTGTTGGACATAGGAATATCTCCAACATGGCTTGGTCCCGTACTGAACCAAACAAAGATCTAGGAAGTAAAGGTGAAAACGGAGTGGATACTTGAGTCTCAACTTGCTTCCCTTTACGCAGACTATCAATGGCGTTGAATATCATGGTATTAGTATGCTCCCGGGCATTTAACCGGTCATTTACTTTTTTTCAACATATCGGCCACGCCGGTCATCAAGTCCAGCCGATGCCTTACGCATTCGTGGGATGGATTGCTTGGGAGCCGGAAACGAGGGTCGGCCGAGTCCGATCGCCGGATGAAGGATTGGCCATTTCTATACGGATAATCAAAGTTTTCCACAGACGGCGCCAAATTGTTTTGGTCAGATTTCAACAATTAGATTTATAAGAAGGGAAAAATGACTAAAGTGATATGAATCTAGGTACAATGATCATCGTGTTAGATAGAAATAGGCACAAGTGGTTTGTTAACTAGGGAAAGCCCTTGAACAACTTGTTCGCCGGCACAAAACCCCGGGAGGATGTGGCTCCTACCTTCACCGAAAGTTTACTAAGAATTCACTGATGATTACAAAGCTAAGAGCATATGAAAAGGGAGCTTAGGCTAGTGTAGTACGTGTGTGTGAATTTACAGTGCATATCCCCCTTTTATACCTCAAGAAATAAACTAAATAACAATGAGGGCCTTAAAACTCGGAGAAGTGGTTGATCTTGAGAGATATATCCGCACTTGTTGTTGATGAAGAGATAATGACGAGATTTGCTGGAGAAACGTGGTTGAACCAGTCTTCGGCATGTTCCCTAAAAAATAGGGAAACGTTATGCGACCCAACCTGCAGAGGTCCAAGTTGTAAAATAGAACAACTCAAGTTGTTAGTACCAAGTTGTTAAGTACAAGTTGTAATCACGTTGACTGAAAAATGTAAGGCCCAACAAATATAACGTTTAAAATTTTATGAATATGTGTTGATTTTACGAAATTTTGATTAAATTATAACTAAATTGATCACTAAATTTAAAATATAAATACCATTTTGAAACAAAGGACGGGAGTAATTTTTAACCATTCTACTTAGAATAACCACGGGAATATTGGTATAAGTTTTTTTTTCTCCTTTACCACAATAATGTTTTTTGGTTAGTGAAAATAACATAGCATATGTTGACACTTCTAGTATGAGTAGGGGTGTAAATGATTCTTTTTGGTTCGATTTGGAGAAATTTACGAACCGAATTACTAGTAATTGATTTGGGAAAATTTCAAACTGAATTGAACCATGAAAAAATTCAAACCGAACCGAATCAAACCGCTATGGTTTGGTTTGGTTTGGTTCGGTTTGATTAAAATTGCGATTCAATTATATGGTTCAAACTACGGTTCATACCACGATTCAGACTGTGGTTCAGATCACAGTTTATACTACGGTTCAAACCACGATTCAAACCGCAACTAATTATCAGATTTGTTTAAATTTTCTGTGATCACGGAAGAGCGAAAAATGAGGGTGTTTAAAAGGAAAGTTGGAGGAAGAGGGAGACTAGAGGAAGAGAGGGGCCGAAGGAAGGATAGAACTTGGTTATTCATGTGTCGCAATGAATATAACAAATGATGATATTAATATTAAATAAGATACAAAACGGGGGTTAGGATTAATCTATTTAATGTAGGTTATTTTTATTAATTTAAGAATAAATATTAATAAATATACGAAAATATTAACAATTATTATTATGAGACGGAAAAGGTATCAAACATGTCACTAAAAAAAGAAAAGAACATATTAATCAACTGATAAAAATAATAAAAGTACAACTTGAGACAAATGAGTATTTCATTGTAATATAAACTTGTTAATCATAAAGAAAGAGCCTCAACAACATTACACTTAGTTTGGACACTGGAAAACAGAGATGAACAATACAACTATCTGTTTGACAAAGGATTAACACTAAGAAACACATCTACTTTCCGCCTCCGCCAGATCCACTACCAACTCCAACACCATGACCTGCACCGCCTCCAACTCCGACTCCAATGCCAATACCAATGCCAACGCCAACTCCCCCACCATGTCCTCCTCCACCTGCACCACTTCCAACCCCTCCGCCGGCGCCAAAGCCTCCACCATTACCCGATCCACCACCTATGCCACCTCCACCTCCGCCTCCAAATCCTCCCCCACCTCCAACTCCTCCAGCGGCTCCGCCTCCTACACCACCACCGGCACCAAAACCACCTCCATGGCCTGATCCTCCACCTCTTCCACCACCGCCTCCACCCCCACCTCCTCCTCCACCTCCCCCACCTGCAGCACCTCCTCCTACTCCACCACCAACACCTCCTCCTGCACCAAATCCTCCACCATGTCCTGAACCACCACCTACACCACCACCCCCGCCTCCCCCACCACCTCCACCTCCACCTGCAGCACCCCCTCCAACTCCACCACCAACACCTCCTCCTGCACCAAATCCTCCACCATGTCCTGAACCTCCACCTAGACCACCACCCCCGCCTCCACCACCACCTCCACCTCCACCTCCAGCACCCCCTCCAACTCCACCACCAACACCTCCTCCTGCACCAAATCCTCCACCATGTCCTGAACCTCCACCTAGACCACCTCCTCCTCCGCCACCTCCACCGCCACCTCCGCCAGCACCTACACCTCCACCTACTCCACCTCCCGCTCCAAATCCTCCACCATGACCAGATCCACCTCCAACACCACCTCCGCCGCCACCTCCAAATCCTCCACCTCCACCGACGCCACCTCCAACACCTCCTCCTGCACCAAACCCACCACCACTACCTGATCCACCTCCAAGCCCTCCGCCACCTCCAGCACCACCGCCTCGGCCACTGCCAAGCCCTCCGCCACCTCGACCACCACCAAGCCCTCCGCCTCCACCAAGTCCACCACCTCGACCCCCACCAAGCCCTCCTCCTCCACCTAGTCCACCACCTCGACCACCACCAAAGCCTCCACCTCTTCCACCACCAAGTCCTCCACCTCCTCCGTATCGACCCCCACGGCCACCAAAGCACCCTCGTCGGCTATATCGACAATTATCATCATCACCCCACCTTGCTTTGTCAACCTTATGATCAGCAAGAGCAATTGCAGTCAGTTGACAGACAATGCCGAGCAAAAGAAGAAGGGCGCAAAGCCATTTCTGAGAGGCACCCTGCATATTGTAGCTTGCAAGTTGCTTAGCTGTATGTACTGATCATTACAGAGTTAGAAGTGTGCTTAAATAGGTCGTGAGGGAAAATATAATAAGGGGATTTAAGTTTCAACTATGCAGAATCATAATTAATGCTGCATGAGTATGTGACGCGTTGAGCCGTTGGGGATATGGCCGGGAACATTAACTAGCGAGAGAATTATCGATCAAGTCAACGGATAAAATCAAAGAGATCTTAATTTATAAGTTCAACACTTAATCCCCGAATTAACGAGTGGCCTAGTAATAAAGTCAGATCTCGACGATTGTCAGGGTTCGATTCCTCTACTCGCCTTTTGGCTTGGCTTGAAACATCTCGTGAAAAAAAAAAAAAAAGGATTTAGAAGTGGTCAAACCTACCGACACACTGTAGTCTGTACATCCCTTATATGCAGCAACTACTTCAATGGTGGTTGGGCCCTTTATGGGTCTAGCTTCATTATTGCTCTGCATACAACACTGTAATATTAATTTTCTTTCACGGTTTGTATGGGACATGGGCAGAGCTAGAATTTTCTTATAGAAGGGCAATGCATAATTTAGCAAACGTATATTTTAGTTTTTTTTTTCTTTTAAAGTTTTTGATGGAATTTGGCTAACTCCTCCCAAGCTTTGCTCCTCCTTCCTCTCCTGCAACAATGTCCGATCAAGCCACATATTAACGGAAGAGATGCATAACTTTAGTGGGACCCACTGCCCCAACTACCAAATAAATCTCAAACCAAAAGGCTCAAGAAAAGCCTTTATTTATACGCATTTCCAACGAAAATCAGGAAAGAAATAAGAAGTGAGGACCTTTCTCTAATCTCTAGTACGAGAGGACCGAAAAGGACGCAGTTATTGTGCCTTTGAAATAGTATTTTCTAGCGTTAGAACGAAATACATTATAATCTAACTTTACGAATGGTCTTCCACAAAAATCAATATCAACTACAACGGCTGAGAATCAAGCTCGATTGACTTCACCAAAACGTTGACTCCACGGAGGATTTTCTGGCTAGATCGTCCACCTCGGACCTGCAAGATAAACATTGTTAGCTAAGGCGGGAGTTTCTCTGGCTAAAGCCAATCCGTTGTGAGAGTAAGTATCCGGTGTATAAAGAAGCTCAAACTGAATGGAAAGTGCTCGAGGGTAGGAAAAATGACTTATTTGACCTACAAGATGCATGTCGTATATATAGTCTCATAAAGTGTTATGACGTCATCAATGTCTGATGTAGGGCTTGTCGAGGCGACCCAAGATGGCTCGGCACTTGGCAAATCTGAAGTTTAAACAGGAACGCAAGGCTCCAGCAAACGTGCTCGGCCGAGCAAGTTCAGTGCCTCGGCCGAGGAGGACAAAGACAGAAGCTCTGTATTTTCTAAGGGTTACGCTCGGACGAGTCAGGTAGGTGCTCGAACGAGCCAAAGGCAGGTGCTCGGCCGAGCTAGATCAGTGCCTCGGCCGAGGGGTTCCTGGAAGGGTCATGACTGTTGGTCTGGTGCGTGTTCGTGAATGGCCAAGTTTGAAGAATGTTTGTGCTGGTTCAATGTTTCACCCAAGGGACATGTTTGTTTAAATGTTTGTGATGGTTCAATATTTGTGTCTCTTCAAAACATTTGTAAATAGGTTTATAAATACTCTAGTCATTCATTTGTAAAAAGACAGATCAGTTTATTCAATTAAAGAATTGCGTTGCAATTAATGTCCCTTCTCGGTTTATATTCTAAGTTAATTTTTAATTTAGTTTATTAGTTCTTATCTATTCGGTGGATTTCGATTAGTGGCGAACTTTATCCCAACTCTTATCCTTTTGGTGGATTCCAAGGGTGACGAGTTATTATATAGGTTTTGAGATTTCCCTTGATAGTCTCATTTGAGATTCGTTAGGCGATTCTCTTCAATTATTCCGCTGCGTACATATCATTTGGTATCAGAAATCGGACGATCTTTGGGGTTCTCCGACGAGAAGATGGCAAACAATGGAGGAAACAATGGTGACATCGCAGCTATTCTAGAACGTATGGCACAGCAAGAACAAGCGGCCAGGGAGCGTAGCGATCGTCAACATGCGAAGCCTTGCAGCATTGGTTCAGATGCGGGTAGGTGGTAATGTCAATCAACAAAATCGGGCAAATCATCAGGGCGCTCGTACAGTTGAAGCTTATGCCCGCAATTTTCTTGCCCAATCCGCACGGGCAGATTTGGATGAATCAGTGACACAAGAAGTTGCAAGATTCATTAGTGGTTTACGGGTCGGCATTAAGACTCAAGTAGAATTATTTGCTAACCGATCTTTGAGTGAAGTTATTACTCGCGCCAAGAAGGTCGAAAGGCAACAATTATCCAGGAAATTTTCTTCAGCACCTTCTTCGAGTTCTAAGACTCAAGAAACCGAGTCTAGTACGGTGACGGGTTCGGGGATAGCACAAGGATTAGAAACGTGTGTAAGTGAAGGGAAGCAGTTGGCCCCCACCGATGTTCAGAATCCCTCGGTTCAACGTAACACAACTATTCAGAACCCTTATGCTAAAGAGTTCAGTGATCAGTGTTTTCGGTGTTTGCAACAAGGGCACATGGCTAGTCAATGCCCTACGAGACAAGATATCAACTTGGTCGACCGGAATGACGGAGTAGTTGGTAATGACAGTGTGAAAAATCTTACTGGGGAGATGGTAGAGCAACATAACCATGAGTCTATTGTGGTACAACGACATTTGTTGACAACCCCTTGTGGAATTGATGATTCGGAACATCACAATCTCTTTCGAACAAACGGGAAGGTCATTAATCTTGATGCTACTGTTATTTTGGATAATGGTAGTTGTGCGACTTTAGTGGCCCATAGTTCCATGGATTCATTGACGTTGGAGGCGAAACAAAGGTGGACGACGTCCGACCTTGGGTTCTTCACTATGGTGCAGGCTATTCGATATTGGGAACATTATTTGCTGCATCGTGCGTATGTCCTCCACCCGGATCACAAGCCCTTGAAATACTTGCATCGAAAGGCCATCTTTCATCGCATGCATGCACTTTGGGGATCCCGTTTACCGCGGTTTTTCATTCCACTCCACAGAGGACAGTCCCATTTACAGGATTTTATTCTCATAGAGGTTCCGGGTTTTTGTGTCACTGCTGCGCGTACAGCGTCTGTTGTGACGTACAGGGGACCTGCTAACAAGCAGCGTTATTTGATATTCTTCGCGGTGGGTCGTTTGGTGATGGTTCTTTTGTACTATGAGCAGTTCCTTCAAGTTGTTTTTGACCCGGGTGGCCTTCTTTCTGTTGACATGGATTCGGGGACGAATCATTTTTAAGAGGGGGCGTATGATGTAGGGCTTGTCGAGGCGACCCAAGATGGCTCGGCACTTGGCAAATCTGAAGTTTAAACAGGAACGCAAGGCTCCAGCAAACGTGCTCGGCCGAGCAAGTTCAGTGCCTCGGCCGAGGAGGACAAAGACAGAAGCTCTGTATTTTCTAAGGGTTACGCTCGGACGAGTCAGGTAGGTGCTCGAACGAGCCAAAGGCGAGTGTGCTCTACGAGCTAGATCGGTGCCTCACCAGGGGTTCTGGAAGGGTCAGCGACCGCTGTCCTGCAGTACCTGTTCGTGAATGGCCAAGTTTGAAGAATGTTTGTGCTGGTTCAATGTTTCACCCAAGGGACATGTTTGTTTAAATGTTTGTGATGGTTCAATATTTGTGTCTCTTCAAAACATTTGTAAATAGGTTTATAAATACTCTAGTCATTCATTTGTAAAAAGACAGATCAGTTTATTCAATTAAAGAATTGCGTTGCAATTATTGTCCCTTCTCGGTTTATATTCTAAGTTAATTTTTAACTTTAGTTTATTAGTTCTTATCTATTCGGTGGATTCCGATTAGTGGCGAACTTTATCCCAACTCTTATCCTTTTGGTGGATTCTAAGGGTGACGAGTTATTATATAGGTTTTGAGATTTTCCTTGAAAGTCTCATTTGAGATTCGTTAGGCGATTCTCTTCAATTATTCCGCTGCGTACACATCAATGTCATTTTGGAGCACATGACACGTATACTCCTTTGGTTAGCCCCAGCATACTTTATCCAATTTCACCACTTCTGATGGTGGGATCATGGGATGCCAAAAGGAGATATTTGCCTCTTATCTTATGAATATCTTTGTATGTCAGAGATGGTTTGTCCTTTGTCAAGAACTGTTAGAAATGTTCCAGATGGGTATTGGCGAGATCATAATCTCACCTAATTGGATGACTTCGCCTTACTTTTGTCTTTTGTAAGAGGGATGTCTTATGGAAGGAGGCGATATCACCATTTTGCCAGAGTTAGTGATCTCGCTCCACCTACCTTTATCTTTATTTGTTGAGTTTGAATAGGGCGAAATCACCATTTCGCCAGAATCAGTGATCTCGCTCCTTTGTCCTTCATTCACTTAGTAAATATGTTTCATTATGATTCCCCTTGATTCTTCCACGTGGTTTTCACCATTCGCTTGGAGAAAGGGCTCCACATTGAACTCCAATCCTGACGATTTGACTATTTTAGTTGACTTTTTCACGTATGCCTCAACTTTATAGCTGAGTCACACCTGATCCCCACATTCTATTTAACAACTGGATTACTTTTTATTTGTGCACATCAAGTACATAGCTTATAGAGTTACAGTCAGAGACATTACATTAATAAATCAAAATTCTCCAAGGCTTAGAAAGTGTATGAGCGATATCTATTTGGGTTAGACTAAATCTGATCCATTGAATTTTTTGACTGCCTGCAATCTGTACTACAGAGAATCCAAATCCCATTAAGGGTAGTTCTATTCATTGCTAACTGACCCTTAAAAAAAAAGAAAAAAAAAAGGAGGCCTAATTGGCTGAATATTACTGATGAGAAAGTTGACACAGTCCTTGGAACAATTAAAAACTTTCATTATTAGGAAGAATTTGAAAAAGAAAGAAATACACAAAAAAAAAAAAAAAAGAGGGAAATCAGCATCTTATTTGATAAAGCCCCAGTCACTTGTATATCAGACCAAAAACTACAACTCCAAATAAATGACAGAGACAACATTCGTTTACTAATGGCTAGCTGTGGAAAAAACCACAAAAGTTGCCAAATGCTACATACATTTCAATCACCAAAGAATCATATTCTTGTCTTATTGGCCGACCTCAAACGCGTAATAGTGAAACCGGGGAATCTGAAGTTTAAAAGGGGAACTCTCTCTCATTCTCTCCAAATGGTATTCGATCATAATGCTGCTTGCTTACACATCAGCAACCAATCTCGCTTCGCCACCTCAAGCCCACGCTCACGCCTTGGGCTAAACATCGGGCAAGTCGACCATTTATATCCACATAAAACCATTTCATCATCAGCTCCACTGCAATGGTGCGATAACTGTTAATAATGCGCAATAATTTAACTTTTAATTATTAGTTTTTAACAAGTTTCTAGAGAAACAAGATGGATTATTCCCCTTGCATTATGTAATGGCGCGTGCCTACTGCCTAATGAGATATTATTATTAATATATGTCTAATAACTTCATAATCAAAGTAGCTTAGGTAATCACGGTTAAAGTTTGTCTGACAAAAGGGGTTGTTACTAAAAATAGTAAGGAAGATAGGGAAATTGGAAAGGGGTAAGCTATAATTAGTAAGAAAGTGCTTATTATTCGCTTGTAAACAAATTTAATAAAAAATTATCTAAGAAAAAACTAGTATTTCTTCTCTGTTTTGGGGGTTGCCTTGTGATATGTAACTAAGTAATGACCAATACAGAAAGCAGAATATCCAACTTCCCAGCTTGTAAGTTGTAAGCATAATTTGAAGTATTGGATTTAAACACGAGTCGTAGATATATCTCCAGACTTGACCATGGAAAAGAAAGGCGAATCACGAATAAGAGAAATTACCTCACGAGTGTAGTAGAGATATAATTCCATAGAGCTTCATCCATAATTTGTAAAGAGGAAGCACTTTCATGGTCCTTCCCTAACCATTGATAATCAAATCTCTCTTTCTCAACATGGTCTCCTTTCCCTGCTTAGATTTTAACAACAATAATCAGTTTTGCAGTTCAGTGGAACATGAGTATCTGAAAAGACACTGATAATGTTCATCTGAAACAAGAAAGATATGACCTTACGAGAAAGACTGTTATCTAGCTCGGAAACTAACAAAAATAGCAATCATTTTGGGACGGAAGTAGTACTATTCTTAACGAACCCACTTTTAAAGATGATAAATGAAGCTTGTTGAATGAAAAAATAAATCAGAAAAACAATAACTCAATTACCTTTGAGATCATGGAAGAAGGTTGGACAATATGGTAGAGAAAGAAGCCAAGGCCATGCATGGAAGACTACTAAGCCTTGATGATCCATTTAATTGAATAAGCATATGGTTCTCTGTTGCTGTCTTTGAATTATATGGCATAGGAGCAAGAGGATGATAAAGGGGAGGCTAGGCTCTGGCCTCTCAGGTGCATTGAACCTGGACATACAGAGACTGCTTATGCAATATTGGAAAAAAAAAATGCATGATCCTCTACTATGCCCTACACATGCATCAAAAAAAACTTTAGGTTTGTTGGGGGCATGTGATCTAAAAAGTGAAAAGACACAAGAGTTGGGGGGAAGTCTTTCCTGTGTGCCAGCCACACCTTTTGGCCGAGTGTTGTATCAAATTATCAATATATTGAAATTAATGATATATTGTAATTTCTAGATGGATCAGATCGGCGTGTATCCGACTGCAGTCGGATGAAACATGCATATAGGTTTCAATCTTTCTCAAATGAACGGACCTTGTTAGGGGGCCTGTTGGGAGGGGGATCAATCCCTTCAAAATTGATCCAACGACCGATCATTGGACTGCCACGTGGTCCAAGTTTACTGGCCCAAGACCCATGTCTAGCTTGTAATTTATAAGTTGGACCCGTTTCATTGAGGGACAAATGAATTTAGGCTCCGTTTGGTTCGCGGGAAAGTGAGGGAATGGAATGTAGAATTCCGTTTGACCTTTCCCCTGGGCATGTTTGGTTCACTTTTTATAAAATTTTCCATTCCTTTGGAATGCCCAATTCCACCTTTGAAAGGAATTTACCATTCCTTCCAAAATTGGATGGAAAATTGAATTCCATTTCATTGGAATGAATTAAAGAAAAAAATTATGACCAAAATACCCTCCCCTCAAACCCAAATCAACCCCTCCCCCTCTTCTTCTTCAAGTCGGGTCCCCCTTCTCTTTCATCTTCTTCCTTGAACCCTTTGTCTCTCTAAACCCGCCATATCCACCAAAGACTCACCACCTTAAAATGCCATATTGCCACCGCCACCAAACCTTTCGGCCACCACTTAAAATCCACCCCTCTCCATCTTTTCTTCACTCCTAGCAGCCTTTAACACCTCCATTAATAACCCATAAATTCTCTCTCTCTCTAATGCTCACACCCATCAAAAATTCAACCAATTTTCACCAAATTACTTAAAATCAAACACCAATTCCCAATCCTACTCTAAATTCGGCCCAAACTATACTAAAATCAGCCTTCAATCCGGTCAAAATAGCAAGAAATTGGAAACCCTAGAAAAGTCAAACTTGGGGATTCTTGGTCAACGTTTGAAGGAGCAATTTCTGAATTTTCAGAGGTGTTCTTTATACATATTCTTGGAATCCTTTTATCGTTTTTTCTATCCATTTTTTTCTGCAAACCCGCTAGTTAATGACAGAGATTTAATAATGCAAGTTCTTTCCTTTCAGTTACAAATTGACTTGCTTACTTTGTTGCTATGTGTAATGTTTTCTTGTTTGTATGTTGTTGCTTGTGGAAAATTGGCAGGAAATGGCCCAACTTAGTTTAACAACACGAAAACGTAGGTTAAGGAGAAATGCAATGATATTACTATTTTGGAATGAAGTTATGTCACTTGTTGCATGGTTTTTTAAGGTGGCATGTGCATTGATAGTCAAACACAAGATGCGCAAACCATGTATTCGATACTCGTTGAAAAATACCGACCGATATTTAATATCACATAGATATGCCTATCACAACTCAGGATGACTCGAAGGTGCTTCTTCAAGTTGTGCAACATGCTTGAAACCATAGGGGGACTAAGAGCGACTAGGAACATGACAATTGAAGAACAACTTGCAATATTCCTTCACATTATTGCTCATAACATTAAAAATCGGGTCATAATATGTAACTTTTATCGTTCGGAAACCGTAAGTAGACATTTCACTCGTGTGTGCAACGCGGTTTTAAGATTGCATCGAACGGTGCTTAAGAAACTCGAACTTTGTTCCCGAAGACTCTACGATGCTAGATGGAAATGGTTTAAGGTATATTTTACATAATTTTCATACCTTGTTCATAATGTGACTATACTTGAAACATGTATAATGACCTTTTTTGTTTTTTTTTTTTTGTTTTGATGCTAGAATTGCCTAGGAGCTTTAGACGGGACATATATAAAGTGTAGAGTGCCTTTGGGAGACAAGCCTAGGTACGTAACAAGAAAGAATGAGATTGCGACAAATGTGTTAGGTGTGTGTTCACAAGATATGCAATTTATCTATATGTTACCCGGATGGGAGGGTTCGGCGCACAACGGGGCTTCGAGATGCCCTTCTAGTGGCAAATCGATTGAGGGTTCAAAGGCCGTATGTAATTATTTTTTGACAAATAATAAGTTAATTATAAACTATAACTATAAATAATAACGTTAGTTTATATTTTTAGGTTATTACTTAGTAGATGTCGGATACACCACGGGGAGGGTTTCCTTGCCCCATATAGAGGCCAAAGGTACCATTTAAATGATTTGCGTGATGGACACCAACCGACAACGCCCAAAGAATTATTCAACATGAAACATTCATCCGCACGAAATGTGATAGAAAGATGTTTTGGTATTTGAAGAAGAGATGGGGAATTTTAAGGGATAACTCGTACTATCCAGTTGAGCTAAAAAATAGGATTATAATGGCATGTTGTCTCCTTCATAATTTTGTAAGGCAAGAAATGCCAATTGATCCTTTTGAAGACTGTGAGCTTGACGAGGGAACGGGACATAATGGGGGTGACGAGGATAATGTTTCGACTGTGGGGACGTCTACCGTGTGGACTGCATTTAGAAATAATCTATCACAAACTATGTTTGATTCTTGGCGTGCTAGAGATGAATGACTTATATTTGTACTTGGTTTATTTGGGAAATATTGTTGTCCTTTGGTTATTTGAGAATTATTTGTTGTATTTGATTGATATTTGTATAACATGTTTTTTTTTAAATTATGTATGAAACATTAGGCATGACTTCTAGACCAAACTATCATCATTGGACATCAAATGAAGATGCCAAGCTCGTAGAGGCTATGGTTGATTTGGTTAATGCGGGAGGGGGCTTTAAGGCTGATAACGGTTTTAAACCTGGGTATTTAAAAGAGGTTGAAAGTATTTTAAAAGAAACACTCCCAGATTCTGGACTTTTGGGTAAGCCACACATCGAGATTGGCAAGTTGTTTATGATATGATTTACGGTTACAATACTAGTGGTTTTGGGTACGATGGTGAAAAACAGCACGTATTCTGCTTGAACTGCAGGTTTGGGATGCTTACTTGAAGGTAAATGATTGATTTACTTGTGAATTTTATTTATTGTAATTACTTGCATATACTTGAGTGTATTAATTGAATTCATAATTAAATAGGTTCACAAAGATGCGGCCAAATGGAGAAACAAGTCCTTTCCCCTCTTTGAAGATTTATGCATTGTATTTGGGAAAGATCGAGCTAAAGGGGATAGAGCTAGAGATTTTGTTGAAATGGAGGAGGAGGCTAACAGAGAAGAAGAGGGAGAAAAAGAAGATAGCGAGGGCAGGAAAGATAGTCTCACTACACCCGCCACCTGGGGTTGATCGTACTAGTAAAGAATGTACCAGTGCACGTCCAAAAAGAAAGAGGTCTAGGAGTCAAGATCCTCTACTTGAGGGTATAACTGCAGCTGCCACTTTGCTCGGGAACAAGATTGAGGAAGCCTCTACAAAACTTGGTGAAGCAATACAATGTGACATGGACATACAAAAAAAACGAGCCTTGTAAACTCCGAGTTGTCCAAAATTGCTTCATTATCTATGATGGATAGGTTTAAAGCAACTCAAAAGATAACACGTGACCCGAAGAACGTGTTAGTTTTCTTCTCTATAGAAGAAGAAGAGAGGGAGGGTTGGGTGAGGTTTGTTTTGGATAATTGATATGGGGAGGGCTGCTGCTTTTTGAGACATTTGGTTCCAATGTTAATAGTGGAAATATACATTATATGTTCTTATTATTTTGTTGGTCTTGGCTTGTAAACTGTTGTTGGTCTTGTTAAAGTAGGTGACTTTATATTATTATGATTATTGGGACGGAGGGAAAAGTAACTGTTGTTGGTCTTGTTAAACCAGGTGACTTATTTTTTTGTAGTTGCACCTAAACTCATGTACTTGGTCATGGCGTGGAGATGTTTTTTCAAGGATTTGCACTGTTCTTGTTTGTTGGGTTTAATGCCTTTGAAATTGTAGACGGATAATTTTAATGGATTAAATTAACAAATATTATTAATTCCTGACTTGAAATAAATAGTGCGCAGTTGAACTGTGCAATCAGGAAGTTGGTTAATGGTGGAAGCTATGCCCCAAGCAAGAGGGCGCATAGTCCCTCATTAGGATGCCAAATCAGTTTGGCCGAGCAACAACAATTGGGCCGAAGGTAATGGTCCTCTGTTACAACATTGTTCTTTTTTTTTTTTTTTTTTTGAAACCCACTGTTCTTGTTCTTTTAAAAAAAACATTGAAAGAAGGGTAAATTGGATATTATATATGTTTTCATTCCATTCCTATAATTTGTATTTTCAAACCAAACATGAATTGTTGAAGAAATGGAATGGAAATTCGATTCCATTCCATGCCAACCAAACATGAGGTTTGACCACTTTTCATTCCTTTCCAATTCCTTCAAGAAAACTATTCCATTGACCATTCCATTCCTTCACTTTTTTTCCAGCGAACCAAACGGAGCCTTACATGTTGTATTAGAAACTTTTCAAATGTTTTGCAACACATCTATATCAAGCAACTAAAACAAACTTGTGAATTAATTGGTTACTCAGTTGGTCAGCTACCATGCTAAATAAACTTTCAAAAGGAGTCATCTGATTTGACCCTATTTGCATACCTAATTTAGATTGTGTTGGACAAAAAGAAAATAAATGGAAAAGGCTTATATATGTAGGGCTGTAATTCCTTGACCACAAGCCTTAAAATAAGATTTACCCCTAAGAAAAGGCTTTAGCTTTTCAGTTACCTTAATGGAATTGGTCATTCATGCAGGAACTTGCTTTCCAGATGTACAAATAGGTTGTCTTATTGAACATGAGATGGGTCAAAAGAGTACCATATAATATATGTGGCATCATATATAATGATTTCAAGAAATGCTTTCTTTTTGTCAATTAATATAATCATTAAAAAAATTTATCAGCGTGTCATGATATTGAGGAGATGGGAAGGGGCGGGCGAGGGTGACAATGGTAACTGCTAATGCTCTATTATTGATTGTAAACCAGCTTTAGCACTAATTAAAGCCTTCAAGTCATCGTCAGCTATCACTTGTTATGTTTGTATTAAATTATAAAAAAGTACAAAGAGAATATCTGTTTATATGCAAACTGATGCTTTTGCTATCACAAATGAAAATGAATATTAATTGATACATCTAAACAAGCTACAAAGTAGCATACATGCAAGATACCAAGTCAAGTGCCTATGGTACAAGTATATGGCCATGAGGGTAATTCTCAGTAATCAAGTACCTGTCTGGAGCACTGAGATACAAGTAAGTAAACAGTTTAAGAACAGATGTGAATATACAAGCAAATTAACAAAATCCCAAGTAACTCAACATTGTCGTGTCAGAAGCTTTAGGACTCGATGAGAGCAGTGAGGCACGCTTGTTTTGGGAAAGGAATTCTTTTTATTTACTTTCTCCATCACAAAACGAGTGTATATACAAAAATTGACACTCATTTTTTGATTGAGGCATACATGTTAAAAGCTTTTCTGTTTCCTTGTGCACATGAAGTAGCTTAAGTCTTAAAAGTCAAATTGTTGAATACTTAAAAGGGGCAAAACAGATTTTGACATCCCGTGTTAAGGATATACTCTGTATTATTTACTCCTCTCTTCCCCACACACACACAAAAAATAAAAAGGAAAAGTAAAAAAGAATAATGTAGAGGGGAAAAATAGAAAATGTACTCAGTACAAAATTTCAAAGGGATAGGCCGAGGAGGGGGGGGGGTAGTGTTCTTGCCAATCATATACCCAAGAAAATTATTTTCAACAAGAAGGAGCAATTGCCCCCTTTCTTTTCATCTGGCTTTGCCAAAATCAGCAGCCCGTAAATCAAATTATCCAGGTACCAGTCATCACTTAATGAGGATAAAAGCCAAAATCAGCAAACTTTTACCAGAAAAGATGACTTATAGAAGAAAATCTTAGGTTGTGTTTGGTAGCAACAAGCACCAACAAGCACTTAATGCTTGTTGATGAATGATAATCTTATAAAATTTGAGTCATCGTAAACAAGCCATTGTCAATCTTAATGATTAGCGGCTCTTATTCGGTAATTGAGAATATTGATGCTTGTTCGGTAAGAGAAATACGTGATGGTTGTTACAATTCAAATCAAGGGTTCACCTTATTTTGAAATAGTTGCACAAAAGAAAACCATTCAACAGCAAACATTAAGTTTGTTGGTGCTTGTTGCTAAACATTGTGTTTGATATGGTAACCATGTAAGGGAGAATTCGTTCTTGTCTAGAACAGATGTAAAATAATGGATTTTTCTACTGTATAACATTTTACAGACAGAAGAAATGGGGTGTTGGAGTGTTTAAACAATTTTAAAAGTATAATCTTACTTGTCAGCGGTTACAATCTCCTTGCAATGCCTTATACTCACTGAAGGGCCTGAACATCCAGTTGAGAAACACCCATGAAAAGCAATGTGTAAAACAATTACATTATGGGTTTGAGGGATATGATTTTGGTTCAAATTTTGAACCTAGTCTTTTTCCTAAGAATTGATGATTTGGTTGAGGACTTTTATCAAGCACCTGGTGTGCAAGTCTGAGCGACAAAAGTAGGGTTTCCATAAAGTAAAAAGAGGTCAGGTTTAGCATGCTCCGTGAATAGTGAATACCCTGCACAAAAAGTCATAATTTAACATATAAATATAAAATATTATTTAGAAGTAACATAAATGGCCCATTAGCTCAGTTGGTTAGAGCGTGGTGCTAATAACGCCAAGGTCGCAGGTTCGAGACCTGCATGGGCCATTAAACTATTTTCTTTTTAAACCTTTTTACTTCTCACTTTTCTACTTGAGGGCCCTCCCTTTTGACGATTTGCGGTTGAGTCTCCCTCTTCTTAAAAGTTTCCTTTCACAATAGACATGTCCAAACGGTTCCGATTTCGAAATTGCTGGGTTCCCGATTTTGAATAACCGTATTCGAATCATATTAATCAGGTTCTCGATTCGGTTTTTATTCGCCGGTTTCGGTTCCACTTGGTTTCATCACCATCTAACTTTTTTTTTTTTTTAATCCAAACCTCTTAAGACAGTAAAGACGCTAACTATTCTGTTTTTTTTTTTTTTTCCACTTGGGGAGTATGTTTTTGAAAAGAATGAGAAGTGGACAAAATTTGGTTAGTATATTATTAAAGATAGAATAAAAATACTAACAATATTTTTAGGAAAAAAAAGGGGTGGCACCCTTATAATTTTGTTAATATAATTGAAAATATTACAATGAGGGGGACAATCAAGTCTTTCCCTTTTATAATTCAAGGGTAGACAAAAGGAGCCTATACCTCTATTATATTACAACATTTATCTAAATTTTAGTCTAATTTAAATAAAACAACACTACACTACAAGTACAAATACTAAATAAATGCTAAATATTACATTTAACTTACCTTGATCAATCGCCGGTTCTCGGTTCCGCCGGTTCCCGGTTCCGCCGGTTCCTCGGTTCCCAATATGGTGGATTCGTATTCGAACCGTTTCAATCCGGTTCCCGATTACGTTCGGTTTCCGGTTCCGACGGTTTCCGATTCTCGCCGATTCCCGATTCCGGTTCTACCCGCCGATTCCGTCGGTTCCCGGTTTCTTTTGGACATGTCTACTTCACAACCCCCTTTGCACACATGGCACATCTACTTGACAGACACTACTATGATCAATTACAGTTTCGATTCCAAACCGGCGGTTCACGATTCGAAATCGGCGTTTCAACGTTTTTTTTTTATTGAAAAAACTGTTTTATAATTTTTTTTATTACTGAAAATATTTGCAAAGAGTTATATAAAAAAAGATAGAAAAAACTAAACAAATGAAAGTATATAAAAAAAAGACGGACGGACTACCCTTTATTTTTTTTTATTGACTAGGAAATAATATTTTAGATTTTTTTATTACTATTTTACAAAAAGGTATATAAAAAAGGATAGAAAAAAACTAAACAAATTAAAGTAGTATAAAAGAAAAGAGGGACCGACTACCCTATATATATTTATTTTTTAATTTTTTATTGACTAGAAAATAATATTTTAGATTTTTTTTATTAGTGATTTTTTTACAAAGGTATATAAAAAAGATATAATAAAACTAAACAAATGAAAGTATATAAAAGAAAAGAGGGACGGACTACCCTATATATATATACTAGTACATATGCCCGTGTCCGAGGACACGGGTATTTTTTTTTTATTTATTATTTTTTAATTAAGTCCGTGTTCGAGGACACATTTTTTTTTTAATTTAAAAAAAAATCTGGTCCGGGCTCATCAAGAGCTATTTTTAAGACTCTTATACTCAACTATAGATACTGCCCTCACACACCGAAAAAACAGATAATTAATACTCCCTCCGTCCCGGACCTATGTGCTCGGTTTGACTTTTCACGTAAATTAAGGAGAGAGTATTATATTGAAAGTGTTGTGAGTGTGAAATAAAATAGGAGAGAGAATGAGTGGAGGGAATAGTAAATTATAATGGTGTTGTGAGTATTAAAATAATGTAGGAGAGAGAATGAGTGGAGGGAATAGTAAAGATTCCTTTCCATTTTAGGAAATGTGCACGTAGGTTTGGGACGCCCAAAATGGAAAGTGTGCACGTAGGTATGGGACGGAGGGAGTATTATTTAAAAAATGTGTTTTTGTATTTCAAATTATAACCTTGCTTTTTATTAAATAAAAAGCAACCAAATAATGAAATTACAATAATAAATGTACTGCTCTCAGACCCACTACTTCCCCTTCTTCTCAGATTTTCACTTTCAAAATCCTCTTGTTACTCACTACTTCCCCTTCTTCTCAGATTTGTTTGTTTCTGCTTCTTTGATCAAACATCAATGGCGGGTCTCTATTCATCTCTCAGACCCACTACTTCCCCTTCTTCTCAGATTTTCACTTCCAAAATCCTCTTGTTACTCACTCTCCTCCCTTTAACCCTTGCCGTCTTTGCCTTCGTTCTCCAATGGCGTGGCGGCGGCCTCATCAATGAACCCACTACCCGTTGGTCCTCCGATCGCTCCCAATTCACTGGTATGTCCTCGTCCCCCCCTGACCCTGACCGACCCACTTCACTTCGCTCCTCCTCCGATTGTGCTCAACATCTCGCTCAGACTCGTACCCCTTCCTTTCCCTATTATCGCGATTGGAAATTTTCTTACGCCTCCGATCTGAAACCTAAGGTTATTTCTTTTTTCATTTGCTGTTTATTGATTTTTCTGGGTTTCTCCTGTTTTCAAATCTGGGTTTTTCAACTTCCTTTTTTTAAAAGGGCAAAATGGGAAAGAAAGTGAATAGTGAGGGCAAAATTGTCATTTCCGCGGTCGGCACTATTCATACCACTGTAGAAGATACCGGTTGCATTTATACTATATAGATATATATATATATATATACTCCCTCCGTCCATTTACATACTTCACACTTTCTATTTTGGGCGTTCATTTACATACTTCACACTTTGTTTCTTACCTAAACTGGAAAAGAATCTTTACTATTCCCGCCACTCATTCTCTCTCCTACATTATTTTAATACTCACAATACCATTATAATTTACTATTCCCTCCACTCATTCTCTCTCCTATTTTATTTTCACACTCACAACACTCTCAATATAATATTTCCTCCTTAATTTACGTGAAAACAGTAAATGTGAACCAAGTAAATGGACGGAGGGAGTATATTTTATTGAATAGGAAGTAATATTTTAGACTTTTTTTTATTAGTGATTTTTTACAAAAAGGTATATAAAAAAGATAAAAAAAAAAAAAAAAACTAAATAAATGAAAGTATATAAAAAGGGACGGACTACCCTTTATATTTTTATTTTTCTTATTGACTTGGGAATAATATTTTAGACTTATTATATTACTGATTTTTTTTTACAAAAAGGTATATTAAAATGTTAAAAAATATAAACAAATGAAAATATATAGAAGAAAGACTAAATTATAAATCTAATACACTAAACCTAAATCATATACATAAATCTCGTATATACCATACACCCTTTAAACTTAAATCTAAATGATATATTTCATACCATAAACGCTAATTCATCTACTTTAACTATATACACTAAACCTTAAATCTAAATCATATACTGCATACTCCATAACTAAAATCTTAATTCATCTACCTAAATCTCATATATACCCTATATCCTAAATCTTAAATCATATAATTCATACGCTAAACTCTAATTAATCTACATTAATCTCGCATATACCTATACCATAATACTTAAATCTAAATCATATACTATGGCCCCGTTTGATATCACTTATCCGGAGGTGTTTAAGACTTATGACTTTTCGTAAGTCATTTTTGTATTGTTTGATTTCCATTTTTGTAAAATAAGTCATAAGTCATGTACAAGTCAATTAATGCACAAATTCCTTATAAGTCATAAGCAGTGGGAAAAGTGCTGAGATCAAAAAAACACTTGTGAACAGTAAAGTATTTACAGCAAAAATAATAATAATAATAATAAAAAATAAAATAATAATAATAATAATAATGAAATAATAAAAAAGTAATAAAATAATAATAATAAAATAATAATAATAAAATAATAAATAAAAAAATATTATTAATAATAATAAAATAATAATAATAATAATAATAGTGATATAATAATAAAATAAAAAATAATAATAAATAAAAAATTAATAATAATAATAAAATAATAATAATAATAATAATAATAAAATAAAATAATAATAATAATAAATAATAATAATAATAAAAATAATAAAATGTGATAAAATGTAATAATTAAAAAATTAATAATAAAAAAAATAATAATAGTAAAATAATAATAATAATAAAATAATAATAATAATAATAAAAATAATAATAAAAATATAAAATAATAATCATTAAAATATAAAAATAATAAAATAAAAAAAAATAATAAAATTATTATTATTATTATTATTATTATTATTATTATTATTATTATTATTATTATTATTATTATTATTATTATTATTATTATTATTATTATTATTATCATTTTAGTCTTTATAATTTCATTTCAGCACTTTTTCGAACATTAATCAAACAATCATACTTACTTATGATAACTAATCAGCACTTCAAAACAACTAAATCAAACGGTCATCATTCAACTTACCATCATCGGTCGTAAGTCATCGATCAGCATAAGTAATAAGTCACTCAGACATATCGATAAGCTAAATCAAACGGGCCCTATATACCACTAAACCATATTTTATATACATTATTCTCATATATATCATATACCATAAACCTTAAATCACAATTATATAGTGCATACCCGAAACCACTAATTCATTTACCTTAACCATATATCGTACTCCCTCCGTCCCATAGAACATTACCCTTTTTGCTTATTTTGGGCGTCATCTCTTTAAAGTCCCACTTTTCTAAAAAGGAAACCTTAAATTACTATTCTCTCCACTCATTCTCTCTCCTACATTATTTTAATACTCACAACACCATTATAATTTACTATTCTCTCCACTCATTCTCTCTCCTCCCACTCACAACACCTATTTTAATAACATTATTTCTTATTTTCCGTTCTCAATAGTAAACGTGTAATGTTACATGGGACGGAGGAGTATACTATAACACATTAAATCATATACCTAAATCCCATATATATCTCTAAATCGAATCATTCATTCTTATACATATACCATTTATATACATTTTACCCTAAAAATTAAACAAATGAGAGTTAGTTTCTGATTTTAGCTTGAGAATCAAAGAAATTAACGAAATTCGTTAGAAAAAATTTAGAGAGAGTTAAGGGGGTTTGTGTGAAAAAATTGTGAGGGGAGGGGGGGTGGTATTTATAGTGAAAATATGTTAGGAAAAAAAATATTTTGTATTTAACCATATACCCCATACTCTAACAGATATATTCCGACAAATCTAACGAAATTTTTGACGAATTTGACGATTTTGACAACGGTTCAACGGTTCCGGTTCAGGCTGTTCGAAATCGCTGATTCACGATTTTTCTAAATGAGAAACCAGAACCGGATCGCCAAATCGCCGGTTACGGTTTCAAACGGTTTCGGTTCGAGGCGATTCCGGTTCAACGGTTCCGAGCCGATTCCGATTTGGCCATCCCTAACAACAGACACCCCTCATTTTGACGATAACCTTTGAAAATTTTCAATTATGTCCTCCCTTTCTAACCCCTCAGTATGCAGATTTATTTTTTGTTTCCCTCATTTTGCAAACTTCACGTTGACATCCCCTTACTTTTCATATTTATTATTCAAGCCCTTACTTTGCACTCTTCTACTTGACACACGCTCATTTTAAAGATTCTTCAAGATTTTTAATTGGTTAAGTCCTTCCTTTGTAACCCCCTCACTATGCAGATTTATTTATTTTTGCCCCCCTCACTTTGCAAACTTCTCCGTGACATCCCCTTTCTTTGCATATTTATTTTTTTCAGCCCCAAAATTTGCAGATTTTCTGTTAAATTAGAATATTTACATCACCTAATATCATATTGCATGGTTGACTCTGTGGCCCAATGGATAAGGCGCTGGTCTACGAAACCAGAGATTCTGGGTTCGATCCCCAGCAGAGTCGTAATTGGTTTTTGATCTTTAGTGTCAAGAATCTAACTTGCAATATACAAAAACAATTTGAAACTAATTTTTTTTTTTTTTTTTAAATATTGGAGCCAAACAATCATAATATCAGTGACTACAAAAGAATGAACACTACTAGCACATAAGACATATCCAAGAATATCACTGAGACATCACTCCCACACCCATGCTTTGCTTGCTAACTTGCTCGATTTTGGAATGTAAATTGGAGCTGATCCACTACACTCTTATCAACCCGATACGCCTTTGTAAGCACCTCTGCATCAATAGGCGGATTCGACCCGAAAACCGCATTACCGATAGTTATAACACCCGGGTTTTGACTGCTCAAAGCAGCAATAGCCACAGCATTTCCCCGTCCCACATTGTGTTGGAAATGAACAAGTCCAACTGGGAATACAAACACATCGCCCTTTTGAAGGTTCTTGGTAATAAGCTTATTCTCAGGGTTAGAAGTGACAAATCCAACATGGAGGCAACCTTCTAGAAGAGTAAGGATCTCGGTTGCTCTGGGATGTGTGTGAGGAGGGTTGGTTCCTCCTGGTGCGTAATCAAGACGTATCATGGATATCCCTAATGTGTTGAGCCCTGGTAGCTCGGATACAGTTACTGGGTTCGCCTTGAATCCTAAAGCATTTGATGTGTTGCCCCTAATATGAAGACCGCTAAAGAAGAAATCTTCTGCTTTCACTAGTGCTGGATTCTTGCAAAACATGCCATTTACTCTAGCTGACAGTAAGTACAAAGTAAATAGTCAATATATATATGCATATAGAGAGAGAGATAGATAGATACATACACACATACTCCCTCCGCCCCACCCGAAAAAAGTTTCAAAATAACTTATGCAATGAAATACCTGAGTTAGTAGCATCTGCTACGCAGAAATCTTGAAGCGGTGCGGGATCAAATCCAATGGCTAGGCAATAGAAAGTCGTAGACACCAAGAAAAACAAGATCTTTGGTATTGCCATTTCAATTTTTTATTAGAATCGCGCAGATCAAATAGAGCTGATGTAAGAATATGTGATTTTGGTCATTTGGAGGAAATGTTTGTGTGGTATGACAAGCTTCTTTCGGGGGCTTTTTAGAGGGTAAAGGTAATTCCCAATTCCCAATTGCTTTTACTTTTTATTTTTTATTTTTCCATATTTTCCGTCCAATCGCGTAGAAAGGTTCTTATTTCCAGATTATCTATCATGACATATAATACTTTGGGTGACAAAAATATTCATTTGAGGATTTACGACTATGATTTGCAATGAGCAGTTCACTAGCATGCTTGTCTTTATGTTCTGTGAACAAATAA
>JAFEMH010002107.1:295000-376005 GCA_022495995.1 Adenophora triphylla var. japonica | reverse complement strand
GGACGGGGTGGTCCGCCTACGCTAGGAGAGCTCGTGGAGTTCATGCGTGTGCAGCTTCCTGGAGGAGCGTGGATGTCCGTGATCGGGGGCCGTCTAGGCCGAGAGATTCGCTCCGCTCCCATGACTAGTGGGGAGGACTTTACATTGTGGGTTCGCGCCGGTTCGCGGCGGAACGGCCGGATTTGGAGCTCCTTCTTACGCGCACTCGGGGCACGAGAGGGGGAGTCCTCGAGTTCGCGTACTCCGAGGAGGCCTTTTGCCTATTCCGGCCGGGAGGAATTTGGCGAGTTCTGTTTGCGACGGATCCGGCGGCGGAGCTTGATGCGTCGAGTGCACGGATGACGAGCAGGACTCGAGTAGTCCTATTTCTTGCTTTCTTTCTTTACCGCTTTGTTTAGACAAAATTCATGTATTTGTCAGGAACAAATTTGATTTGAACCGTATTTGCAAAAAGGCGCCGTGGGGCGGGAACACGTACTTCGCATATTTATTCGTGATCACCTTACATTATTTTTGGCAAATAAGGAAGTAGGTTAATCAAAAATAAATAAAATGAGAAATGCATTAAAAATTGAACGGGTCAAAAATTAAGCATGTATGCACTAATTATTAATTATTTGCATTTTGCCTTGCATTGCGAGCCCGGGCGGAAGGGATCACGATATGTGGTTGAATGAAACCACGGGGCGACACGCGAGGTTTCTTAAGGGTGAACGAGGGAGTTGTTTGGAAATGTTTCCAATTTAGGGTACTGGCCGCAGAGTTGACCAAGTCAAGCTGCGCAGAGGAGTCCTAAATGTGGGACTTGGAATGAATTTCCAGGATTCTTTAAATTGCGAGTTTCGGCTTTACGGTGGTTAAGAAACGCATAGTTTTTTGATCATTCGGCTGAATTCTCTCAAACTTCTAAGGTTCCCTTCATTTTTCATGGCTCCTTTCCCAAGTTATCGTCTCGGATGCAAGAGCGATATTTGGACAACTTTCGCCGTGGGTACGGAACCACACGAGGCAACAAAGGGTTTTTCGAAGGTACATTACGGGATTAAATATGTTTGGGCTTTGAAGGAGCTCATGCCGGATTGGGATCTTTTGAGAGCCGCGTCTCGCTCGGGACGTACGGAGGAATGTGTACGGCTTTTCGTACAACGAAGTCACTCCTACGTTTGAAGATTTCCGGGCCGTGCAGGAGGACACGAGACGGAACAAACTAGTTCTTCCGTATGCCGGTGGCATGGCCACCGTTGAGAAGCTAGTGTCTTTGTTTGGTATCTCTACTGGAGAAGCATACGAGATGCCGATACAGATACCGATTATGTTGACATTTCTGACCGCCCGAAAGATTTGCCTGAGCCGAGGGGAGCGTCTTTTCGTGGGACGTATATTTGCTACGTGCGCGATTGCTACTCTGTTCACATTCACATCTTCGGGTGTGTGCCATCACGGTGTCTGGACCTCGGTGAGGCGATGGCCTTGGGAGTGGGGGAGACATCGTGCCGCCGGTCTTGGGCGAGACGTTCCCGGGCATAGGTCGAATGGCGGCCGGTAGCCGATACATGTGGGGAGGGAGTCATTATGCTTACCATGTGGTTGAGGAGAGGCTACGAGATGATGCACGAGGGTGCCAATGTCTTGTGACGCTTGGTCTTTCTCTCGACGTCCTTCCGGAGATAGGGGGCGATCAGCCGAGCCGGAGCTGCGGATGGCCGAGACTTTGCACGCATCACTTGCGATGGTGGGTTCCCCATTGGAAGTTACAGACTTGTAGGACCACTCAGAGGGTCTGCTTGGTTGTCGAGTGTCCGGGCTTTGTCTCTCGCACGTCTTTCTATATTCCATCATTGGTTCTCACGACGGGCAGTGGAGCAGTGCCACCGACCGATCTCGAGTTATGCTGCTACCTTTGAGGTGGGATCTCGCGAATGGAAGATCCTTCGACGCTATTGCCGATCACCCGGTGGTGGCAATACACGTCCTTTCTGCTAGGTTCTCTTTCACCGGAGAGAGGGCATTGTTACGTCGACGCAAAGTATACGAACCGGTACGAAGAGTGTATAGAGGAGACACGAGATAGATATCTTGTGGAAACGGAGTGAGCCGGTTGGGTGCTTGATCGCACGGATGACTCGACCTTGAGGAGGACCGAAGCAAGGGCTAACCCCAGGAATCGTCTAGCGATGCCATGGGCGATTATGAGACAAGTGCCGACGGGAGGCCAATCAAAGCAC
Organism: Adenophora triphylla var. japonica; assembly: GCA_022495995.1. Lineage (NCBI taxonomy): Eukaryota > Viridiplantae > Streptophyta > Magnoliopsida > Asterales > Campanulaceae > Adenophora > Adenophora triphylla. The sequence continues at coordinate 373,780 of JAFEMH010002107.1, read as the reverse complement.
GCTGATGATGGCTCGGGCGAGGCGGCTCGAGACAGAGAGCTAGAGAAAGTGCGTTGACGGCCCACAAGCGGGCTTGACGGAGGCGTCGGGAAGAGTCCCCGAGCCGGGTAGAAGGCCTACCGGAATTTTTCCTGCGAAGGTGAAGAACACCCGTCGGGGAAAAGGGAAGGGGAAGAAGGATGAAGGACCTAGTACGGGAAACTAGGTTGACCTTGCTGTCCAGAGTATCCGCCCATTGTCATTGCAGACACATTAATTGATTAATGTTTTATTGTAGTTTTGCTAGCGTGTAGCGAGTCAAGAGTTGACCGTGCTTGAACTCATCAAAGAATGTTTTAACCGTTATGAATTTGTAGGTTAAATGAAAAGAGTTTTTCGAAACACAAGCAATTGATGCTTATTGTATTTTTTTTTTTGTTTTTTAGACCGAACCAATGATGGCTGCCTACGTTCCCCTTTTACAATTGGACTAAGGGGCTCAGGTCACCGTAGTTCGACACTTTAGGTGAATTTGAGAAAAGCAAAGACAAAAGAAGTGCGACCCTGTTTTTTACCTGGATCATTAGCTGGAATGTATCCAGTTGGGTATTACTCTTTTAGCACTTTAATTTACTGAGGGGATGGTGTATGGGGAAGGAGAGTTGACTCGTGCTCTTCCTCAAACGAAGTATCTGCGGAGCTTGCTTCCGTTCACGGGGTTAACGAAAGGGTTTCCGTCCAAGTCTGCTAGCTTCATGGCTCCTCCGGAGAAGATTCTTTGTACCACGAACGGTCCTATCCAGGTAGGCTCCCACTTTCCGAGGGGATTGGTCTGCGTAGGAGGCTTTTCCTTTAGCACCAAGTCGCCTTCTCTGATGTCTCGGATCTTGACTTTCTTATCGAATGCTCGGGCCATTCTGCTCTAGTAGGCTCGAGTATGTTTCATGGCTTTTAATCTGCGCTCGTCGAGTAGTGCAAGTTCGTCGTGACGGCTCTGTAGCCATTCGACTTCATTGATCCCGTTTTCCAAGAGGACTCGGAGGGATGGAATTTCCAATTCCACGGGCAACATCGCTTCCATTCCGTAGGTAAGCGCGAACGGAGTCTCCCACGTGGCCGGTTTCCGATCGATGTTCGGTATCCCCGCAGGGCTAAATGTAGCTTTTCGGGCCGTCCCGACCTGCGGTGGTCATCTTTCTCGATTATCATGACGAGAGTTTTGTTGGCTGCCTCTACTGCACCATTGGTTTGTGGTCTGTAAGGAGAAGATTTGTGACGTGTGACTCTGAATTCGGTCAGTAGTTGGTCACAATCTCCTTCGAAGTGAGTCCCATTGTCGGAGATGATCTCGTTGGGCACTCCGTATCGGCACATGATGTTCTCTCGGATGAACTCGACCACTTTCTTAGAATTCAGTACCTTGTACGATCTGGCTTCTACCCATTTGGTGAAGTAGTCGACTGCGACTAAAATGAACTCGTGACCATTGCTCCCTGGAGGAGTGATCTTGCCGATGACGTCAATTCCCCATGTGGCGAAAGGCCATGGCGTAGTCATGCAATAGAGTTCGTGAGGTGGGATGTGATTGAGATTGGAGAACCGTTGACATTTGTCGCAGCTTCGGACGAACTGGATGCAGTCTGTTTCCATCGATATCCAATAGTATCCCATACGGAGAATGATCTGTGTCAATGCTCGGGCGTTCATGTGCGGATCGCAGGTTCCGTTGTGAACTTCATTCATTAGCTCGCTGGCTTTTTCTTTGTTTACACACCGAAGGAGTGGCCCTTGGTGGCGCTTCTTGTACAACATACCCCCCAGAATGACGAAGTGGGACGCCAGGCGTTTTAATGCCATCATGTTTTTGGCTTTGATCCCTTCTTTGTATTTTCCATCTTCATTTGTGAAGGAAGCTTCTCCGCTTTGGAGGTACTGGTAAATCTGATTGTACCAGGTGTGAAGACCCCGACCCGGAACCAACACGTGTCCCGAGCTGGAGCGTCCTCAAACTAACCCCAAATTTCCTTGACTTTTAAAACTTTGATTTAACTTTCAAACATAAACACAATTATCATAACTATTTCAAATTAATTCTACACCTTTCTATGATGGAAAAGAGTTGACCAACTTTGAAAGTAATAAACTGTTTTAGTTACAAAAAGACATCGGTTATAACATAAAATTAATGTTTATAAATACAACTATTTAAATGAACTATACCAAAATACACTTTCTACGCCAACCTAATCATACCCCGACAATTCCCAAAATATTACTTCCAAACTCCTCACCGCCCTTACTTGGCCGGTCCGCCTGTCTCGGAATCTAAAAACATTAAAGGGAGAGGGGTGAGAATAAATCTCAGCAAGCTATTATGAATGCAACAAGATGCCAAATAAGATGCAACACATCAAAAGACATATCCACATAATCAGAGAGGCTCCCTGCCGCCAACCGTCCAATACCGGTTGGAAACAACGACCAGCTCATCATGAATATATCACAACACATAAGTACGATAAAGTAACACTTAGAAGGATACTAAGCCAAGGTTTCATCTCCAAAAGGATATACACATCCAAGAAGCAGCAACAGTTGATGAAGCGGTTCCAGAACCATGAACAATAACAGTACCATAGGGATTCTGACACACAGTCATATCCCCAGTGAAACTAGACCATCTACCTCAAAAAGAGATGCTAGCCCACTAATCCCACACAAGGGGGACAAAACTGGGTTACCAATGTATGAATTATAATGAACTTGGCTCGGTGCCATTATAATTCCATAACATTGCCCAACAACAAATACCAGCTGGATTTTCATAACTAAGCACAGTAATAACATACTTGCTTAACCAAACATTGTATGATCCAAAGTAGGGATACATACCACAATAGCATATCAAGAAGATAGCAATACTATAACAAGTATTCAACATATTAGCACAACGGCTATAAATCTTTGTTTCAACAAGTACAGTTTAGGAATTCCAAAGTAGGGAATCCTACAACAATAGAATATCGTAAAGATAGAAATACTATAACAAGTATTCAAAATATTAGCACAACGGCTATAAATCTTTGAACCAATCCCAAAACAATTTAGGAATTCCAAAGTAGGGAATCCTAGCATTTATATCGAAATATATCAATGAGTCCAAACAAGATTGTCGAACAATTCCTGAGTCGTATTTAAAGTGCTTCCTTAGTTCCAATTTAACCCATTTAAGGTGTTATTAAGTGGCCCAAGTAATCTACTTTAACCTAGGTTAAAAGGATTAAATTCATATTCCGGAAAGGTTAGGCACTACTTTAAATTGGTTAAGGATCAGGTCCGGAGGTTACTAGTGAAAATTCAGTAGGAAAGGAAACTGGACACTAATTCTGTCGACATGGGCGACCGCCCAAAGGGGTATGGGCGACCGCCCAAGCAAGTGTTAGATGAAGGGAAATTTCTGTGGTTATGGGCGACCGCCCAGCTCCCTTGGGCGACCGCCCACCATGCGATTTTTCCAGTTTCAAATGAATCAAATCTAAACCCAAGCATGCTCAAATTTGGTGAACTTAGAGAACTTACTAACTCATAACTCTCCTACTAAACCATGTGACCCCAAAATGATTTATTCTTATATCATTTACCCCTTGAATCTCTACTCATTTCACTATCACATTCCAAGTTTAATTTCTTAATTTAATTAACCCAAATTAGCATAAACCTAGATTAATTTCCACAAGATTTCCAACCCATTCCCCAACACATTTCAAGTTAATTCCTTTAAAACTAACTTCACCCATTTAACTAACCCATTTCAAGTTTTCATTCTCTAAATCTAACTCCACTCATTTCTTCCATTCTTTAACACTTCCAAGAACAACAACATTTTCCTATGACCTTAACCAATTCCTCCATTTCAAGAAAATTTCCAAAGCATCCAATAAGCATTTTAACAACAATAACAACAATATATATCTCATGAACATTTAGAGGAAGGAAAGTCATAATAACTCACTTTAGACTAGGAGATGGATTATGGATTTCTTGAGCTTGCTAAACTCCCCTTGATGTTCCAAGCACAAAAGTACAACTTATTTTGAAAATGGAGAAGAAATGAGCTTAAGAGGATCTTGAGAGATGAGGCTTTCCATGGAGAGTATCCATGGAAAATGATAAGGGAGAAGGAGAGAATGATGAAGAAGGAAAGAAGGAGGATGGTAGAGTTAAGGGGAAAAGTATGGGAGGTATGGGGGGTGTCTTGACTTTTAAGGAAGAAGGGGAGGATTTTAGGGGAATGGTCCCCTACAAGAAGAACTCTTCCAAAAATTTTAAATAACACTCCCAATCCAAAATATTTTATTTGTCCATTTTATTACCACTCCATCCTATTAATTTATTAATTTTCTATTTTTATATTTCCCCTAGAATATTATTTTATTTCCTTATCATTTTATCCTAATATAAGAAATCAAGTATATAAAAAAATGAACACATAATATTAACAATAATATTAAAAGCACACAAAATGATGCTAAATTAGTGCCTAGGGTTAGGGTCGTTACACTCACTCCCCCTTAAAGAAAATTCGTCCCGAATTTTTTTTTAAAAAAACTTACCTAAATATTCAACCAGCCTCGGTTACTTACGTATACCTCAGACTCCGATTCCCAAATAGTCTCTTCAATGCTGTGATTCTTCCCCAAGATTTTTAATTTCATTAATAATACGATATTACACTTAATGTTTCAAGAATACCACACAAATATCACTAACCCGAAATTTCACGACCTCAATAAAAATATAAATGAATAAAAGTCTTACCACTTATGTCACCAATTACATTATAATATTACATTACAAATTTCAAATATTCTATAAGCAGCTCCAAGCCAGTCTATAATTCAAATCACTAACCTTTTCTAAGGCTTCAAATGGATTAACAAACTTTGGCGCCAATTTATCTTAAGCCTTGCTTCACTAACCTCACCCCAACAAATTAGAGATCGATATTTTCTTCCCGAACCACACCTCATAAGGTTTTATCTCAATGTTAGAATGATAACTGATATTATACATACCCAACCACTGGTAACCATACTTCCTATCGGCTACTAACATCCATTGTACATGCCCGTATCATATCCTCAACAATAAGTAACGATTCCTCAAATTTTTCACAAGGTTAAACTTAATAACATTCATACATTCCAAAAGGACCTTCCCCAATTGATGTCTATCCAATCCATTTAATACTATAAGATTTATACAGTCAAACTATCCCCTAACATATATGAGGACTTGATCAAAGAATCTCATCACTATATACATATACAATGAGTAGAAAATACAATCAACTTTCTATAACCAAACAACATACTCCTTTTTACTTTCAAGGTAACCCAATCACAAAATCCATCTTGATAATACTCTCAAGTTCAATCTAGAACTCGAAATATTTAATAAATCTTCTAGCGTCAATATCCGATTTTCACATTCGTGACCAAACTACTTTATGTCTTGACTCACTTGAAGCGAGTAAGTTCAATTATCTTATCCGTAGTTCTCATAATACAACATTAAACAATTGCCTCTGGAATAATAAATATGAAAACGCTAATAAGACTCTGATTCCATGAACGGAATATTAATTAACCATATCTCACAATTCAATGCTCTAATTATGTTCAGGTCCAGTGACAGATCAATATTCAAATCAAATGGTTGGCCGCCCACAACGGAGCCGATCCAACTCCAATACAAAACCGATTCTACTGCGACCGACATATTAATAAACCCACCATATATCAAATCATTTCTTGGATCACAACTTTAATATAATCAATCACTATAGGGAAACTAGGTTGCTATTTTTACTTGCTTACGTACGAACTATAACTTTAATATAACATGTCTTTCAAAAATTTGCAACATTTTTCAGAATTCCAAAGGATAGATAAAAAGAGATCCAGTGATACTTGAATGGTTTATTTATTTAAAACTGTCCCATACCAGTTTTAATTAACTAAACCACTCAAAATTTTAAGAAAATTTCAAAAGATTGATAAGCTAACAAAACTAACTAGAGTGATCTAATTATCTACAACCGTCCCATACCAGCGGTAGATAATCAAATTACTCACAGATATTAATGTATACAAAAACGGTTCACTGATCTTACTAAATCAACTATCCCCGAAGGGCACAATTGCTTGTACCGAAGTTCAATATTCAATCCAAAGTTTTAAAACACATTTAAAACAATTCTAACATAATATTCTTGTTTGACCTCTATTTATAGTGTAGCCACCACTCATAATATTTATACTTAGTTAAATTCTCTATAAGAAAACACAATCTCGCAATACTATTACCTTCTTCGATAAATAACACTGAAACATTCATTAAGATAATGAACTAGGTAAATCATCCTCAATTCATTAATTCCTTAAGTTGAATATTCAACACTTTTACTTAATGTAAGTCATCTATTCCTTACCTTTGATATTGGTATTGCACTTAGTAACAACGTATTGCATACCTCAAGTTTCCGATCAATTACCATGATCTCCTAATAAAAATATACTTGGAACTCACATAGATCAATCATCCCCAAATTGCAATTAAACATTAACAGTGTAAACTAACTTACCTCTCGATAACCATCAACAAACTCAAAATCCGCATAATGCCAATATCTCCCAAGCATCACATTAATCCATCATATGAGTCACGCAACTAAATCGACCTATAGGGTGTAATCATCCTAAAGTATCCTTTCTTCCCATAAGATTCATCCTCATTTTATTTTCTCAACTAATGATAATCGTCTCTCAAAACAACCATATACATATATTATCAATTCCTGAAGTTGATCTTATAATCCACCAATAATTACATCTATTATACTTCTTCGCATTTACCCTATTTACCTCTCCATAACTAATACACAATCCACAAATCAAAACGGTCATACTAGATATAAATGTTGTCTTAAGTATATCCTTAAAGCAAATATTCACTGTAATTGTAACACTCCGAAAAATTCAACTAATAACCATTGAGTATCCTACTAGTTTCTAAAATCGGTCATACAAATCATCAACAAGTGATAACGAATACTTATTCTTCACAGTTACTAATTTGAGATCTCCATAATCTATAATTAACCACCAAGTATCATCTTTTCTAAATATAGTACTAATTTATCCTTACGGAGATTCGCTAAGCTAATTATCTTCTTTATCAAATAATTTCCCAAGATGAATCATCAATTCCATCATCCCAATTAGTGTCCTCTATCTAGGAATCCGAATACCAAAATAGTACCTTATAGCAATTCAAAACCTCAATATCCTGGTATGATACCTGATGAAAACCCATTTTGAAACTCACATGGAAAACACCACTTAGTCAACTTATAGGGTGATATCACCTACAAGAATATCTGATTCCTTATTCAAATTAGTAGCAAGAATACGATCAATCTCTCATTAGAGAATATACTTATAGCACATAAGGCAAAGATATATCAGTTCCATAAGATCTCGTACTCGCGATATTTTATAACCCATATAATCCCACTTAGACTATCACTTTCAATACTAGTCTCATATATCTAGTCTCCACCATGAGACACCAATGTATAAATACTCATGCAAGTTATACAACCATAAGCCACTCTAAATTAGGCCATATACCTAACCTCAACTAAGAGCTCACCAATTCAATTACCACCGATACATGAGAGAATTCAAGTGTCTTTTAATCAATTATAACACATAACCCAAATAACCTTCACATTCCTTAGGCCATACCTTCGACATTTATACATATATGACATAATAGAAATTAATGACTTATCCGCCTCAACCACACACGGAGGCAAATCAAACATAGATAAGGAGACTCGCTTCTTGCGACAGTCCTCCCCAAACACAACAACCACTCAATCAATTCAGGTCAATATAACAATAATTCACGGATTGGCATATCTACCATATCCACCGGCAATCCATGCCCACTTAATCACAACTATAATGATAATCAAGGATGATTCGAGGTACTCTCTCATCGGAGTAGAACCTCCAGTACATAAGGCAACTCTCGGCCATTTATGCAAATAAAAATGAAATGTAATGCCACATGAAAACGAATGATCATGACTTTATAAAAGTATGAATCCTAACTCCGGAGACAGGCAATATACCTCAAATGATTGTGGAGGAATCTATCTCTCCATATTGCTCACATTTCCTTGATTCTTTGGTTGGTCATTATCGTTTTCTGTCATTGAACAAATTCCTGCATAATACTCTCGACGTCGGTTATCACACACTCTCACTCAGCTAGACTCTACCCCGAGAATTCTAACCGAGCTCTGATACCAACTGTGAAGACCCCGACCCGGAACCAACACGTGTCCCGAGCTGGAGCGTCCTCAAACTAACCCCAAATTTCCTTGACTTTTAAAACTTTGATTTAACTTTCAAACATAAACACAATTATCATAACTATTTCAAATTAATTCTACACCTTTCTATGATGGAAAAGAGTTGACCAACTTTGAAAGTAATAAACTATTTTAGTTACAAAAAGACATCGGTTATAACATAAAATTAATGTTTATAAATACAACTATTTAAATGAACTATACCAAAATACACTTTCTACGCCAACCTAATCATACCCCGACAATTTCCAAAATATTACTTCCAAACTCCTCACCGCCCTTACTTGGCCGGTCCGCCTGTCTCGGAATCTAAAAATATTAAAGGGAGAGGAGTGAGAATAAATCTCAGCAAGCTATTATGAATGCAGCAAGATGCCAAATAAGATGCAACACATCAAAAGACATATCCACATAATCAGAGAGGCTCCCTACCGCCAACCGTCTCATACCGGTTGGAAACAACGACCAGCTCATCATGAATATATCACAACACATAAGTACGATAAAGTAACACTTAGAAGGATACTAAGCCAAGGTTTCATCTCCAAAAGGATATACACATCCAAGAAGCAGCAACAGTTGATGAAGCGGTTCCGGAACCATGAACAATAACAGTACCATAGGGATTCTGACACACAGTCATATCCCCAGTGAAACTAGACCATCTACCTCAAAAAGAGATGCTAGCCCACTAATCCCACACAAGGGGGACAAAACAATGTATGAATTATAATGAACTTGGCTCGGTGCCATTATAATTCCATAACATTGCCCAACAACAAATACCAGCTGGATTTTCATAACTAAGCACAGTAATAACATACTTGCTTAACCAAACATTGTATGATCCAAAGTAGGGATACATACCACAATAGCATATCAAGAAGATAGCAATACTATAACAAGTATTCAACATATTAGCACAACGGCTATAAATCTTTGTTTCAACAAGTACAGTTTAGGAATTCCAAAGTAGGGAATCCTACAACAATAGAATATCGTAAAGATAGAAATACTATAACAAGTATTCAACATATTAGCACAACGGCTATAAATCTTTGAACCAATCCCAAAACAATTTAGGAATTCCAAAGTAGGGAATCCTAGCATTTATATCGAAATATATCAATGAGTCCAAACAAGATTGTCGAACAATTCCTGAGTCGTATTTAAAGTGCTTCCTTAGTTCCAATTTAACCCATTTAAGGTGTTATTAAGTGGCCCAAGTAATCTACTTTAACCTAGGTTAAAAGGATTAAATTCATATTCCGGAAAGGTTAGGCACTACTTTAAATTGGTTAAGGATCAGGTCCGGAGGTTACTAGTGAAAATTCAGTAGGAAAGGAAACTGGACACTAATTCTGTCGACATGGGCGACCGCCCAAAGGGGTATGGGCGACCGCCCAAGCAAGTGTTAGATGAAGGGAAATTTCTGTGGTTATGGGCGACCGCCCAGCTCCCTTGGGCGACCGCCCACCATGCGATTTTTCCAGATTTCAAATGAATCAAATCTAAACCCAAGCATGCTCAAATTTGGTGAACTTAGAGAACTTACTAACTCATAACTCTCCTACTAAACCATGTGACCCCAAAATGATTTATTCTTATATCATTTACCCCTTGAATCTCTACTCATTTCACTATCACATTCCAAGTTTAATTTCTTAATTTAATTAACCCAAATTAGCATAAACCTAGATTATTTCCACAAGATTTCCAACCCATTCCCCAACACATTTCAAGTTAATTCCTTTAAAACTAACTTCACCCATTTAACTAACCCATTTCAAGTTTTCATTCTCTAAATCTAACTCCACTCATTTCTTCCATTCTTTAACACTTCCAAGAACAACAACATTTTCCTATGACCTTAACCAATTCCTCCATTTCAAGAAAGTTTCCAAAGCATCCAATAAGCATTTTAACAACAATAACAACAATATATATCTCATGAACATTTAGAGGAAGGAAAGTCATAATAACTCACTTTAGACTAGGAGATGGATTATGGATTTCTTGAGCTTGCTAAACTCCCCTTGATGTTCCAAGCACAAAAGTACAACTTATTTTGAAAATGGAGAAGAAATGAGCTTAGGAGGATCTTGAGATATGAGGCTTTCCATGGAGAGTATCCATGGAAAATGATAAGGGAGAAGGAGAGAATGATGAAGAAGGAAAGAAGGAGGATGGTAGAGTTAAGGGGAAAAGTATGGGAGGTATGGGGGGTGTCTTGACTTTTAAGGAAGAAGGGGAGGATTTTAGGGGAATGGTCCCCTACAAGAAGAACTCTTCCAAAATTTTTAAATAACACTCCCAACCCAAAATATTTTATTTGTCCATTTTATTACCACTCCATCCTATTAATTTATTTATTTTCTATTTTTATATTTCCCCTAGAATATTATTTTATTTCCTTATCATTTTATCCTAATATAAGAAATCAAGTATATAAAAAAAATGAACACATAATATTAACAATAATATTAAAAGCACACAAAATGATGCAAAATTAGTGCCTAGGGTTAGGGTCGTTACACCAGGGTTCGTTGATCGTTTCTTTTTCTTTTTTGATCTCACAGCAATAGGCGGGTGTTTCCCGTCTGCCTATTCTGAGGGGTTTTACTTCTTTCCCATCGGGAATTTCGACAAGAGAGGCGAGGGTTGCCAGGGCGTCTGCGAAGCGGTTCCTGTCTCTTGGCAAATAGTGAAAAGAGATGTCCTTGAACTGAGCAATGAGCTCCTCCATGTACGAGTGGTACTTCTGAAGACCAGAATCTACCGTCTTCCATTTATTGGATACTTGATTGATGATCAATGCTGAGTCTCCATATACATCCAACTCTGAGATGTTGCGCTCGAGGTCGGCTTCCAAACCTGCTGCACAGGCTTCGTATTCTGCTGCATTGTTGGTTGCTTCGAAATTCAGCTTGATGGCTATGGGAGTATGCTCGTCCTTGGGATCGACAAGGAGCATTCCAATGCCATTCCCCTTCTTGTTGGCTGCCCCATCGAAGAAGAGTTGCCAGCGGTTTGCGCTGTCAAGTGAAAAGATTACGTCGTCAGGAAATTGCGGATCGGGACCCTTAGGTTCACTTTGCTCGGGAAGTCGGCAAGCCAGTGCCGCCATGACTCTACCCTTTGTTGATTTTCGACCATGTACTTGATGTCGAACTCAGCCAGGAAGAATGACCACTTGGCTAGCCACATTGACAGGGATGGCTTGTCAAAGAGATATCGGACGGGGTCCACTTTGGAGACCAGGAGCATCGAATGCGATTGCATGTAGTGTTTCGGTTTCCCGACTACCCATACCAAGGCGGTACAAGTTTTCTCGATCTTTGAGTAGTTGAGTTCACTTCCTTGAAGCTTCGGCTTACGAAGTAGATTGCATGCTCAACCTTAGAATCTTTGTTCTTGTGCCGGCATTGCTCCGATTGACGTGTACATTCTTGTCGGATACGGGAGTAGTGGCTTGTCTTCATGTGGCGGGCACAGAATTGGGGGATTAACCAAGTAGGTCTTGATTTTCTCAAAAGCCGTTTTGGCACTCTGAGTCCCATTTGATGTCGACATTCTTTTTCATCGGTTTGAACATGGGCTCACAGAGAGATGTCAACTGGTTGATGAAGCGGCGATGTCTTGAAGTCTTCCCATGAAGCTCTTCACTTACGTCGGGGTTTGAGGCGGCTTCATGTCGATGATGGCCTTGATCTTCTTGGGATCGGCTTCGATACCTCTTTACGTAACCATGTACCCCAGTACCTTGCCGCGCTTGACGCCGAAGGTGCACTTTGCCGGGTTTAGCCTCATGGAGTGCTTTCGAGTCTGTTGAAGAACTTTCTCGGATCTGTCAAATGCCGCATGTCCGATCCCTTGGAGTGGATGATCATGTCGTCGACATACACTTCGATTTCCTTGTGAATCATGTCATGGAAGAGGGCCATTGCGGCCGCCGGTAAGTAGCCCCGGCGTTCTTCGGGCCGAACGACATGACCGTGTAACAATATGTCCCCATGAAGTGGTGAAGGCGATCTTGGCTTGATCCTCCTCGGACATTTTGATACGGTTGTATCCGGCGAACCCGTCCACGAAGGACTTTACTTCGAAATTTGCCGTGGTGTCGACCAGCATGTCGATGTTAGGCAGTGGGAAATCATCTTTAGAGCTGACCTTGTTGAGATCCCGGAAATCCACACAGCATCTGACCTTTCTGTTGGCCTTGGTGACCGTCACGATGTTGGAGAGCCAAGTCGGGTACTCAATCACTCTGATGAAACCAACTCGGAGCATTTTCTCAATCTCTTCTTTTACTTGCAAGAACCACTCTGGCTTGATCTTGCGCGGCTTACGTTTGACAGGCTTGGATTCGGGATCCGGGGGAATTCTGTGCTCCACAATTGAGGGATCGAGTCTGGCATGTCTGGTATGACCAGGCGAACACGTCAACATACTCCCGGAGGAGGCTTATCAGGGCTTCCTTTTCTGCATCGGCGAAGAAACTACCCACTTGTGTCTCTTTAGGCTCTTGCACTGACCCCAGGTTCACTTTGGTCATAACCTCTTCGGCAGCTTGAGCCCGGTTGTCCTCTTGGTCAATTACACGCTTGAGAACTTCCTTAATGTATTGTTCGTTTAATGTGTCTGCTTCTTTATCAATTGAATTATTAACGTCTTTTAAGTTGTTTGTTAACTTATCAGTTGTTAAAGTGGCAATGAGAGGATACTCCGAAAGGTCAGACTTTTCATTAAATAAGAACGGGCATACATGATTGGCTACACTATTATAGTCCTCAGCGTAAGGCCGTTGGATGACTCAGAGGCCCGGACTCGACAAGGACTGACTCAGAGGGTTTGAGACCGGGTTTAGGGAGATGTGGGTGCGGGCCCAGCTTGTCTTCCAATTCTGCCTGGCTTGCCCTTGGTCCGGTGAAAGTTACCCAATTCTTCAGTGGCATTGCTGGATGCTTGATGAGGGTGCGGGGATCGAGAGGCTTGGCTTTTGCTGTCCCAATCATGGCAATCATGTTGTTTTCGGAGCCCCAGTCGATCAAGTTTGGCAACTCCATGGCTTCTTCAAACAGACTCTGTAGAGCTGGTCCACTGAGAGCGTCTTCTATGAATTCTGGTTCCTTCTGCTTTGGACTTACTGTCTCGAATGTGGCCTCGGTGGCTGATCCGAACAATCTATTTCCCATGGAGAGTACCTTAAGTTGCTCCTCTAAGTCTGGGATTCCCTTGAATGTGTACTCGTGCTGGACGGTGGTGGCAGTTGGTCCAGGTAGAGCTGTGATGTCGAGGAACGCTCCCCTTATCGGATTAGCTTTGAGTCCTCTGAAAATCTTGAGGTCCCGTGCTAGCTGTTCCATTCTTCCTGTAGTCTCGGTGCTGACTATCCCTGCTTCTTTCTCATCTTCATCAGTTCCACTGTCGGTCCCCTCAGTTCTGCTGTCGGTTCCGCTGTCGGTCCCCTCAGTTCTGCTGCTGGTTCCCTTGTCGGTCCCCTCAGTTCTGCTGTTGGTTCCCTTGTCGGTCCCCTCAGTTCTGTTGCTGGTTCCCTTGGTGAAGTAATGAGCGAGGTCAAAGCTGTAAGGTCGGAGATTGGGTGTGCCGTCGGAGGTTCCCCTTTTATGGGCTGCTGCCTTGGTGCGGGCGAGCCTTTTGTCTTCCTTGATATCAGCCGGTGTTGGCACGTAGCCAAGCCCTTGGACCGTGGTGTGGTCCTTGACTTCAATAACTTGGTGCTGGCCTTGCAGCCTTTTGCCGAGCCCCAGTCCTGGGATGAAGTTCATGAGTTTCATCATCCTCATGGCAGGAGGAATCTGATCGTGAGACAGTGGAAGGTCCACGTTGCATATTTGGATCTTGGAGGTCTCCAGAGTGAATCCAGTTAATGGCATGTCGTCACTATGCTTGATTTCTAACACTGGAATGTCGTTGGTGCTGGTCCCCTCGGTGGTGACGCTGTCGCCGTAGACTGTGGTTATCTCGTTGCCTTGCATGAACTTAAGGCACTGATGAAGGGTGGATGCCACGCCATTGATTTGATGCAGCCAGGGATGCCCCAGGATGGCTGTGAAAGTGATTGGAATGTCCAACACTTGAAATTCGGTGGGGATCATCCGCTTGCCGAACCAGATGTTAAGAGTAGCAACCCCGAGAACTGTACGGGAAGTAGAGTCATAGGCCTTGACAGTGTGGACTGAAGGCTTCAGATCTGTGGGCTTGATGTCAAGCAGGTCCATCATCTTGGCGGGCAAGACATTCATTCCGGAACCTCCATCTACCAACATGCGGGGAAGGCGACGCTCGTCTATCTGGACTGTGATGTAGAGCGGCTCATTGTGATCAGCCCCAAATTTTGGAAGGTCCAAATCTGTGAAGGTGATAATGTTGCCATAGTGGATGTTGTCGATCATCTGAATGACTTCATCTGGGGTTGCGTCCATGGGGACCATGGTACGGGCCAGGCTTTCCTCTAGCTTGAGCTTGTGAGGATATGAAGAGGTGAGCAGAGACCAAAGGGAAATGTTCGCCTGAGTTTGCTTGAGCTGAGTGAGGATCGGGTCCTCTTTCAGGGAACTTGCGTCTTCGGGCCGGCCGGATTGCAATCTGGCTCCGTCGGCTTTTTGGTGGCCTTAGGTGGTAATGCATGGATTTGACACGATCGGGTTAGGACGCCGACATCGGGTTTGGTCCCTTCGAACGAGGCTTCTACGAGTTGAGCCATAGTTAGAGGAGGATTCCTCGTAGCATAGGGCCATATGTCTTCCCTCAACTCATTGGCTGTGGATGTATTCCCTGAAGCTTCGGCAGCTTGACGGATTCTGTCCCAGGATACTGGCTTGGGTGCCTCTGTGGGGAGGTAGCCAACAGTTTGACGCAGTTGTTCGAACGTCAGTGCACAACAGTGGTTGCCTGAACCGAACTGTGCGTTGCTGACCCTCCGGGGGAGGTTGGAGAGTTCTCGGCTCAAGCGAACGGTCTCCTTGATCTCTTCACGGTATATCGCGTTCCTTTCCTTCTTGCTGAGCATACTCAGGGCATTCTAGAGTTGGGTCTGGCGATACTCGTGGTTTGCTAGTTTTCCTCCACTCTTGGCCCAGATCAACCTTCTTGCAGCGGAGCCTGCGTCGAGAGTTAGTGCCTGCGTTTCTTCCCATGTGAGAATAGCCAGTGCTTCCTTGAACTGCGTGCGGCAGTCTAGGTAAACCTCCATTGGGGAGAGTTTTCTCCTCTGCTTTATCTGAGTGGCGGGTATGTCAGAAGGTGAGTACACGGCTTCCCGAACATCTGCCCATGTGACTGGTTGCTGCCCCAGTTGACCGTTTCTGTAAACGAATGCCTCAGGTGGAATTTCCCTGAGTAGTTGCTCGAGACGAATTTCCATCTTCCTCTTGTTTTTAAATAGACCTTCCTCCCTGAATTGGCCTTTCAATTTGAGTGCGTAAATGATCCGTTCCCGTCCTCCCAGGACCCTTGGGAGTCCGGTTTTGTTGACTTCATGCCCGGCTTGGAAGAGAATGGTTTCATCGTCTTCGTCGACGCTTTCACAGAGAACATGCTTTTGTAGACACCCCATTCTGAACCAATAAATCATGATTACACTACTCTTAGTCTCTCTTTTATGTTTTGATGAAAGCATATCAGTTTCGTCATGTTTCGTTAAGTTTCTAACTAACCTCGTTAGTTTTGGACCTAACTGACTAACGGAATAACTGAAGAGGGCAGAATTGTCCACAGACTGCTTTGTCTCGCACGAGATATCATATCTCGCGCGAGATATCCCCTCGACAGGATGTGCAGAATCACAATTCTTCTCCGTCCCAAACTCTTTTCTTGATAAACCTCATCTAATCCGGTTCTCTAATCAGAATTGAGTTCTGGAAGCTTCCTAGGAGTGTTTTACCTCTCCACCTCTACCTCTTAAACCCCTATAAATACTTGGTGACTTCCAAGGATCAAGAGGTCCAGATTTCCACACAACACACACAATTTGTTGGTTTCTCTCCACGAAAGATTCCTTCAAATCACTCACAAAACCTCCCTAAAATCACCTAAAGTTTGTTTATCAACCCTGTTGATCAACAAACATCCAAACCCGAATCAAGGATTGAGGCGAAGCTCTGTCCGCATCAAGATTTGACTCTCATATTGAGTCGAAACTCTGCCCAAATCACTTCTCGATCGAGAAAACATCTTAGAACCACGTTCTAAATCAAATCCTTCCTAAACTAGGTAAACTCCTATACTTTTACTCTTTTCTTCTTAATCTCTCTCTATTGGCTTTTAGAGTGGTGTAATCCCATCAAAAGGATTGGCCTAGAGTCCCTTCAATCGATGAAGGCGATCTCGAAGCATACAATCCGACATTCCTAATCAAGAAATTGATTAGGGTTTTCTTATTTTATTGTTAAAAATAAAAAGATTGATAATACTCAATTGGCAAGACCGATCTTCGGATCGGGTGGAATGGATGCTCCTCGACCTACCCATTCCATAACTTAACCCCCGAACCCTCAAATCTCTTTAAAATCAAAAAGGTTTTTCTTATTGTTTTCCTTAATAAATGATAAGTGGCGACTCTGTTATTCGAAAAATTCACGCATCGCTACAGTTTGGCGACTCTGCTGGGGACAATTAATTAAGAGGGTTAGACTTGCGTTACAATTGATTATTATCAATCTTTTTATTTTCTGTAAAAAATTAATTTTTCTGGATTTTTTTTGAATTTTTTTCGACACTGTTTTTTAAAAAAAATTTACTGTCTGAATACTTATCCTGCGCGAGATATACTTATCTCGCGCGAGATTATTATTCGTCTCAAAAACACAAATTGCTCAACCTGTTTGGCGGCGGGCATTAAAAGCAAAAAAAAAAAAATTACTGCTCCTCTTCTGTTCAGCGGCTGACATTAGAAAAATAATTAATTTTGGTCAAGGTACTTCCCATTCAACATTTGACCATCAATTAAAACAAATCTTGGTGCACAGTTGACTCTCTTTGACTTTAAAGATTGACTTTGCCCATTTTTTTAAAAAAAAAAAAAAACAAATGAAAACAGTTTCGAAAATTTTCAAAATAAATCCAGAAAAGTCAAAATAAATTATTATTTTGCTTGTGCTAACTTTATTTTGCAGGGTAGAATAATTTTAATCACTCGAACTATATATAATTGCGTGCGATTGAATTATTTTAATTTTTTACCGGTCCACGGAGGACTCGGGAGTTGTAATTAATTAATTTAATCCTCTTTCTCTATCTCTTTAAGTGGAACTACGACGGCCTGAGTCTTCCTAATTTGGGAGAAACGTAGGCAACCACTTGGTGCGGCCATTATCTGTTTCCTTTGGTTTTCAAAAAAAAAAACTTTCTATTTTACTCTATCACCTAGATTGACTCTCACACACGCGCACTCATATATAACTGTCATTGCACTACATACCCTCTATTAACCCGGGACCCACACTAAGGACGGATGACGGTAACCACCTAGTCGCCGGTCTCTCCGAAATTGGATCATCCCACTCCGCGTATTCAATCCACCTAGATTGTCATATCGCGGGGAGCCTAGCCTTCCAGCCCTGCATCGCCACATATCATGTAGATTGACTTTTTAAGACACTCCTTGACCGGTCGGTTTGATCTTGGAGTCCTTGTAATCCCTTGTCAAGATCGTTTTGTGCAATAATCCACGGAAAAGAAATCAATAAATTGTCGCTTCGGAATTGTCCCTTCGGAAACGTCCCTACGGTTGTCCCTTCGGATTTGCCCTAAAAAGAGAAAATTTTCTCATCAAAATTATTGCACAAAACTTGATGTTACTTTGGATTACTCCGACCCCTAGGTCCCTAGGTTTGGTTCTTGAACTTTAGAAACCCCCAAAACGGATTTTCCGTCCGACCAAAATTAGGATTAAAATCAGAAAATTGTGACTTTCCGTGGTAAAGTCTCGCGCGAGACTACTTGTCTCGTACGAGATAAGTGTTCGGTCTTTTCGTGTTTTGGCCAAAACCTTCAAACCTTCAAGCCTTCATTCACCCTATTCAGCCGACTTGTTGGGACTCGATCATGGTTTAACACGGTTGCTACACGTCTAGGTTCTTCGCCAAAGCTCGACACGATGTCTGCTTCTCCTTCTACCACCGAGGCCGATTTCAACGATGCTAAGGTCCAACTAATCGAAGCCATGACTAGGTTGGATGAACAAAGTAAGCAAATTGATGAGCAAAACGCCTAAATGGCCGCCCTCATGAAAGAACTCAACGATTTGAAAGTCAAGAAAGGAAGAAAGCAAAAGCAGAAAGTGGAATCCTCCTCCGATGAAGAGGAATCCTACACCAAAGTGAATAAGAAAATCAAGAAGTCAAGCAAGAAAAAGGAAGAATCCGATTCCTCCACTTCCTCATCCTCCTCCGATGATGAGGAACATACCTCCAAGGGTGCTAAAACCAAGAAAGAAGGCAGTGGTGAAACTACTAAACTTGGTGACCATGTTACTAAGAACTACCTCGAAAAGAAGCTTGCAACTCTTGAAACTTCCAAAGGGTCATTCGTTCCATTTGATCCCGATGCTCTTCAACAATCCATCATCAAGTTTCCTCGCAAGTACAAGACACCCGATATTGCCAAGTTCAATGGTACTACCTGTCCTCGAGCTCATGTTGAGACCTACACTTGGGCCATGCTTCCAATGGGCGTTGATAACACAATCTTGGCCCAATGCTTTCCTCAAACTTTAGAAGGTGCTGCAAGGGATTGGTACATGTCTCTTCCTACGACTACAAGGCTTGATTGGTCATCCGCATGTTTGGTCTTCCAAAGGCAGTTTGAAGACAACTCCACTTACCGCCCTACTAAGAGGGATCTTGAACAAACCAAGCAACATGCAAATGAGTCCTTTGCTGAATTTGCTAGAAGATGGAGAGTCAAACTTACTGAAATTGTCGAAAGGCCTACTCTTAAAGAGCAAATCCACATCTTCCTTCAATGCCTTCGTGATGAATTTCAAGAGAAGCTCGCCGGTAACTACTTTCCTAGTTTCAATGAACTCCTCGAGTCCGGAATTAGGGTTGACGACTTCCTAAAAAGCAAAAAGAAGGAAAGTACTTTCCGCTACAACAAGCCCACCACAAGTAAGGATGCTTCAGTCAACGCTATTGCACTCAGCCGCCCCAACACCGGAAAGTATTCTGTTGTCCCTCCTCTCGAAAAGAAAAAGAGGCACTACGACAAAATTGAAGGAATCACTCAAGAAGAACTCTTCGATGTGCTTGTCCAGAATGAAAAAATCAAACCAAGGGAAGGTGGTCCTCCGAAGGATATGGGTCCGAATCATGCTCATCACTTATTCTGCAAGTACCACAACTTCACCGGCCATGACACCAACTCCTGCCACCACTTGAAGGACATCATCCAAGACCTCTTTGACAATGGAGATCTAGAACGTCCCAACGTCATCACCAATCCTCTCCCTCGCACTCCATGAAGAAGATGAAGCTCCGAGAAGAAATCTACACTCACCACTTTGGGGCTACAACTATCCTCTCCCTTTCTCCTTTGATAGAAGTAGATTAGGTTTTAAATTTCCTAGTATGAACTCGAAGAGTCGTTCTGTCTTTCTAGTACTCCTCACCTCCTCTAGTTTGTGTCTTCTAAACTATCGAGTCTATTCTTAAATTTCTCAATAAATTAAAGTAATTTCTTTTCCTAAACACTTTCCCTAAAGTTGTTCTACCTCATGAATATCATTCAACTCATGCAAAATAATGGACCTTCCATTCCCTAAATCATCGCAAAAATAGAAACTTCTAAGTGACTTTAAAAAGCAAGTTATCATTAGGAGGTTTAAGGGTTAAACATTACCCCTACTGAAAGTTAGAGACCAACAAGCGAAGAAAGCCAAAGGTGTTGCTGTCAACATTCATCCAAAGAAAAGTGGGGCTACTCAACTCAAGGCTTTGAGAGTACAAAAAAAAATAAAAAGCTCGCTAGGACGAAACTCCTAAATTCGTCCTAGGCAAAAATAGAGTATCGAAAAAAAAAAAAAACTCTCAAGCCTTCATCGCCCCACAACAAGGATGGAATTTCAACAAAGGCAAGAAGGACTCTCCCACAAAGAAGAGGAGTCAAGTGATACCAACAAAAAGAGGATTCCTCAAAATCCTCCTACATTAAGTGAAGAAGACTTTCAGTATCAAGAAAAATGTTTACCCTTAAGTCATACTAATGATTGGCTTTCTCCTCAATCTTGTTTAGAAATTTCTAGATGATGCACGGTTCATTAAAAGGTAGAACAACTTTTCTAGATCCTTGAGCCAAGTAACGTTTCTTGTTGAGTCTAGGGGCTTCCTGTTAGCCACTCTCATACACACTCTTGAAATCCAAGCATCAAAACTGGGGCTTCCTCACCTTTCCTCCCCCAGTCAATCTCTACTTCGACTCTTCAAAATAATCAAATCTGCATTAGGGGCTTTCCTCTTTATTTCTCACTCTCATCATCAGAGAATACACTTCTTCAAAAAATCAATGCTTGGATCACCTTCCAAAAATAGAGTCCGTCTCTCCTCAAATAACTTGAGATCTCATTTCTCTCTCCTCAATAAGATTTTCTCTCTCTATGTTCTCTTCGAGTTATATACTATTCAAAAAAAAATGAAAAAAAGACGCAAAAGAGATGCCCGCTAGATTGAAAACCCGAAAGGGCGGTCTAGGCAAAAACCAGGGTGCGCACTAAGAAAAAAAAAAGGGTCAAAGGGAGAGTATTCTTCAACCTTCTTCACCGGACGTCATTCGATCCTCTTCAAATCAAATCAACAAGGAGAGTCTTCTTCGATCATCTTCAAATCAAGAGAGCAAACTCACAAGCCTGTTCACAAAGTCATATACCACTTACAAGCAACTTGGGGCTTGAGACACCAAAGGGCCTTGGACATAAAGCCATTATGACAGTCGACAGATGTGTAGTCGTTTGCCTCCTAGAGACACGACTCAAGGAGAAGTAAGAATGAAGATTCTCAACAGACCTAGATGTGTTCACACAAGGATACTCATCGAACGAAATTCTACAACAATACAGCCTCGCTGACTAGCAACAAATTCTGCATAAACCTGATTTGGTCCCAACTTGTCAAACACAAGTTCACTCATATAGTTCACCCATCTCAAATACAAATCCATACAAATTTCCCTACATTTCCATATACCATATACTCATACATAAACTCACCACCAAAATGTCCGATCGGCCATTTACACGAACAGACGTGTGCACCACCACGTAAGTCCAGTTAAACAACTAAAATCTGGAAAATCTATTTGGAATCTTTATGTGCTGACAGGTACAGAAAGGTAAGAATCATTCGGGTCCATCCGAGACCATCGTGCATATATCCTTGCATTACAGGGGCCGACAGAACCTTCATCTCAACCGACAACTTCAAGTCCGTGACCTCGGCAACACCAGCAAAGTCTGTGATGGCAGCAACCTCAAGTCCGTGACCTCGGCGACATCAACAAAGTCTGTGATGACAGCAACCTCAAGTCCGTGACCTCGGCAACAATATCAAAGTCTGTGACGGCAGCAACTTCAAGACCGTGACCTCGGCAACAATATCAAAGTCTGTGACGGCAGCAACTTCAAGTCCGTGACCTCGGCGACAACTTCAAAGTCTGTGACGGCAGCAAACTTCAAGTCCGTGACCTCGGCAACAACAACGGGAACGTCAGTAACCTCGGACGGCGCACTTCAACAACTTCATCAACAAACAGGTATCTTCAGAATTGGGTCAAGTCTTTTGATTCCTCAGTATGATTTTACCTTTTCAAAAAAAAAAATCCCTCTTCAATTTTCAAAAATGCTTTTCAAAATACCTAAAATAGCCTTTTTAGTGTTTTGGAGTCGAACTACGTTTGGTCTGATTCTCTCTTAGAGATACGTAGGCAGCCGTGCGGCACGACCATCCCAATGTTCAGAATGATGTCTTTTCTATCGACGACACTTCTTCTTTCATAAGACCTGTCGCCGAGGGGCTCTGTAGACACCCCATTCTGAACCAATAAATCATGATTACACTACTCTTAGTCTCTCTTTTATGTTTTGATGAAAGCATATCAGTTTCGTCATGTTTCGTTAAGTTTCTAACTAACCTCGTTAGTTTTGGACCTAACTGACTAACGGAATAACTGAAGAGGGCAGAATTGTCCACAGACTGCTTTGTCTCGCACGAGATATCATATCTCGCGCGAGATATCCCCTCGACAGGATGTGCAGAATCACAATTCTTCTCCGTCCCAAACTCTTTTCTTGATAAACCTCATCTAATCTGGTTCTCCAATCAGAATTGAGTTCTGGAAGCTTCCTAGGAGTGTTTTACCTCTCCACCTCTACCTCTTAAACCCCTATAAATACTTGGTGACTTCCAAGGATCAAGAGGTCCAGATTTCCACACAACACACACAATTTGTTGGTTTCTCTCCACGAAAGATTCCTTCAAATCACTCACAAAACCTCCCTAAAATCACCTAAAGTTTGTTTATCAACCCTGTTGATCAACAAACATCCAAACCCGAATCAAGGACTGAGGCGAAGCTCTGTCCGCATCTAGATTTGACTCTCATATTGAGTCGAAACTCTGCCCAAATCACTTCTCGATCGAGAAAACATCTTAGAACCACGTTCTAAATCAAATCCTTCCTAAACTAGGTAAACTCCTATACTTTTACTCTTTTCTTCTTAATCTCTCTCTATTGGCTTTTAGAGTGGTGTAATCCCATCAAAAGGATTGGCCTAGAGTCCCTTCAATCGATGAAGGCGATCTCGAAGCATACAATCCGACATTCCTAATCAAGAAATTGATTAGGGTTTTCTTATTTTATTGTTAAAAATAAAAAAATTGATAATACTCAATTGGCAAGGCCGATCTTCGGATCGGGTGGAATGGATGCTCCTCGACCTACCCATTCCATAACTTAACCCCCGAACCCTCAAATCTCTTTAAAATCAAAAAGGTTTTTCTTATTGTTTTCCTTAATAAATGATAAGTAGCGACTCTGTTATTCGAAAAATTCACGCATCGCTACAGTTTTCCCCGGGAAGGTAAGCGCTGGGATTCTTTCTGCTGTGACGTTCCATCTCCTAGGTCATCGGGACCGTTGACCACCCTTGCCTGGCAGAGGGGGTTGGATGAGAACAGACGGTAGTCCGGGAAGTTTCCATGAGCAAAACTCTTGAGGTCGAACTGGTCTAGAGTGGCCTCTAGCTTTCTGTCTGAAGCTGCCTGTGACACTTTAAGGGCTTGGTCCCTGTAGGTCTTTCGAGCTTGGTCTTCGTCCCAAAGACGACTTTCTTGAGCGGCTAGTTCCATGAGGGCCTTCCTTGCGAGAGCTAAGCAGTCTCCGTAGGTGCGCATCATTTGACTAGTGTCCAGAACCGTGATTACATTCAAATCGCCGAATGGCGGGAATACTTGGATTACGTTGACGAAGGAAGTCGGGCTAGGACATTCCATGCGGCCTTCCTTGATCTCGATTACAAAGAAATTCGCCCATATTAGCTTGATTAACCCCACGAGGGTGTTGAATTCTGCAATGTTGACAGTCTCGTGATCTCGCTCGATCGCCAAGTCTATCAAAGCTAGCAATGATCGCGGGATGTCTCGAATCCGAGGCCGTGACGGCCGGAGTAGAATCGAACCGGAGCATGTTGATGCCGAGGTGGTCATTTCCTATGTCGAAAGCCGACTCTCGCCTTGGGGAAAACTTTCACAGATGTTTTGGGGTGGCCGCTAAGCGTTCCCGAGGTTGATCTGACTCGTAGCAGGGTGAGGAGCTTGGTCTCCTTCGCTGTTTCCCTTGGCCTTGGCGGCGCTTGAGGGTATAAGCTTGACTGATGGCACGGGCCGGTTGCCACTGGGGCTGGTACTCGGAAGTAGTGATGAGCTCTGAGCTCGCTTGGCCAAAGCCTCGTTTACCATGAGCAGGCAGTCGTCGAGGGTGACCTTGGTATTGCAGAATCTGACGATAAGGACTGGATCCTTGGCTTCATCAGGGTATCTGGAATAGATGATGTTGACGAAGTCGTCGTCAGCCACTTGATCAGAGGGATTCCTTGTCGTGTCAACCAGTTGCTTCCAATTGTCGGATAGCTGTCTGTACTGGACGTTGAGCTTGACAATTTCCATGGTATTAGAGCCTTGGTCGTAGGTGACCTGATCGGAAGGAGTTCCGTCCTCAAAACTGAGCATGTGAATGCAGAGGTCTGCCCGTGGGTCTGCCGCGTCCTCGACTCCGGAGAGTCCTGATTCATCATCATCTGACGGTTCAATCCAAACGTAGGGACGTATTGCGTCCGGTTGCGTTGCTGGAGCAGCTAGGAAAACATCATGCTCTTCGTTGGAGAAGAGGGGTACAGCGGGTCGTTCCTCGTGGAGGACGTCCCATACGACTTTCATGCATTCAAAATGAGAATGACGGTGCTTGTTGACCTTTATCACGAAGATCTCTTCGCCTGGCGGGGCCAGAGAGTTGGTTTGGAGAATGCTGACGAATCTCCGATTGGAGACTGGGGGTTTATGTGCCCGCATCATGGCGACATTCAGCGTTTCCTTCCAATCTGCCTCCAAATGTTGGAAACGACAGTTGAACTTGATGTATCGGACTGCTTCGTGGTCCGCCCGCTCGAGTACGTTTACATAGTTAGCATCCCCGGACTCTGAGGGATTCTCATGAGATTTGCCCCGATAGTCCCTTGGTTGATTCGAAGGAGGTAACCGGTGCACGAGTGCGGACACGCTTGGCTCTGTCTCGGCTTCGTTTCCTATGAGGAAACTATCCTCGGATGACTTCGAGATCTCTCCGCCGGTTAATGAACTTAACACGCTGATGGAGAGTGGAAGCTATGGCTTTCATGTGGTGTAGCCAAGGGCGTCCCAAAAGAGCTGTGAACTCGGATGGAATGTCCATCACATGGAATTTTGCTGGCACCATTTGGGTTTCGAACCAGAGTTCCAGAGTCACCGTCCCCAGGATGGGACGAGACGAGCTGTCGTAGGCCTTGATAGTCCGAGTTGACGGAATCAGGTGGCTTTCATTGATGCGGAGGGCTCGCATCATGCTGAGAGGGAGAACATTAACGGCTGACCCGTTGTCTACCAATACTCCGGGGAGTGATATGGTGTTGAGCTTGAGAGTGATGTACAGGGCTTCGTTGTGCCCCGAGGCGTCTCTCGATAAGTCTTCGTCACAGAACGTGATCATGCTGCCATACAGACGGGAGTCGTAGATCTCGTCTCTATCCGTAGAAGGAGAGTCATCCAGCCATCCGTTTCCTGTCTTCCTCTTGCGAGGTAAAGCCTTTGCTGGAACCTCGGGAGTGTGTCGAGGTTGCTTGTGGCGGTTGCCGCCCTTGGTTAGCACGTTGATTGAGTGCGAGTGCCAAGCTGACTTTGATCTTCCTTTACCGGTCCGAGCTCGGAAGCTGGACAAATTGAATCTTGGATGATCCCACGGGGGATTAGGCTTCTGACTGGCAGTAGGATTACCAAGATCTGAGGTATTCCGGTGTCCTGTGGTCTCGAATTCTGGTTTCGGCGAGACTTTTCGGCTTTCCCACCCCCGTTTGCTCTAAAGCCGCATGGCCTGGAGGCAAGGAGGACTGGCCGGAGTACAAGACGTAGTAGTCGAACCTCCCAAGGTTCTCCGAGCGTACCTACACCGGTGTCCCCTGCCTTCGTATCTTTCTCTCGGTTGCTATTGAGAGGATTTCTTCTTTTGTTTTCTCGGAGGATTGCTCCGGACCGTTTCTCGGGACTCGTACCTGTGCGGGCGGAGTAGTCGCAAACATCGTAGTTGATGTGGACATTAGAGGAGGACCCAGCTGAAAGAGGCGGAGAAACTGGTTCTGTGGCAATCTTCTTGGGCACCCACTCAATGGAATTCACGCTGTTAATGTTCAGAAAAGGGTTTCCGATCGTATTGGGCCCACGGGGCGCTCCAACTTGCCTTCTTCTATCAAGTTCTGGATTTCGTATCGTAACCCCAAACAGCTTGTCGGTGGTATGGCCGTGATGCGATGGAAGGTCCAGTATTTGCTCTTATCCGCATTGGCTACGGGATTCTTGGGTTTGTAATTGGCAACGGGTTTAAGGAGACCCTCCTTGATTAACCCTTCCAGCATCTTGCTCAGTGGCATGTCCAACTTGTCGAAGTGTACGGCAGCCGCTTCGAGTAGAATTGTTGCTTTGTGGGACTGGGTTTCGTTACCCGACCGTTGTCCACGATGGATGTAGTTGACAGACGTATCTTTCCCTTTGCCGGGGCCGGTGCGGGATTGAATGCAACCGCTGAGCGGTATCTGTATGGCCGTGCAGTAGCCAACTTTTCCTTGAGATCCTTCTCGAACCGTGAGCCGGCATTGACCATGGCCCGGAGATCTCGGGAAGAAATGATGATCGATGAGAGTTCGATGGATGGTCTTAAGCAGGACTTGAAGATCCGCATCTGTTCATCTTTGGAGAGTGGCTCCATGATCTCGGAGAGTTTCTAGCTCCACCTCTTGTAGAATTCCACAACACTTTCATCCGCTTTACGCTCGGTGGTGATTAAGTCCTCGCGACTTGTTTCCCACTCTAGGTTGGATCGGTACCGTTCCAGAAGATGTTGCCGATCTGTTCCCAGGTGTGGCGATCCGCAGCTTGACCCTCGAAACCATCGTAACGCCGAACTTTTGAGCGTATGCCGGAAGTGGTCGGCCATTTCCGGAGGGTTTCTCCTTTTGCTCTCATGCCGAGAACGTAGGTATCGACGTGCGTTTGAGGACATTCGGTTCCGTCAAATCGGTCCATCTCCGGCATTCTGAACTTGGCAGGGAGAGGTGTGACCATTCCGGATCTCGTGGATTTGAGCGTTTCTGCTTTGAGCTACTCATGGTGGCTTTCAGGTCTTTCATCCGCTCGACCATCCAGGCTAAGGTAGGGTCCAGCGGTGGGCTGTGAGGCTCGGCGCCGGGTGCTACCACGTGAGCGGTAGTGATTGGAGGTGGAAGGCTTGATATATGTGAATATATGGGAGCCTTTTCTCGTATCGGACGGTTTGTCCGGTGTTTAGTGGATTCGTATATAGGCAACGGGACGAACCGGGAGGGTATTGAGGAATATTGGCATCTGAGATGGTCGGCCGGTGCCCGGTGATATCGAGTGATAGGAGTAGCACTGGCCGGCCAAAATGACAGGGTTGCCTGAGAGGTGGCAACATGGAGCCTAGGTCAGTTTGTTTCCTTGGTTGGAAGGCATCCCGTAAGTTGGCGGGGAGGAACCTGGTTGAAGGTTTGGTGAACTGGTTTGGGGAATCGTCATCCTCGACCAGGACAAAATTACCGTCGGTGGGGATATTGCTATACCACGCTCATTCGAAAGCTGTACCACGAAATTCCGCCGATCTTCTTTCGCCTCTTGTGAACCTCACAAGCCCGGATGGCTTCTTCCAATGTCATATCGTTACCCGTGGCGGGGTCCTTCCTGTCACGATTTCTCGGTGAGCTAGACATGTCGGAAATTCTGGCCGAGGGAACCGAGGGAACCGAAGAAGCTCGACGCCGCCGTAATCTGGTGATCCCTGGCAAGGCGCCGACCCGGAAATCTGAACCACTTTACGCTCACTGCATGGAACGAAAGGAAGGGTTTAGGCTTCGGAAAAGGGTATTTGGCTCAAGGTTTTCGGGCTTGTGCAATGTGCGATTACCGATTAATGTTTACTTAAAGCGCGTTTTCTCGTAGTCCTAATCGGTTGGAAAAGAGCGGGTCTTCTTTTCGCAACTAATCCTAGAGCTCTAATCGGTGGATCTCGTCACTACGCTTATAAGCCCCTCGTTTCCATTGTAGATCATCTTTCTCAGGACGGACTATCCCGAGCGAGGTCTGATAAGGCAAGCGAGTTCCACCGACAAAGGAAAAATGAACTTAAGGCTAGCTGATCACGCAAACTTTCAACGTGTGTGACGTACGGGCCACGATCGAAGTCAACGTCCTTAAGTTAAGGCGGGGATCGTGCCAAAATTTGGGCATGACCTCTCCTGACTCGCTTGTGCGAGAGACCTTAGCTTTTTAGCATTGGCCAAGTTGTGGCTGGCACGATACATACGGCGAGGTTTGGTGACACGGCGTCACATTGAACCTTCGGGTATATTTTTCGGCAGAGCTCCGCGTCAAAGTCAAGGCTGAAAAGCTCAAGACTTCGGGTCGGGAACGACCTTCGGTCTCAAACTCTCGAGCTTGACTCGGAGCGGGGCCCGGCGTAAAAAACATACACTTAGGCTTTATGACACGAGCTAAGCCAAAAACCAACAGGGGTCTTGGACAAAGTGTGACACAAAGAGTGCATGGCTTACACGGGCTAGGATGGGATGTTTGGGACGACCCCCTGCGCCCCCGAAAGGTGTCTGGCAGACCAATCGGAGTGCAACTGATAAGGCCATCCCGGGTTAGGGGTTGTAGTGTGCAGTGTACCGAGGCAGCAAGTGCACGTGAAGTGCGGTGTTCTGAGGCAGCAAGTGCGCGTAGTGTGCGGTCACTAAAATTCTTTTTCTGAGTAAAACAGAGATTTTTTTTTCAGAATGTGTCTTAAAGAATTTATGATGCACAGTTCAAGGAACGTCCAACTTGCGGCGGCGTATTAAGGAAATAATATCTCCTCCTCAAAATTAGCTATTCTTATCTTTTATATTATCAGTACATATTTGTATTATCAGTAAATATGGTGTGATTATCATCAGTCAAATCCCATGTAATCCTCCCATGCAATTGTAATCCCCTTATTTTAGAAGCTTGATGATGTAAATCTCTAGGTTGTTTGTTATTGATTTCTTGTATAAATACACAAAGCAAAGATGAATAAAATATCTTTTTCTTCCAAAACTTTGTTTAATATATACATACTCCCTCCGTCCCGCCCGAAAGGTCAAAATTTGTGTCTTGTACGAGAATTTAAAAAGTGATGTAGGAAAGATAAAAAGTGTATAGTGGAATAAATGTTGTAAGTGAAAGGTGATGTAGAAAAGAGAAAGTGGGGTAGGAAATAGTTAGTGGATATTTATTGTGAGAGTATGACAAGTGGGTCCCACAAATAAAGAAGTAATAAAAAACTTTTCATTTTTGAGTTGTGCCCTTTCAAATGGGACACACAAAAAGGAAATTTGTGTCCTTTCGGACGGGACGGAGGGAGTATATATATATATATATATATATATATATATATATATATATATATATATATATATATATATATATATATATATAGTCCCTCCGTCCCGCTAATATTAGCACACTTTCCTTTTTGGGCGTCCCGCTAATATCCGCACACTCCCAAAAAGGAAACTTTATATTAATAAAATATTCACTCAACCCCACTCATTCTCTCTCCTACATTATTTTAATACTCACAACACCATTATAATTTATTACACCCTCCACTCATTCTCTCTCCACTCATTCTTTTACACTCACAACATTTTATTAAAATATCATATTCCTTAATTCCCGCGCAAATAGTGTTTGTGCTAATATTAGCGGGACGGAGGGAGTATATATATATATATTTGCATTTATCTCTCATAAATGCATTTATCAGTTATATATGAATTTATCAGTTATTTAACCAAAAAATCAAGCAAAAAATATTTTTAAAAAAACAAATAAATAAATTTATCATTTGTTTGATCATTTATCAGTTATAAACAACTGATAAAATCACCAAAAAAAATAATTGTAAATACAATCTTTTTTAGATAATTTTTGATAAAAACTCCTAAAATAAAAATAAGAGAATTGTTATCCACTCTCGCAAGTTTACTTAATACTCCCGCATTATTATTTTTAAAAAAATGTCATTAATTGAAATGACTCGATTACCCTTTAAGTAAAGTTGTTGTACACCCGCACCACCGACCGCCACCCTCCTTTGCGGCCCCACCCCCAAGCCGCCATCTATTCTGCCATCAATTATTTCCCTCAAATCATGTTAATTAATAACCTTTTTTTTTAAAAAAAAGGGTTATTAATTAACATTTCCAAAAGAACATGTTTTCTATCTTCATCTTCTACATTTAGCTTTCATAAAAAAAAAAAAAATCTCCTCTCTTCATCTTCCCCCAAGCCACCTGCCGCCGACCCCATCCTCTCACTCCACTTTCGACCCCCACTTTCCCACGCCGGAGAAGACTTGTGAGCCGTTCAAGCTCATCGAAACAAATGGAGTTTGTCGAAATAGGAAAGGGTGAATTGCAGGTTTTTTGTCGAATGAAAGATTTCGCCGAATTTGACGAAGTTGGGGTGGCTACTGCAAATGAGATGAATGGGTAAAAGATATTTTGTCAGACGGAGATATTCAGCCACTTGGAGTTCGCCGAAATTACAGAGGGGGTTTTCACAAGAAATAGGGGAGGTTGGGGTGGGGGCAACAGGTAATATGGTGTGTGGGTTGTCGAAGATGCGAACGGGGGTGGGATGGGGTTGGGTGATGGAGAAGAAGAGTGAGATCTAGGTTAGAAGAAGGGGGTTGCGGTCACATGATTTGAGGGAAACAATTGATGGCAGAATAGATGGCGGCTTGAGGGTGGGGTAAACAAAGGAGGGTGGCGGTCGGTGGCGATAAAGAAGGGTGTTGCGGGTGTACAACAACTTTACTTAAAAGGTTAATCGAGTCATTTCAATTAATGTCATTTTTTTGAAAATAATAGGCCCACTTCCTCTAGAGCCACTCATGCGAGATTTAAACCCAATTTAAGAAATGACATTATCCTAATTCCACGAACACCCCTCGTTGTCAAAAAGTCCGAAATGCCTTCTTTGGCAAAGCGTACAAGCCTTTCTTTTTTCATTATTGCTCGCACCCAACGCACTACTTGGATTGGAAAAAGCTAATCCAAAGTCGTTAATTTGCCTTGAAAAATAACAAATTGACAAGATACTAATGAATTGACAAGCAATCTGCAAGTGGGTTATTTTTCGGGATAAATGGAGTAATTGTTAGATAAAATAAGGACAAATTAAATAAGGACAAATGGATCTATCTTAATTAATATTCTCTCCATCTTAAAATCAATGTCCATTTAAGATTTAAAAATCATTTTGAAAATTTTGATTTTTAATAATAATAAAAAAGAGATAATTGCAAAATAAATGTTATACAAATTTATCTATTGCAGTTTAAACCTTCTACAAATAATAATTCCATAGAAAACATTGTACAAGAGATTATATTGCAATTTAAATCTTCATTCACTTGGTCGTTAAAAAATAAGTTATAAATGTGCACTTACACCCCCTAAATTTATCCAATTTGTAACATTCCTCCAAACAATTACCACCGTCCCTAAATAAATGTCCATTTTCAATTAAAAAAATATTTCAAAAAGAGAATCACATCGTTTTTTTTAAATGTGCCTATTTATTTTTTCACCATTTTTTTTCGCTTTAAAAAGTCTTATAAGTAAAGACTTATTAAAAATATTCTTATAAGAACATTGAGATTTTTAACTGTGTTGTAAATAAATCTTATATGTTACTTATAAGACTTTTTAATAAGTCTTATAAGTTACTTATAAGACTTTTTTAATAAGTCATAAAGACTTATTAAGTAACTTATAAGACGTTTTTAATAAGTCTTATAAGTATAGACTTATTAAAAAAAAGTCTTATCAGAACATTGGGATTATTAATTGTGTTGTAAATAAGTCTTATATGTTATTTATAAGACTTTTAATAAGTCTTATAAGTTACTTATAAGACTTTTTTTAAGTTAACTTATTAGAATTTTTTAAGTCTTATATGTTACTTATAAGACCTATTTGAATATTGGAAATTGTATTGTAAAAAAGTCTTATAAGTTATAAGTAACTTATAAGACTTTTTTTAATAAGTATTTTTACTTATAAGACTTATTAAAAAAGTCTTATAAGTAAAAAGGCTTATTAAAAAAGTCTTATAAGTTACTATAAGACTTATTAAAAAGTCTTATATGTAACATATAAGACTTATTGAAAAGTCTTTATATTAGTAAAAGACTTATTAAAAAAGTCTTATATGTAACATATAAGACTTATTGAAAAGTCATTATATAAGTAAAAGACTTATTAAAAAAGTCTTATAAGTAACTTATAAGACTTATCTTATAAGTTACTTATAA
The DNA here is from genome assembly GCA_022495995.1 of Adenophora triphylla var. japonica. Taxonomy (NCBI): domain Eukaryota; kingdom Viridiplantae; phylum Streptophyta; class Magnoliopsida; order Asterales; family Campanulaceae; genus Adenophora; species Adenophora triphylla. The sequence goes on along the minus strand of JAFEMH010002107.1, from coordinate 341,181 downwards.
GACTTTTTTAATAAGTCTTAATATAAGTAACGTATAAGACTTTTTAATAAGTCTTATAACTAACTTATAAGACTTTTTAATAAGTCTTATTAGACTTTTCAATAAGTCTTATAAGTAACTTATAAGACTTTTAATTAGTCTTATAAGTAACTTATAAAAAAAAAAAGTTTTATATGTTACTTATAAGACCTATTTGAGCATTGGAATTATTAAATGCGTAGTAAAAAAGTCTTATAAGTTACTTATAAGACTTTTTAATAAGTCTTATAACATATAAGACTTTTTAAAAAAGTCTTTATACAAGTAACATATACTCCCTCCGTCCCAGGAATTTATGGACTTTTGGGTTTTGCACGAGAATTAAGGAGGAATTATTATATTGAAAGTGTTGTGAGTGTGAAAATAAAATAGGAGAGAGAATGAGTGGAGAGAATAGTAAATTATAATGGTGATGTGAGTATTAAAATAATGTAGGAGAGAGAATAGTGGAGGGAATAGTAAAGATTCCTTTCCATTTTAGGAAAGTATATATTATTGTGGGACGCCCAAAAAGGAAAGTTTATATATTATCATGGGACGGAGGGTGGTATGTCTTATAAGTTACATATAAGACTTTTTTTTAAAAAAGTCTTATAAGTAATTTATAAGACTTTTTTTAATAAGTCTTATAAGACTTTATTTAAATAAGTCTTATATGTTACTTATAAGACCTATTTGAACATTGAATTTATTAACTGTGTTGTACATAATTTATATTAATCTGTAAAATCATTTATAGGTCTTTTATGAGTTATAAGACCTAAAGCTTACGGTTGAAATAAAAATTATCAATAATAATAACAATTTTGTTTAGACTACTTTGTCTCTTAATATTGACTTATAAAAGATAAAATTTTCAACCAAAAAAATTAATCGTGGTTTAAATTGTAATCTAAACCATGTCGAAACTACGTAAATTGCGATTTGAATTAGAGTTTGAACGCGGTTTGAAACGAATAATTGAACCGCAATTTGATAAAACCAAGAAAAACTATAGGATTTGATTTGACATTTTTCATTTTTCATAGTTCAATTTTTGTTGATCTAAATTTTTTCCAAATCAATGTATAATGGTTCGGTGATTAAATTGGCCCAAACCAATTTATTCGGGACCATTTACACCACCAAGTACTAGTAACACTCTTTGATTCAGCGTAGATAGAGAAGGAAACACATTTTCACATAAAAGACAGCAAAAAGGCCAAAATTTTCAATCCTTAGTCTCCGTCTGCAATTTTCTCTCCGACACCGACTACGCCGGCCAAAACCATGAACTGATCCATAACAAAGAAATTGAATTCCCCCCAAGATCAAGATGTCAGGTCCATCGCTAATGGTGTATCTCTTCCAACGCACTATCGAAGCCCTAATCAAAGGCATCGTCTTCACCAACCTGGCGGCGGCGAATCCACCTTCATCTCCAAATCCGTCGACGAGATCCGCCGTGAGATCAAATCCACCGACCTCCAAACCAAATCAATCGCCTTACAGAAACTAACCTACCTTCACCGATCAGCTCCGGAAGGACCTTGCTTCTTCTAATCAGTTCGAGGTCGCCGACTGGAGATGGTCAAGAGAGAGAAAATTTTTACTCTGTGTGTATGTGTTAGAGAGAGAGAGAGAGACTAAAGAGATTAAAATGGGAAGAAGATAGGAAATGACGTGAGAGGGGAGGGGGAGGGTATATGGGGAATTTGAATTTGGGGATAACTTCTTATTTGAGATTTATAAAAAAGTTTTTTTTAAGGAGAAAAAAATCTGAACAAAGAAGCCTTAGGAAAATTTGTCTAAAATAATAATGCGAGGATATTAAGTAAACTTGCTTGCTGCCGGTGAATAACAATTCTCTACCTTCGATTTAATTCAATTCAATTAAATTCCTTGTCCTTTAAACAGACAGGCAGTCCGCTCTCCTTTTTTTCCTCGTTAATTGTGTTTTTCTTTCTTTTTTTGTTCTCCTTTCTCTTTTTACCACCAAAGTTTGATTGAGATATACACTAACACTCAAGCAACTAATCTTTTCTCTTTTTTTTTAAAAAAAAAATTACTCCCTCCGTTTCAATCTAAATGTTCAAAAATGGGTCCGGTGCGAGAATTAAGGAAAGTGCGGTAGGAAAGAGAAAAAGTGAGATAGGAAAGAGAAAAAGTTTAAATGTTGTGAGTATGAAAAATTAAATAGGGGAGAGAATGAGTGAAGGAATAGTTAGGAGAGAGAATGTTGTGAGTGTAAAAGTAAAGTAGGAGAGATAATGAGTGGGTGGAATAGTGAAAAAAACTTTCTTTTTTTGGAAATGGGACATTTTAAATGGGATGCCCAAAATGAAAAGTTTGGACATTTAGATTGAGACGGAGGGAGTACTATGTACTCTTTTTGTCCTTTCAAAAATCTTCCAGCAAGAGAAAAAAGCTCATTGGTCGTTATAATTAGACAATTGTTTGTTTTTATAATTAGAGAATTGTTTGTTTTTATAATATACTAGACTTGTCACATAAAATTATTCTTTTTTAAAACTAATAAAGTTATTAAGAAATTTGTACGGGCTCAAGCAGCATCATACATTTTGTTTTATAATATAACTAGCGCATGCCCGTGTCCAAGGCCACGTGAGATTTTTTTTTTTTCTATTTTCTTTTAATTTAAATTTTTTTTTTTTTTAAATGGGCAAGTATGTCGCACGACATACTTGTTTTTTTGAAAATTCAAATTTTAGGAGGGAGAAGTTTTTTTTGAAAATTGAGGTTAAGTATGTCGTACGATAAACAAATTTTTTTTTAAGGGCAAACTGGGAAAGAGAGTGAATAGTGAGGGCAAAAGGGTCAATTCCGCGATTGGAACTGTAGATACAACTGTAGCAACACACCTTTGATTTATACTATAGATTATCAGTAGGGTTCACTTATTATATACTAGCTTAAGCCCGTGTCCAAGGTCACGTTTTTTTATTTTGTTTTTTTTAAAAAAAAAAAAAAATTTAAATAAAAAAAAATTAAATTAAATTTTTTTTTTTTGGGCAAAATGTGAGGGACCAAATAGTTCCTCCATTTTGAAATTCAAACTGAATGAAGAGAGTGTTGGAATATTTGATATTTGTGGTATGGAAGTCCATAGATCTATGACATAGTTGTGTTGTTGTTTTTGGACTGAATTTGGCAAAGGAAAAACGCGTTTGAGTTTCTGGCAAGGAGGGCGACCGCGCTCATGCCAAGGGCGGCCGCGCTTGGTTGTCTTAAGCTCAGCAAAACTTTCTGGTGACTAGCGCGGTCGCGCAAGCCTCGAGGGCGGCCGCGCTAGTGACGAATCTGATGTTTTCCTGGGCCGAATTGTATCAGGTTTTTGGTCTTTTTTAAGGCTTAAAATCCTAATATACCATACATATAAATACTCCTTTTCTCCCAGCCGGGTTTTCTATGAGAGATTGAAGAGAAAAACAATTCTCTTGCTTCCTTTCATTGTTTCGATTACTCCCGTTCATAGAGATTCGTTCGTGAGATTCAAGGCGATTGAGATAGGACCGCCGGTGATTACCTACCTGTGGAGAAGGTGGACACTTTTCTAGGGACTGCCCGTCCAAAAAAGGAAAAGGACCACAAGCCTCTGCTGATGACCATCCTGCTGTCAACATGGTGTTGGGTCCGAAGGATTATGATGATCCTGACTCTGACGCACCTGGAGTTGACGATCTGACCTGCAATGTTACAAAGTATGTAACTTCTTATCCTGAAATCTTTACTGTCTATGAACCCAACGAGTGGCTAGTAGACACTGGGGCAAATGTGCACGTTTGTGCTGATAAATTGCTATTTGTGTCTTACCAGCCTGAGCGTGGTAGATCAGTGACGATGGGGAACTCTAGTGCTGCAAAGGTGCTTGAAACTGGACGCGTGGACCTGAGGTTTCCTAATGGGCGCATTCTTACCTTGCATCAAGTGTATCACGTTCCTGATATTCGTCGCAACATTATTAGTGGTTCTAGTCTAGTTAGGGAAGGATTTGAGATTTCATTTAAGTGTAATAAGGTCATAATTTTGGATTCTGGTAGTTTTGTGGGAAAAGGTTATTCCTCGGATGGTTTATTTAAAATTAGAGTTGAAACTGATGTGTGTTTGCACAATAATTTTAGTTCTATTGATTATCCTGTTTCTTATTCCATTGAATCTTCAAATATTTGGCATGGTCGTTTAGGACATATTAACTATGATTCTGTGAAAAGAATGATGAATTTAGATATTATTCCTAAACATGCTATTGATAAGAATTCTAAATGTCATGTATGTGTTGAAGCTAAATCTACAAAAGGTCCGTTTAAGTCGGTTGTGAGAAATTCTGAAATACTAGATTTAGTTCATACTGATATTTGTGAATTTAATGGCGTGTTGACCAAAGACAAAAAGAAATACTTTCTCACCTTTATTGATGATGCTAGTAAATACTGTTATGTCTATTTGCTTAGTTCTAAGGATGAAGCATTAGATAAATTCATTATATTTAAGAATGAAGCAGAAACACAAACCGGCAAGAAACTTAAACGGTTAAGGTCTGATAGAGGAGGTGAATATGAGTCTAACCCCTTCATGTATTATTGCCAAGAAAACAGAATAGTACATGAAGAGACTCCTCCCTACACCCCTCAATCAAATGGTGTTGCAGAACGTAAGAATAGAACCCTTACTGATATGATTAACAGTTTACTCATAAGTTACGGGATCGCCCAAATATATGTGGGGAGAGGCTTTGAATACGGCTTGCCATATTTTGAATAGAGTCCCTCCTAAACATAGAAAGAAAAGTCCGTTTGAACTTTGGAGAGGTCTACAGGCTAGCTTGAAACACTTAAAAGTGTGGGGGTGCCTTGCAAAGGTACTTGTACCAGCACATAAAAGGAAAAAGCTTGGACCTAAAACTGTTGATGCTATCTTTATAGGTTATTCTGAAACAAGTTATGCATTGAGATTTGATTATAAAATGCTGAAATTTACGGCATAGATGTGAACTCTATAGTTGAGTTACGTGATGCAACATTTTTGAGGATGTGTTTCCTATGAAGGATCGGACTTCCTAAGGAATCTAACCCAACCACTAATTCCATTCTGCTCAAGTAGAGGAGCTGACAAATGTGGGGGTTGATTCCAGTGCAACTCATTCTGACGATGAGATTGAACCAAGAAGGAGCAAAAGGGCAAGGACCACCAAGGATTTTGGAAGTGATTTCATCACTTACAATGTCGAGGGTGATCCTCTAACCTTCAAAGCTGCTATGGCTACTTCTGATGCCAAGTAGTGGAAGGATACTGTTAAGAGTGAGATGGATTCTATTGTCTCTAATGGGACATGGGAATTGGTTGATCTTCCTCCTGGTTGTAGCACGATAGGATGTAAGTGGGTCTTCAAAAGGAAACTGAAACCGGATGGAACCGTTGACAAGTTTAAGGCTAGGTTAGTGGCTAAGGGATTCAAGCAAATGGAGGGAATAGACTATTTCGATACCTATTCGCCAGTTGCTAGAATGACTACAATCCGAATGCTTATCGCATTGGCCTCTGTATATGATCTTCCTATCCATCAGATGGATGTTAAGACCGCTTTCTTGCATGGCGATCTAGAGGAAGAAATTTATATGGATCAACCTGAAGGTTTTGAGGCCCCTGGCAATGAGAGAAAGGTTTGTAAACTTGTTAAGTCCTTGTATGGACTCAAACAAGCCTAAGCGATGGCATGAGAAATTTGATAAAATTGTCTCATCGTTTGGCTTTGTTACTAATGAGTTTGATAAGTGTGTTTATAGCAAGTCTATTGGTGATAGTAGTATTGTCTTATGTCTGTATGTCGATGATATTCTGTTGTTTGGAACGAATATGAGGATAATTGATACTACTAAGGAATTCTTGAAAAGTAAGTTTGAGATGAAGGATATGGGAGTAGCTAGTGTGATTCTTGGCCTTAAGTTGACTCGTTCAACTAGTGGCATAACCATATCGCAATCTCATTATACCGAAAGTGTAATTGAGAAATTTGGTTATAAGAATTGCAAAGTGGCTAAGACTCCATATGACCCTTCATCTGCTCTTACTAAGAATGAAAGTGGAGTACCGATGGCTCAGTTGAGATATTCTCAAATTATTGGAAGTTTGATGTATCTTGCCAATTGTACTAGACCGGATATATCCTACTCGGTTACTAGGTTGGCTAGATATACTCAATGTCCAAGTAAAGCACATTGGGAAGCTATTGATAGAGTTCTCAAGTACTTGAAGGGAACGATTTCCCTTGAAATGCATTACGGAAAATATCCTTGTTCTTGAAGGATATAGTGATGCAAGCCGGATTGCCTAAACTCCGGGAGTTATGGGCGTACGGGGTATGTTTTCACCTTAGGCGGAGGCTGCAGCCGCTTGGAGGTCGACCAAACAAACTCTGTTGTCTAGAGTCTACATTTGAGGCCGAATTAGTTGCCCTTGACACTACTGGATTGGAAGCTGAATGGCTTCGAGGACTTATGTCTGAGTTGCCCATGGTCAGTAAGCCCATGCCTGTTATCTCTGTACATTGTGACAACACTGCTACAATTGAGAAACTGAAAAGTGTCAAGTACAACTGTAAAACTAGGAGACACATCCAAATTAGATTAAAATCTATAAGGGATCTAGTGTCTCGGAAGGTGATAGCTGTTGATTATGTTGGTACCAAGGATAACACAGCTGATCCTTTAACCAAAGGGCTAGAATTTGCTCTAGTTCAAAAATCTAGGTTGGGGATGGGATTGAACTCCGTCTGATTCAAACGCAGTGGCAAACCAATCTACCTGAGTGGAGATCCCACTAAGGAGATTCAATGTGGTAATAACAAGCTGTGGGGTGAGTCGGAGCACTTAATAATAGATTGACATGTTACATGTCTGAGTCTATCCCCTGAATAGCCTAGAGGTGCTCGTTGCTGCTAATATAGTAAAAGTTTAGAACTTTGAATGGGATCAAGTCTTTTAGACAAGATGCTAGCAGTACATCTTCTGAGATGCCCAGCTAAGTGAGTGTTGTTGTTGGCCGCAACTAGAGGAATTTGGGTTATTCCTTGAAAGCACTCATGATAGAGGATCGGGACGTATGACTTATAAGCGTCAAGTGTTCGATAGAGGGCCTATCATAGCTTTTGTCGTGTTTGTTACCAGTAAAGGCCTCTACATCCAAAGGCATCAGATTCAAGACACCCGTTCATCTGGTCCTGTGGGGGTTTGCGTTGGATAACATAGGTAGTGGTTCAAGCCGGAAGGTACCATTATTGAAAGCATGGCAATGGACAATCTGTACACGTCATATTTCTATGAACTTGTGGGGGATTGTTGGAATATTTGATATTTGTGGTATGGAAGTCCATAGATCTATGACATAGTTGTGTTGTTGTTTTTGGACTGAATTTGGCAAAGGAAAAAGGCGTTTGAGTTTCTGGCAAGGAGGGCGACCGCGCTCATGCCAAGGGCGGTCGCGCTTGGTTGCCTTAAGCTCAGTAAAACTTTCTGGTGACTAGCGCGGTCGCGCAAGCCTCGAGGGCGGCCACGCTAGTGACGAATCTGGTGTTTTCCTGGGCCGAATTGTATCAGGTTTTTGGTCTTTTTTAAGGCTTAAAACCCTAATATACCATACATATAAATACTCCTTTTCTCCCAGCCGGGTTTTCTATGAGAGATTGAAGAGAAAAACAATTCTCTTGCTTCCTTTCATTGTTTCGATTACTCCCGTTCATAGAGATTCGTTCGTGAGATTCAAGGCGATTGAGATAGGACCGCCGGTGATTACCTACGTGTCGCTTTGTGGTACGTAATCCGTGATCGTTTTATCCTCGGAGAAATTTGCCTGTACCTGAGTTGCACCAATTGGGGGCAATATTTTCTCTTAGGACAGTCTTCCTTAGGCGACTCGATCAAATCACGATAAGTTTTCTAATCAATTGTTTACTTGTTTCTGTTCTGTTTTCCTGATCCTGTTCCATTGCTTTCGGTTTTTCTATTGGCTTAATTGGTACGTTCTTGACTTTATCAATAAATTCCCTACTATTGATTAAATTGTTAATTTAATCTGTGGTGCAATAATTTGATTTCCAACAGAGAGAGAGAGAGAGAGAGAAGGGTATGTGTGTGTTTTAAAAAAAAAAAAAAAATTTAAAGGGAGGGCAAAATGGGAAAGTGACAAAATAGTGGGGGCAAAACGATAAAGTTGACGGATGGAACTGTTCATGGAACAGTGCCAACCTTCCCTCATTTATACTATAGATTCGAGTGTCTCCTTGTAATATGCTAAGAGATTAATTAATTAAAATCCAAATTAAGATCAGAGGCCATGTGTTTAATCTTCATTGTAAACTAGTTAGTGGCTTCATTAATTCAATTATAAGTATGTCATTTATTGCTAAAAGACTTTCCATAAAAGATAGGCAGTCCAACTTCCAAATATCTATTCTATGTATTTACCTTTATGACTTTATCCCAATATGAGAGAGAGAGAGAGAACTTAGCTTTGCTTCACATGGCATTCCACTTTCACACACAAACTAACAACTGCAAGAAAAGCACAAAAACTTAAAAACCCCACTTCACTCTCCCCTCTTATAAACTCATATATAGCCCCCATCACTACCCACAGTTATACATTCCTACCAATACCATAACCTTCCATTTCTACCCCTAATGAAACCAACCAAACCCTAATAACAATACCCATAATCCCAAACTCTTTCAAAACAACCATTTTTTAAGGTACAAACAACAACAAAGATGAGAAGTGGAGGCTACACAGTTCAACACTCCCTAACTTCTGAAGCTGCAACCATTGTCAAACAAGCCCTTACCCTTGCTCGAAGGCGTGGCCATGCCCAAGTCACTCCTCTTCATGTAGCTAGTGCCATGCTTACTTCCTCTGCCGGCCTTCTTCGAAAAGCTTGCCTTCAATCCCATTCTCACCCTCTCCAATGCAAAGCTCTCGAGCTTTGCTTCAACGTGGCCTTAAATCGTCTCCCTACTTCTCAATCGAGCCCTCTTTTAGGCCCTCATAACTCACACTACCCTTCTCTATCGAATGCCTTGGTTGCAGCGTTCAAGCGTGCTCAAGCTCACCAAAGGCGGGGTTCTATTGAGAATCAGCAACAACCTATATTAGCTCTTAAAGTAGAAATAGAACAGCTTGTTATTTCCATTCTTGATGACCCTAGTGTGAGTAGAGTCATGAGAGAAGCCGGTTTTTCGAGTCCCCAAGTGAAAAACAATGTAGAACAAAGTGTTTCTTTGGAGATTTGTTCTCAAAGCCCAGTTGTTAGTAGTTGTAACTCCAAAGAAGTCACTAAACCTTTAGCTTTTGGGACCAAAATACCATTTTCTAAAGTACCAAATGAGGATATAATGAGTGTGATAGACTCAATGATGAATAGGAAAAGAAAAAACACAGTTGTAATAGGTGAGTGTTTGGCTAGTGCTGAGGCTGTGGTTAGAGGAGTCATTGACATGTTTGAGAATGGAAATTACAATATGATCCCCGGTGATTTGAGGTTCGTACAATTCGTTAGCCTTCCTCTTTTTTCGTTAAGCCATCTCTCGAAGGAAGATGTTGAAGAAAAGGTTAAGGAACTTAGGAGCCTTGTGAAAAGCTATGTGGGTAGTAGAGGGGTAGTTTTGTATTTAGGTGATCTCAAATGGGTATCTGATTTTTGGTCAACTCATGGTCAACAAAGGATGAACTATTACTCTCCTGTGGAGCACATGATCATGGAGCTGAATAGGCTGATGTTTGGAGTTGGGGATAGTGGAAAACTCTGGTTAATGGGAATAGCCACATTTCAAACTTATATGAGATGTAAATCAGGCCAACCCTCTTTGGAGTCTCTATGGGATCTTTATCCTCTAACGATTCCTGGCCGCAGTTTGGACCTCAGTCTCAATCTTGAAAGGTAAACTTAAAATTATCATTTAGATTTTCTTGTCATGTTGGGTATTTTTTCCAGTTTTTTTTTTTTTTTTTGGGTCTTAATCTATCTATTTATGTCTTTCAGGGATTCAAAAGAGCAATTCAAAAGTATTGGTAGCAATATCCTTAACAATGAATCTACCACAAGTTCTACCAGCACAAGTTTGCCTTCATGGCTCCAACAGTACAAGGAAGAGAGCAAAAGAAAGACTACCAATGATCAGTCACACTTTCTAGAAAAAGGTGTTAATTTTTCTTCTCCATCGACTTCAGTAATGTCTCTGTTCAACCAACACAGTCCAAAGTTGCATCAAAGCCTCCTTAACTGGCCAGTGATCTTTGAACATAACCGGTCACCCAAAGAGCACCGATTTTTTGCTTCTGAAAGTGAAGGAGGGCAAGTTTACGAGCCAAATTTCAAAACATTCATTCCCACTACAAAACCTGACCTTTTATCCAATCCCAACTCTAGTCCAAATTCAGTTTCGTCTAGTGAGGCGAGTGACATCATGGAAATCTTGCCTAGGTTCAAGGAGGTCAATTCTGAGAATTTGGAGACCCTATGCAGTGCATTGGAGAAAAAAGTCCCTTGGCAAAGTGAGATAGTTACTGAAATTGCCAACACAATTCTTGAATGTAGGTCTGGGAAAATGAAAAGAAAAGGGAAAGAAGAAACTTGGCTGTTCTTCTTAGGTGCTGATAATAAAGGCAAAGAGAAGATTGCTAGAGAGCTAGCTAAAGTTGTGTTTGGCTCAAAGAATAGCTTCATCTCAATGGGTCTCAGCAGTTTCTCATCAATATCAACAAGAGCTGATTCAACTGATCAAGAATTCTGTAACAAAAGGGCAAGAGACGAGAAGGGTCGGAGTTATCTTGAAAGATTTTCAGACTTGGTACGAGAAAATCCTAGTCGCGTGTTCTTCATGGAAGACGTGGAGCAAGTTGACTTCCAATCGCAAAAGGGTATCAAGAAAGCTATCGAGAATGGAAGAATTACGCTTGCTGACGGTGAATCAGTTCTTCTCAAGGACGCCATTGTCATTTTCAGTTGCGAAAGTTTCAGCTCAGTATCCAGAGCTTGTTCTCCATCAGTTAGGCGTAAACATTGTGAGAGGGAAGAGGAAGATCTTCAAGATTGTAAAGGTGACGATTTGGAACGGACAGGACCGTGTACAACTCTGGATCTGAATATTTCTAGTGGAGATGATCAATCAGTTTCAGATATTGGGATTTTGGATTCAGTGGATAAGCTAGTTATCTTCAAAATTCAAATGTTGTGAAAGAGGGAAATACATGAATTAGGATATGCTTCAAGTTCAAAGTAACTTTTTTTTTTTTTTTTTTTTTGCATTTTCTTGAGATTCTGGTGGGAGGGTACACTTAGTTATAGATTGATCATAGGTTTCTGTTGATGGAGAAGGAGTTTAGACATGGGTACAACAAAATGTATAGTAAAAGACCAACTTGACCATGGTTTGTTTGTAATAGTTTGGTAATGTTTCTATGAGGTTTGTAGATTAATATCAGCTTAGTTTTGTTTTTCCTGTCTTCTTTCTTGATATTGATTGCTCAAGACTTCTGTAAAGGTTATCTCCATTACCATCTACCCAACAGTTCCTCGTTAATCCAGAAATCCACTAGTCTACATTTCAATGTGTTGGATGCAACTACTTTAAAGCTTTATCGCTTTCCCTTCCCTTCGTAATTGGAAAATTTGAACTCCCATTAAGAAAGATGAAAAGCTATGGAATCCATGAACGTGTCGTATAGTTTTAACACTAGACAATATATCATTTATATTAATTACTTGCTCATCATCTTGGGGGAAAGTTCATAAATTTTTCATGCCAATCAATCGTAAACTTAAATAACGTGCCAACCAAGTGACATATCTGCTAGGAGTACGTTCTTATTCACTACTTATTCACGCAATTTCACTCTCAGTATATCATTGGATGATTGACAGATGAATTTGAAACTGATGCAATAACAGATTTGCTGCACTGATAGAGCATTTGGCATGAAAATGGGACCAAGAGACAAATATTGAGTTTGTCATTCTTAATTAGTGGCAACCTTAACATTTTTAAGAATAAATTATTTTACTATAGTTTTTACATGACAAATAACCAACTAATAAATAGTGGGTCTCACTTGAAGTTAATCCCTTTAGAAGATTTTAATATTGGAAATGGCCATTAGACAAAGATAACAACCACCTAAGACCTCCTAGTATAATGGAAACATCTTTAGAAAATTATGGTTTTAAGATAAGTTAAAGTTGTTAGAATGCATAAAGTTTGACAAAGATACGATCCATAACGTAAGAATTATGCAAAATAAAAGCTACTTTAGATCATGAAAAACAAAAAACAATTCTCTCAAAAGCATGAAAAAGGAGTAACATTATTTTTCAAATTTTGTGTGCCAATCTTCACTTTTTTCCCTTCATCCCCAAAAAAAAAAAAAAAAAAAAAAAAAAAAAAAGGAAAGATCACAAGAAGACGAATCTAATCTTTGAACTAGAAATATTTTCTTAACTCTAGAATCAAAAAAGAAGAATATTAACATAAGAACATCGAGATTAAAATCATATATACTCCCTCCGCTCAATAATAAAGTGTTACGCTTTATATTTTGGATAGTCCTAAGTAAGTGTTGCGTTTATAAATGAATAATGAAAATTCTTAATGCAATTTTTCACAAACAAGCAAAACACATTTAATAAAATGTTGACAAGTTAACTGCGACACAGATGTAGGGAGCATAGTTTAGTTTTTCAGGAAGGAACATTAGATATATTATAAAGAGAATAATTCTTTCCTCAAAGTACATATTTGGTTCTGCCTTTTGTTGTTCAAACAACATATCTCTTTGAGAATAATGTAGCTTACCTCTATATTCCTTTTTTTTTCTCTCTCTTGTCGAAAGGTCGTTAATGGCAACGGCACGTATTTTGTAATATTGCATTGACTCGAATACAAGTGTTAGTTGCATATATATATATATATATATATATATATATATATATATATATATATATATATATATATATATATATATACATATATATATATATATATATATATATATATATAAAAGATGGTATCGAAACAGTCAGATTCTGGCGTGTAGGCCCAATGGCCACGATGTTGCTACGTGCCACCCGATTATTAAGTATACGTCGTAAGCCTTGACAAACCCCGCTTGGACAAATTAGTTTTTGTGCTTCTAGTTTCAAATTCAAACTTGGAATCGAATTTTCTGATATAGGGCAAATTTGCCTGAGGGTGAAAAACATCAGTTTACTATATTAGATTACTTAATGCTTGTTTTCTGGAATTTTTACATTCTCAGTTTTATTGGTTTAGGGTTCCAATAAATTTTTTGAAAAAATATTTTTTCCTGAACAATAAGAAAATAGGTTTTATAACTTAAAAATTGCCTGTCGACAAAACAATCAGTTTTACTATTTGGTTGTTAAAATCGCAAACTAGCTTAGTGATGAGTTATAACCATCCTTTTTTACTAATAAAATTGACAGTTCATCAGTTAAAATTGCCAGATTTTTAACTTAGAAATCTGATATTTTATGATGGGTTAACAAAAATCTATTGAAAAAGTAGGGTTTCTCCGTGTATCCTCGAGGAGAAGACATGTTTTTTTTTTTTTGGTTGTAGTTCGGCCATTTTCACAAGATGAATCCATTTTCTCCAAATCTTAAACCATTTTATTTTTTTTTTTGTTATTTTTTCTTGTGACTCTATCAAGATCGAAGATTTGTGATTAGAGTCATTGCTTGATTGGGCTGAATTAAAAAGATAAAATTAACAAGTAGATTTAAGGTAACATATGATTGGGCAGCTTACCTTTTTGAGAAAACCTAATAAGTGGGAGGGGTTTAAGGGTAGGGTATGTTGTGATGAAATATATAAAGACATGGTCTCGAGCTTTGCTCCCATTATGGAAATAATGGCAAAAAGACACCACAAAAAGATTACAATGGTAATGCGTTTCTTGTAATATATACTCCCTCCGTCCCATTAATAACTTCACATTTTGCCATTTTGGGTGTCCCATTGAAAGCTTCACCTTTCCTTTTTTGGCAAAGAATCTTTACTATTCTCTCCACTCATTCTCTCTCCTACATTATTTTAATACTCACAACACCATTATAATTTACTATTCCCTCCACTTATTCTCTCTCCTATTTTACTATTACACTCACAACATTTTCTATACCCTTAATTTGCGTACCGAAGCCAAAATGGTGAACCAAATAATGGGACGGAGGGAGTATATATATTCCATCTGTCTCATTCGAAGCTTCATCATTTATTCAAATAGGTGTTCCGGTAAAAGCTTCACCATTCCTAAAATGAAAAATATTTATTAATATTCTATTATACATTCCCACTTCTCATATTCACATTCATAAATTGTGGGACCCACTTATCATATCCACTAACTTTTTTCCCTCACATATTTAAATTGTGGGTCCCACTTGTCATACCCAAGGTTCTAAAAAGCGCTAGGCGGATGCTAGGCGGCGGAGCCGGGCCTAGTGCCTAGGCGGGGACTAGTCGGGATTAGTCGGGGCCTAGGCGGGTTTTAGAACTAGGCGTTGGAGAGGGTCCTAGCGCCTAGGCGGGGCCTAGACGCCCTTAGGCGGGGTCTTTTAGAACACTGGTCATACCCACTCACTTATTCTCTCTCACAACCATTTTTCACTCAACACTTTCCTTAAATTTTGTGTCACTTCCAAAATGATGAAGCTTGGGTTGGAACGGAGGGAGTATATATATATTGTATGATCATGTCATGCATTAAGATAATTAAGCACTTAACAAAGTCTCCCATGTGAACTGATTAAGATTTTGTTTAATTGAGTTTAATAAATGACTTAATTTACTCTTATACTTGAAAGTGATAAAGATTTCATTTGCTGAAATTTGGACTCTGAAATTTGGACTCCTAACCTCTATATAAAAAGGGACATCAGGAGGATGCTGTTTGAGCTAGAGCTCTTTTTGGCTGATTAAGATCAAGTGTATTAAATAATCTTTTTATTAAGTTAATCTGTCTTAAGCTGGATTGTCATAAAATATCCAAATTATGTTGTTGCTTTATTCAATCCTAGACAAACAACAAATGAGTTGTGAACTTGCCTAGTTATTAAAAGCAAATGATTAGAATGAGTAATAAAAGCAAATGATTGGAATGAGTAGTAATATCTATATTTAGTTGAAATGGATTAAAATATAATATTTTTTCCATAAAAAATAATAATAATCTCATTCTAACTTTGATTGTTTATGGATTTTTTTATAAAATTTTGAAAAATATACATGATAATAGTTTTAAAGGTGCATTATTAATAATTTTTAGTTTTCATAAATTAAGTGAAATTTATATCAACTTTTTAGATTTCAATCAAATTGACTAATAAAATAAAATAAAAATTATTTTCATGAGACGAATTTAAGGGGGTTAAATGACTTAATTATGTTAAAAATATTATTGCACATCGAGAGTTGACAAACTTATATATAACATATCAAGATCCTGGATCAGTCTCCTTAGGATCAATTGATTTAAGGTGTAACCTCAGATTGTAAGATAGTTTGTTAGAGATATTATCCCACATTGAAAATTGACAAATCTTGCGTATAATATATAAAGATATTGTGTCATTCCCCTTATTACCAATTGATTTTAAGGTGGAACCTCAGACTTTGAGATGGTATCAGAGCAGATCAATTACACGTGCAGACCCAACGGCTCACGATGTTACTCCGCGCCACCCGATTGATAAGTTCACGTTGTAAGCTTTGGCAAAGGCCGCTACACGTGAGGGGGCGTGTTAAACCTTGCATATAAAGATTTTGTGCCACTCCCGTTAGTAATAATTGATTTTAAGGTAGAACCTCAGATTGTTAGAAATACTATCAAACATTGAGAATTGACAAAACTTACCTATAATATATAAATATATTGAGCCACTTACGTTAAAACCAATTAAACGTACAAGCCCACCATGTGATAAGCCTTAACATAGCCCGGCTACACGTGCAGGCATCAATTGATTTAAAGTTGAAAGCTAAGACTTTGAGACTCGAGTTTTAAGGGGGTTAAATGATTTAATTACTGCAAAACCAATGCACAATTTCAGCTTTGAACAGTATAAATCGAGATACAAACATGGGCTTGTTCGGGTCAGGCCCAAGTGGATTGGGCCATAAACATAATCCATCTCAAATTACGACGTGGGTACCTCGTACATCCATCTCGGCATCAACAAGGCCGACCAAAGTTTACCAAGACGCAGCAAACACATATAAATGCCCCAACTATAAGGGCCGAGGAGACCTCCCTCGTATGTCGAGATCGCCTCCATAGAGGACGAGGTGCCTCCCTCGGCCTTGACGCTGTCAACGGGCTCCCCATATATCTCATTCTCTCCCCGGCTCATCATGGACCGAGACGGCCATGTATGACGAGGGGAGGAAAGTTTGCACCTCGGCATATCTGCATATGACGAGGAAACAAATTTATTCATCTCGGCCAATCTTCATATCGGCGTGTCTTCATATGACGAGGAGACAAATTCATGCAACTCGGTATACCTGCACATGACGAGATAAGGAATTTATTCTCCTCGGTTTTTCGGCAAGCAGCTCTAGCAATCCTATTCCAACAAGGATTAAGCAGTTATGTAGACACCCCATTCTGAACCAATAATTCATGATTACACTACTCTTCGTCTCTCTTTTATGTTTTGATGAAAGCATATCAGTTTCGTCATGTTTCGTTAAGTTTCTAACTAACCTCGTTAGTTTTGGACCTAACTGACTAACGGAATAAATTGAAGAGGACAAAATAGTCAAATGACTAGTTATCTCGCGCGGAATAGCGTGTCTCGCGCGAGATATCCCCTCGACAGGATGTGCAGAAATCACTCTCCTTCTCCGTTTCAACCTTTTTTCTTGATAAACCTCATCTAATCCGGTTCTCCAATCAAATTTGGGTTCTGGAAGCTTCCTTGAGAGTCCTAATCTTGATGACAAAGTAATCCACCTCTACCTCTTAAACCCCTATAAATACTTGGTGACTTCCACTGTTTCAAAGGTCGAGAATTTCACACAACACACACAATTTGTTGGTTTCTTTTCACGAAAGATTCCTTCAAATCACTCACAAACAACTCCTAAATTCGTCCTTCAACCACGTTGATTGACGAACATCAAGGCCCAAGCCTAGCATCAAGGCGAAGCTCTGTCCGCATCAAGACTTGCTCTCATATTGAGTCGAAGCTCTGTCCAAATCACTTCTCGATCGAGAAGACATCTTAGAACCACGTTCTAAATCAATTACTCCCTAAACCCAAGGTAAAATCCTCTATTTCTCTTCTTCTTCTCAATCTCTCTATTGACTTTTAGAGTGGTGTAATCCCATCAAAAGGATTGGCCTAGAGTCCCTTCAATCGATGAAGGCGATCTCGAAGCATACAATTCGACATTCCTAATCAAGAAATTGATTAGGGTTTATTTGTTTTCTTTAATTATATATATTTTAAAGATTGAAAACCTCTCTTTTCTTTAGCAAGATCGATCTCCGGATTGGGTGGAATGGATGCTCCTCGACCTACCCATTCCATAACCTAAGCCCCGAACTCAAATCTCTTTTCAAAACGGTTTTCCTATGTTTCCAAACGAATAATATAGGTGGCGACTCTAAAAGATAAAATTCTTTCTCACAACGCTAACAGTGGCGACTCCGCTGGGGACTTAAAATTAAGAGGCTTAAACTTGCGTCAAAATTAAAAGAGAGGTTTTCAAAAAAAATTGTAAATTCGATTTTCTGCTCTCAGATGAAGCATATCTCGCGGCGAGATATCATATCTCGAGCGAGATATGGCTTCGGCAATCTGGTTATTTTCTGGTTTCTCCCGTTTGTCTCATAGTCCAAGACGAGAGCCGAACATGCAAGGGGGATCCCAGAATTCATTATCTGCAGAGTTCCCACATCTTAAGGCCTCCCTTAAGGTGTAGAACTCGACTTCTTAGAGTCACTCATGACTAGGAGCCTAGTACTCTTAACATAGCCGATAGAGAAGAAGTGACGAAAGGCGGCTTGGGTAGGCTCGTAACCTAAGCTGCGGCACAAGACTATAAAACTGACGAGGACCCTAGTCCCGTTGGCTCCCAACATAGCTGGGACAGCTCTCATGTCACCCAGAAACTCATTAATGAAGGGGTCCAAAGGGAGACGAAGTCCCTACTGAAACTGTTTGAAATAGAAATGGACATGGTTGTCGTTGTAATAAAAACTTTTCTCCTCTTCATCGTTTTCAAAGGTGGGATGGCGAACATAAGTTAACTTGTACTCGTTCCTATCCACCCCGTATCTCGTGTATAAGGTCTCCAACATGGGATCCCCGGCTTTGACTCTTGGAGCTCGGGGATGGGCAGCTCCACCTCGGCCTCTTCTTCCTCGGCCACCTTTTCCTTCAACTTGCTCTCCTTCGACAAAAGCATCAACAATCTTGGTAGATGTGGTGGCCTCACCTCCTCTTCCCGTCATATCTGCAAAAGGCCGAGGAGCAAAAATTAAGTACATCGTCCCAAGCTGATATTCAGACGGGGAAGAGGGGTGCTCCTCCTCGTCATTACAGTAAAGCCGAGGAGGGAGCCTTACCACTCAGATGACGACGAGCAATGTAGTCCGAGGATAGGTAGAACAAATTGATGTGCTCAATTATCTCGGCTCTACTCTCAAACAAGATTATACTAGGGGACAATGAATCAACTCGATCTATCCTCGTCTTGTCTGGATACTGGATGCAATCTCGTACGACCATACTTCGTCAACATTTCTCCGATCTCAGTCAAGGTCACCAACAACCATGGTCCTCTCTCTCTCCGGTAAACCCTTAGATTACCTTTGTGGTATCCATAACGGAATCGAGGGGAATGGTCCCAAGAACGAGCCATTTCTATGGGGGAATTAAGGGTCAAGAAGATTCAAGAATCAAACGCACAAAATTTCCAGAAAAAAGCTTCAAAGGGCTCAACAATGGCGGATTCGAAAATCAAATCCCTACCAAAACCCTAGAAATTGCAAGATTAAATACGAAAGGCAGTAAAAGGGAAGAAATGTATACCTGTTGCTGTCGAAAACGGTCGGAATCCAGCAGTGAAATCTACTACGCCGGGAAAGTTGAACGCCGCCGGTGACTATGGGTTTCGAAAGTTCAAGAAGCACAACGGTGGTTTTCAAACTCGCCTTGATTTCGCTCTCAAATATTTAGGATGCTAAAAGGTTAAAATGAAGGGGGATATTTGTTTTTATACTCACCAAGTCAGGTCAAACCCGAAATCAAAAACGGGTCCATGGGTTTGGCGCCCCCAACATTAAATGAAATTCGCGATTTCCAAGGCATGTCAGATTATCGTGGGACGTGCTCATCATTGTACCATTAATCGGGGGATAATGGAACGACACAATTGAAGCGACGCTGACACGTGGCAACCTGTTCGTATTCTCATAAGCCGAGCCAGAAAGTCGGGGGCCACTGAACAGTATAAACCGAGATACGAATATGGGCTTGTCCGGGTCAGACCCAAGTGGATTGGGCCATAAGCATAATTCATCTCAAATTACGACGTGGGTCCCTCGTACATCCATCTCGGCATCAACAAGGCCGACCAAAGTTTACCAAGGCCCAGCAAACACATATAAATGCCCCAACTATAAGGGCCGAGGAGACCTCCCTCGTATGCCGAGATCGCCTCCATAGAAGACGAGGTGCCTCCCTCGGCCTTGACGTTGTCAACGGGCTCCCCATATATCTCATTTTCTCCCCGACTCATCATGGACCAAGACGGCCATGTATGACGAGGAGAGGAAAGTTTACACCTCGGCATATCTGCATATGACGAGGAGACAAATTCATTCATCTCGGCCAATCTTCATATCGGTGTGTCTTCATATGACGAGGAGACAAATTCATGAATCTCGGTGTACCTGCACATGACGAGATAAGGAATTTCTTCTCATCGGCTTTCCGACAAGCAGCTCTAGCAATCATATTCCAACAAGGATTAAGCAGTTACAATCTTGTCAGAATTGTAACCACCTCCTGCAATTCAAATCAAACAAGGACTCTCTAACAGATATAATCCTCCTAAGATTATATTTTATCTCTTTACAGTCCAAGTTCAACATGAATTCTGTCAATCCATCATTATAAAGACAAGCCATAATTTTCATATTCTGGTACGTTACTTTTGATATTCCGAAACTCTGTCAAATTAGTTTCTCTCTCTACAAACCGTGAACTTATTCTCACCCCGGAGGGCCTTCGCCGGTGAAGCCCCGACTTAGTTTACGTGTTTTGTCTTATTTTCAGGCTAAGCAATCGCCAAAACATATCGATCGCTTGAATTTGAGCTGATTTGATATTTTGGCATCATCAAGCTTATTTATAATTTTTACTTGACAAACCAATGATTGAGGAACTAATCTCAATGACTAGTGGTTCTCGAAGCATAAAAATAAAATAAAAAATCATCATGGCCGTTTATAAAAGAAGGTAGATCTGAGAACATGATCTTGAAATCATTGCAATATAAAAAGAAAAGGTAAGAAAATAAAGAAAAAGAAAAAAAAAGGATAAAGAAAAGCACTAAATATATGCTTTTTAGGGTTTTATTAATGCTCTAAAGTATCCATTACGTACCTCCTTTTCAAAGGCATTGCAACTTTTTTTCTTTTATTGTAGTCCAGTCTAACCAAGACAAGCTTCCACACCACAAACTTAATTTTTTATACCCATATGCAATCCATATCTTAGGGAAACCTTTTTTTTAATGTCACATTTTACTTTTTAGAGCTAAGGACTCAAGGGCCAACTTTCAAACCAATAACCCATTTTAATCTATTTGAGATGAAAATTTCAAATAAATCCACAGCTAACAGAGAGAACGGATGTTAATTTCCTAAAATCTCTCCGTAATTTCCCGTAATCAAATCGTAATCAAAACATCAATTCCGGCCAAAATCAAACATAATTCCACGCGAGTGAAGTCATCGGCGAAGACATTGAAGCTCGACTCTGATAACCTCCGATTTAGAGTTGCGTAATTTCAATTTTTTAAGATATGTTTTAATTTTTTTATTTTTTTTTATTGAAACTCGTATTTGACCGTGTTCATCAATTGTTAGAAGATGTTGTTGCTGAATTAGGTTATAAATTTTTTTTAACAATTTTTGGAATAAAAAAATTATTTCATTACCCATTCAAACCTAAATTGAATTTTGACCTTGTTCATCAATTGTGAGAAAGGGTCTTTATCAGGTCTTATAGACAGTGGTATAGGAACTTCCATTGTGTGAAAAAAAATTATTTTGAGACACTTGATTTATTATTTTTTTGTGAATAACAATGTGGCAAATGGTATGGGACATGGAAACATCATATACACAGATATAAGGCCTTTAATTGGTCCTATAGCAACTGGTATAGGACCTGGCAACATCAAATACACATATATAAGCCCTTTGAATGATCATATAGCAACTGGTATAGGACCTGGCAACATCAACTACACAGCTAAAAGAACTTTAAATGGTCCTATAACAAGTGTTATATGAGTTGGCAACATCATATACAAAGCTTTAAGACCTTTTAATGGTCCTATAGCAAGTGATATAGGATCTGCTCTATTATACATTTCATTGTATGTCCACTTGTTTTGCCTATGATTTTATAAAGGGGATGTACTAGTTTGCACTAAATTATATAAAATCATGTATATATGAACTGTCCTTTTTTGTGGCTTATGCTTTATTTTTGTTTGTGTATGAAAAGGTGGAAAAATATAATGTCTCAAGATAAGAGAATAACACGTATGCAGACAGGAAAATCGAGTGCAGATGAACCAGTAAGATCAACAGATGTTACAACCATAGAGACAGGAACTTCAAGAGTAGTACGTTACTCACCCAATAAATCAACAGAAGCTAAAAAAACCAAAGCAAAAGGTACCACCAAAAGTGCAAAGGGACTGACCTGGATCCCTTGTTTCAGATCAAACCTCCATTCTATATCATCTATCCTGTCAGAGGTTGATTTAAGGGAAACTCATCTGTACAGGTTGAAGATATCTCCTTTCTTCAACCTATTCAATGCTATAAACTCAAACGGAGATGTGAACTTAAGAAAAATGGACTCAACAATCGAAGAATTGATCAGATGCTACAAGTCAAAAGAAAAGAAATTTTTGCTGGGTAAAGTTTTGGTTCCGTTGAGTGTAAGTGATGTATCAACTATATTCGGGGTTGTTTCTGGAAGTGTAGTGATTGATATGAAGAAGAAACGGGATAGGCACTCACTTGGGATAGTTGAGAGGCTTTTCCCCAACTGTAAAGCCAATGAAATAACAATGAAAAAGGTGAAGGACAACTTGAGAAGGCTAGTCACTAGTGATAGAGAGGTTGATATTGGAGACGTGGTGAGATTGCTAAATCTCATAGCATTGGGTTCTGTATTCTTTGCTTCAAAGGGAGAGGTGATGTCTCCTGGATTTTTATATTACGTGGATGATTTGGAAAGGATGAAGAGTTATGATTGGTCAACAGCGATTGTAGAGAACTTGATTCAGTCTCTAGATGAGAAATATAAATCACCGATCCTCGTTGTTGGCTGTGTATCAATCTTACTGGTAAGATCATTTTAAAATAACATTTTACTCTAATTTTATTTTAGTTACTATTATTTACTATCAGTAAAATTATATATGAATGATCATATTTGTCTTTATTTTGTAAATGTAGTATTGGTTTAACGAGCACACGAAGGTGTTCAATGCAACCAGAGACTTGCTTCCAAGGTTCATGAAGTGGGAAGTGTCAAAGACAATTGCCAATTTCAAGGATATTATCAAAAATTTGAGAAGTGATCAGGTATAAAACACGTTGACGATGTTATGTGGTAAATTGTTTAGTGATATCATGTCCTATACCAGTTGCTATAGGACCATTCATAGTGTTGTCATGTCCTATACCAGTTGCTATAGGACCATTCAATGTCTTATAGCATAGGTATATGATTTTTTGAGGTCCTATATCACTTGATATAGGACCATTCAAAGGTCTTATAGCTTCGTATATGATGTTGTTAAGTCCTATACCAGTTGCTATAGGACCATTCATAGTGTTGTCATGTCCTATATCAGTTGCTATACCATTTGCTATAGGACCATTCAAAGGTCTTATAGTTGTCTATATTATGTTCCCAGTTCCTATACCTTTTGCTATAGGACCATTCAAAAGCTCTTATAGCAAATGTATGGGGGTGTTATTAGTTCTTATAGTACATGTATTCAGGTCTTATATCACTTGTTATCGTTAAATATATTCATTTGATATAATACTTTTATCATAGGTTCAAGTTGAGGAGCTCGCACTGACACATGAAGAGAAGGTGTTGTTGATGGTGAAAACAAATAAGGATGAAAAAGAAGATGATTTAGAAATGTCAGTGGTAAAAGATGGTATTGAAAAAAGAATTGGGGGAGGGGATGAAGGAGGATGTTCGAATCTTCAAGAGTTAGTAGATAATGTTGACTTAATGGTGGGGTCCATAATGACACTTACTAATAAAGGTCAGGGGAGTGGGTCAAACGAATTGATTGAATTAAGGAGTGAAAATGAAAAGTTGAAGCTGGAAAAAGCTCAGTTGCTGGAACAGATTAATGAGTACGAACTGAAAACCAACAACGCGATTGGAGAGGGGCAAGTTTTTTTGGCTGCTGAGGTTGAGTTGAGGAGAACTTTTGACAAGTTGATTAAAGAAAAGGACAGAGAGATTGCAAAACTTAAAAGTTTGCAAGAGGAGAGAGACAGAGAAATCAAAATTTTGGAAGAAAAATTGACTGAAAAGGAGAAGGAAAGGTTGCAAAAGGAACCAAATGGAGATGAAGAGAAGTGCATGGAAATTTTGGCTGTGGGGAACCAGGGCAAGATAGTTGATACTATCGGCTCCATGGAAAGAAGAGTAAAGGAAAGAGGGGATAAGAGGAAAAAGAAGGTCGATCCTGATTACACATACGACGGAAAGAAGAGGAGGCCACAGATTTCAAACAGCGAGGGAAAGAAGAAAACAGAAAGAGAAGACTTGGGTGGGAGTAAAATGGTTTTAGATGTTGATCAATTGGAAGATAACAGAGTTTTCTTACCAAAATTTAATGAGAACTTCAGTCTCACAACCAAGTCCATGGATGAGGCAACAAAGAGAAAATTTACAGATTTATGCGGAAGACTCGCACGTCCGTAAGTAACACTTTTATTAAAAATTGTTTTCAGTTATTAAAAATCTTGATGATAATAGAAATGTATTTTTTTTTTGTTTGCAGTGACAGTGTATGGTACATTTCGGGATTGCATGTGAACTTGTGGCAATTGTGGGAATTGGCTCATGATAAGATGACCGAAGCTGCGGTACAAACATTTTTTATCCCTGCACTATATAAATATGTGTCTTCGTCTTGGTATGTGTTATGTGTTGTTGAATTGGTAAATGACATAAAACAGGTCTTATCTCCCTTCTTATGTAGATTATACAGGTCCTATACCACTAGGTATAGGATGTCCTAATTTTGAAATTCGCAATCAGTTTTGTTTTTTTTTTACAGTAATAAATATGTGGTTTAATATACTCCCTCCGTCCCACCAACATTGATACTAAATTTCTGGGCACGGGGATTAAGGAAAAGTAAGTGAGAGAAAAAGTGAAAGAAAATGTTGTGAGTATGAAGAATTAAATAGGAGAGAGAATGAGTGGGAGGAATAGTTAGGAGAGAGAATGTTGTGAGTGTAAAAGTGAAATAGGAGAGAGAATGAGTGGGGTAAATAGTGAAGATTCCTTTGTCATTTTGGGCAGTATCAGTTTTGATGGGACGGACCAAAAAGGAAATAAGTATCAGTTTTGGTGGGACGGAGGGAGTATATGCGAGTGAACGCTGACTTGTTACTCATTAAATGGATTTTTAGGTGATGGATGCTTACCTAAACATTTTGAGGGACAAATACAAAGAACTCCCCCCTCCATCTGGTGGACGCCAAAGGTCAAAAGTTAATTTTGTCACAAGTTTTGCTACCGTGAGTCTTATTTATTGATTTAAAAGATAATTACGCCTTGAATTTTTTTTTAATTAAAGTCAATTATCAGCTTAATGCTTACATTTAAAATTGATTTGTTTTCAGCAATGGTTGAAGGACAAGAACTCAGAAGAAATAAAGAGAGAAATCAACAATGTCATCAAACAATTTGTGGATGATGAAACAATTTTTATATTGTTTCCAATTCACTCATCAAGGAATGATCGTGGTGTCAGGACAAACGATCATTGGACATTGCTAGTGCTTAACACAGAAAATGGGGAGTATAAATTTTACAACTCCATGAAGAGGACAAAAGGAAAAGACCACTACGTAACACACGGCAGACTAATGGTAAAATTTTATATATGACCTGTAATATGTTGTGTATATCATGTTACAAGGTCATATACCAACTGCTATAGGACCTTTCAAAGGCTTTATAGCTTTGTATATGATGGTGCCAGGTCCTATACCAACTGCTATAGGACCATTCAAATTTCTTATTTTAATTGTATGAAGTCTGATACCTGGTGTTTGATTTCACATATAATAATTGATTCCTTTCTTTCAATTTCAGTTTGATCATGTCAGGGCACTATACAAACGACTAGAGGAGACTCAAAAGGACGTGAATAATTTCATAGATTTGAAACGCGGAGACATTCCACTACAGCGATATGATAGTTTGGATTGTGGAATAATCGTCCTAATGAAAGAAGATGAGATGTTTGATAAAGGAGTAATTAGCAAGACATATGAAGACGATGCTGCCTCGAAGTATGGGGGGAAAATGATACATGACATTTTAGCAAGTCCACATTGTCCTCATCATTCATAAATTAAACATCTTAGTTTCTTTTTGGATGGAATGATAAAAATTGGTTGTTGTTGAACAGTTTACTTGAATATTTGTTAAATGTTGGTTAAATATATTCCAAATATTTTTAAGGTCTCATAGTGGGTTTTTTGTTTGTGGTAGACGAAAAAGTAGAGGTCTTTTACTTGTTGGTATAGAAAAAATCAATTAATCAAAATGCTGAAATTAAAAGTTCTGATTGATTTGTTTACCTGGAAACATAATATGCACAGCTATAAGACCTTTGAATGGTCCTATAGCAAATGGTATAGGACCTTTCAAAGGCATTATTGCTTGTATATGATGTTGGGAGGTCCTATACCAATTGATATAGGACCAATTAAAGGGCTAATAGCTATGTATATGATGTTGGCAGTTCCTATACCAATTAGTATAGGACCAATTAAAGGGCTAATAGCTATGTATATGAAGTTGGCAGGTCCTATACCAATTGTTATAGGACCAATTAAAAGTCTTATAGAGTTGTGTATGATGTTGGCAGGTCCTATACCAATTACTATAGGACCAATTAGAGGCCTGTTACTACAGGAATAAGCCTGTTACAGTTCCTTCATACGTTGGTATAAAAAAAAAACAATTAACAACAAATATTTTAGGATATAGAAAAAATCAATTAACGAAAATTCTGAAATTAAAATGATGGTATAACATTCTAATGGACACATGTGTAATGTCAAATAGGACGTTTATAGAACGAAATTAATAATAATTTGAATAAGAAAACAAAGACTCAACTAAAAGTAATTTGCAATGGCTCCTTGCATGATCTTTTATCAAAGTTCTAAAAAGCGCTAGGCGGATGCTAGGCGGCGGAGCCGGGCCTAGCGCCTAGGCGGGAACTAGTCGGAGACTAATCGGGATTAGTCGGGATTAGTCAGGACCTAGGCGGGGCTTAGAACTAGGCGTTGGAGAGGGGCCTAGCGCCTAGGCGGGGCCTAGACGCCCTTAGGCGGGGTCTTTTAGAACAGAGTCTTTTATTATGATAACCTTCTTTTCCGCATCGACGACATTTCATCTTCCTCTTTGTACCTTCTCCTCTAGAAATGTATCGATTTATCCTTGGCCTACCGGGGGGCGTTTTGTTTCAGGAGGAAGAACCACAGATTTCCCATCAACTACAGGAGGACCTAATGTAGAAATAGCTGGAATTGACAGAGCATAAGATTTCCTGTAATTGCTTACCTTGAAATAATCTTGAATCAAAGAAGAAGAATTGTTCTCCAACCTGCTGAAGACGGATATGGAATGAACAAACGAAAATCCATTCTGCTGCCACATCCCACTGTATTCCTGTATGTTGACAACCATAGAAGGATCTGAATGAACTTCAAATACATATTCATCGCAAGCATGTATGATCCATGACCTTCCTTTGTCTGCACATTCCAAGTATACCTTCTGGATGGATGGACACAACACATTTGCCCATGAATTTGAGTCTTGTTTACGTCTGCACATTCTTGACATAATCTTCAAACGTATACTGTCTATCAACTCTACAACAGGGAGAGATTTATACTCCTTTATCATAGCATTAAATGACTCAGCCGCATTTGAGTACAATTCTCCATAACGATGACCTCCAAAATAAGCAGCTGCATAGTTTTCTTTCGGAAGATTATTGAAAAACTCAGACACCTTAGTACCGCCCTCATTTATGATTTCGTCCAGAAGAATCTGAAAGTGCTCAGGTGTTGGAGCTTTTGAAAGCTTAGAAAATTTGTGAAGAATATTGGACCGCACCTCCTTCGATAAACCATCAAGTTTATTTCTAAGGTTGTTTTTTAAATGGACATGCAGAATGAATGATGTGAAAACGGCATAACCTCATGAACCGCAGTAATGATACCCTGATGACGATCCGAAACAAATGTCACTCCTCGCTCAGTTATGTAAGGACGGAGATTTTGGAGAAACCACGTCCAATTTTCAGTATCCTCCGATCCAACCACAGCAAATGCAACATGGAATAGGCCTACAACCAAAACAGTTCATAAAAAATTAATTTATCATCATAAAATATGAATAAAAATAAAAACCAATATACAAAATGTTAAAACATTAATAAGTTGTCTCATATCATATGGTCTAAGACATTTGATTGGTCATATAGCAAGTGATAAAGGACCTGGGAACATCATAAACACAGCTATAAAGACCTTTGAATGGTCCTTTAGCAAATAATATAGGACCTGACAACATAATATACAAAGCTATAAGACCTTTGAATGGTCCTATAGCAAGTGGTATAGGACTTGGCAACATTATATACAAAGCTATAAAAACATTGAATGGTCTTATAGCAAGCAGTATATGACCTGGCAACATCAAAAACACAGCTATAAAGACCTTTGAATGGTCCTATAGCAAATAATATAGGACCTGGAAACATAATATACAAAGCTATAAGACCTTTGAATGGTCCTATAGCAAGTGGTATAGGACCTGGCAACTTCATATACACAGCTATAAGACCATTGAATCGTCCTATATCAAGTAGTATAGGAACTCACACAATCATATAGCTATGCTATAAGACCTCTGAATGGTCCTATAGCAACTGGTATAGGACTTAACAACATCATATACAAAGGTCTTATATCACAAACTCAACTTAATTCTGATACTACATAGAAAAGAAAATTAAAAGCATTAATAATAAAATTCTCATACCATTATCTCCATCTTTCATTTGTTCTTTGCAAGTAGGGTACCCCGAAACATTCCAGTCAAAAATGTGGCATCCAAAAATAACAAGGGACGACAAAACTTAAATCCACGCAAACATGCCCCAAATGCAAAAAAGCACCGCTGGAAACGAGAAGTCACAGGATCAGACTCAAACTTCACACAACCATCTGGATCCACCTCCCTAATTTTATCTGTATATGCTTTAAGCTTATTATAAGCAAACTTTGCATCACCAAAAATAATGTTTTTCGCCTTCTCAACTGCTCTCCAAATTAACAACCTTGTAATGAACAGTGAGGCCATACTCTGTTAGCAACAATTTTACAAGAGAAGCAGGACTAACATTTGAATCATCTCTAACTTTATCACGGATAACACTGGAAAGAACTTCACATCCCATCCTTTACCCAAAATCACCACTAATCGCATCCTTGCATATATGATCAGGAATATATTTCCTTATGTAGAAATATCCACTGCATTTTTCAATTGAGGCATGTATCTTTCATAGATAACCTTTTGATTCTTTGTGTGAGCATACAGTCGTAATACGAGTAAGTTCATTTTTCACATAATTGAAATCAAACCCCACTTCCGTTGCAAACTTACACAATACATTCCTAAATTCACCAGAACCACCTTCAAATATCTGCCCAATATTTTGTATTGCGTCTGCCCATTCCGCACTTCTCATTCTCTTTTCTTTGTGGTAGAAGAATTTTACATTATTCTCATTTCTACTACTACTGCCTTCGCATAAAGTGGAAAATGATTTCTCGAAGTAATCACTGACATTACTAACACAGATGCTCAAGTCACTCACATTTATTTCTAGTAGCTCAATATTCCTACGAGCAATCATAACACCCATACAAATGAAATCTTGCTCACTAGCCAACATGCACGACCTTTTCTCAGCTAAAAGATATGACATCGAGATTGTCTCCTTTTTCAAACTGTTCCATCTGTTGCAACTAAATTCAACAATAGATTCATAAGAATCAAATTGATCAAACCTAGTAACAACAGAAAATCTTCCATAGTTCAACATCACCATCACATTAGATTCCATGAAAGGTAAAGTTCTTTTATCTGTGAGTGAATTCAATCAAAATATTCATCAAAAACTCAAAATTCTGAAGTAAAAAAATGAAAATTCAAACATAATCTAAACGGAATTCAATCAAAATAATAATTCGGATGTAATACCTTTTTTCCTTATTGATTGAATTGGATGAAAGGATTGCAAGTTCGAAATACTCCACAGATTCTTCAATTTAGGATTCTTCTTAGCAGAAAATCGAGATCCGCAAGGAACGCAAGAAATTTTGCGGCAAAAAATAACTACCCGACGGAAGTTAACGGCGTGTTAACTTAATTTTTGCCGTTCATGGTATAATGGGGTTTAAAGTGATTTTAATTTGGAATAACAAAGGAGTCGGTCTTTTTTTATTTGGGCTGGATTTTGATAGGATAAGATCTGGGCGTTGTGGTTAAAAAGGAATTTTTCCTACTTTTTAACGTTTCTAAAGAATATAATTTTAAAGAACATGATTAAGAATGTCTTTTTTGATTTATCAGCGTTTTAAATAATGTGATTTACTTATTTCTACACAAGTTGTCTAGTGGTAAAATTGCACTAAAACTATCTTTTTATATAGAAACGCGGCATTTATTTTTGAATTAATAAGGAATGAAAGAAAAATATCCATTATGTGAGACGAAAATCCAATTTATCCATAATTGGTATTAAATTTTTGATATATTTAGTACTCGTTTGGTACAAACACCAGTTGTTAAATTCCAATTTGGTGTAGCATAAATATCATTTCATAGTAACATATTTTCTCTGATTCAAAATATATGTCGTTCTTTTTTCTTGGAGTACATTTCTTAAAAAAAAATGGGGAAAGATAGCCAAATTATTCTTTTCAATTGACTCTTCAAAATTGATGTGTCTACAACACCATTCAAAAATATCAATTCACCCTATTGAACCAAATAGATATGGAGGTGCTGAGGCTCTACTAGGGGTGGTGAAAAGCTAAAAGAATGAGGCTTATAATTTTCTTTGAAAATTGTGTGTAAAGAGAGAAGGTGGGGAAGAGGAAAAGAAGATATGGGATGGGGACAAAGTTTCCACAGGAGGGAGCTTTTGCAGTCTTTAGGAAAATAAAGTTACAAATTGCACCCTGTCTTTTAAATATTGTCACTATCTATGCAAAGCTCTTTTCTTTCTATTTGCAACTCATCTTTTGCATGCATGAAAGTAAGGGTTGCCTTGGATCTGTAAACTACAAACAAACACTTCTCTCTCTCTCTCTAACACACAAACAATAAAACAAAAGCCTAAAACAAACCCCACAAGAAAGACTAAATGAATCTATTTTTGTTTCTTTTGTGTCTAAGAATTCATGATAATTTGAATGATGATTGAGGGATCCAAGGCAGAGAGAGAGAGAGAGAGAGAGAGAGAGAGAGAGAGAGAGAGAGAGAGAGAGAGATCAAGAAAGGGGAGTTGATGACTGAAGAGCTGGCTAGAAATGAAGACCCAGTCAAAAGGAGTACGCTAGGGCCATGGGAAATAAAAGTGAAACTAATTACCAAGAAGGATGTCTGAACAGATTTTTGGAGATGGGTGAAGTGTAAAGATTTACTAATGTTGCTTTCAATCATTGTTTGTTCCTCGTTGTATTTTATCAATCAGATTAAAGAAAAGGTGAGAGAATGGTAACTTTTTGCATGCTAAATGCCATGCCCCAATACATGGATGGTTATGCCCCCAGGCATCCCTCCTGCACTAGTGCAATCTTACAAGATTATTTCATATGAATCTTTGAACTATCAAAATTAAGAGAGAGAGAGAGAGAGAGAGAGAGAGAGAGAGAGACTTGCAAGAACTGTTTCAAGCTTTAGATGATGATTAATTAATTCATCACCGGTTAGAAAAAAGGAAGATGTGACTGCATCACGACCACTTATCAGAAAAAGGAAAATGTGATTGCATCATGACCACTCATTGTAGCGCAACAGCAAAATGGTCGCTACAACATATCCAAATCCATTTTACAATAAGAGATTTCAGCTAAGGGTGGTCCAGAGGATTTTCAAATTGACAGAAAAGCCAAAAATACTGTAGGGTCAATAGATAACAGTTTTTGGGTAAAAAGACCATTGATGATGTGTGGAGAAACAAGACCATTTTTGTTTCAAGAACTTTTCTATTCACACTCCATATATCAATTCTAAAATAGTGTGTTCCTGCCCGGTGCGAAGCCAGAAATCTTGTAAAAGGGGTCAAAATTATGATATAGTGGTATTTGTTTTTTTCAAAACCAAAAGGGGTCAAAATGATAAATTTTCCTTATTAGGGGTAAATTCTTAAACTTGATAGTAGTAAAAAATGACCAGACTCCAAACTCCAAAATCAAGGGCCTAGTTCCGGAGAATTTGGGCTTGTAGTCAGCCTAGGCCCAAAATAGCCCAATAGATCCAACCCCAGACTTCAAATTATTTGTGGCCCATCAGGCCGATCCTAGCCAAATTCAAAATATAGGAAGGTCCATGCATCATACTACCATGTAAGATACATATTGTCAATATATTGGGCCATTTTCAAGTGCAAGAGAAGCAGCATAAAGAGCAGATTTTAGCACATTATGCTTGTTATTGTCAGTAACTCATATTGCTAACAATCCTCAAAGATTTCAACTCCAAACTACAGATTGTGTGTGCATGTGCGCGTATATGTATATATATATATAAATACATACATACACACACACACACATATATATATAGTGTGCGTTGTTTGTGTAGGGCTGAGACATGTATGGAAGATACATAACATGTTTTTGCTATGTCTTGTTTGTATGAGCAAGAAATGACCAAACAAATAGAAAGTATTGAGCTAATTGAAACACAAATCTAAAGCAAATAACCGAACAAGCCATCGTCTAGCTAGATAGAGAATTAAAGATATAGAAAAAAAAATAATGATAGATCTCCATTTGCAGAAGAAGAAGAAGAACTAGAGAGTTGGATCCTTGCCAAACCTCATCATAGCATGAGTTACCAGCATTGAACTCCTTCGATACATCTCCATGAATCGTCCGACTAGTGGCAGCGTAGCTGTATCTCTGTTTGTTAATGGCTTCTTGTCCCACCTGAACATATTATGCTACCAGGTTAAAAAAGGAATGCTAAACATAACATGCTAAAGAAACATGGGATTGTTATAGGGTATGATAAAAGCATGTTACTCCCTCCGTCCCAAACTGAATGAACATTTTGAATTTAAGGGTCATTTTCAAAATGTTCATTTTCAATAGAAAAAGGAACAATAAACATTCTTCATATTCACTTTCAAAATTTTAGTTTTGCAAAAATATAATGAACTATTAAAATAGAAATGAAACAAATATCATTTAGGAAAAGTTTTTTTTTTTTAAGTTTCAATAGGTCGTCCATTTTGGGACAAAAATGGTTAATCAATTTGGGACAGAGGGAGTACTAGGCAATAGGTCATGTCGTGTGTGAAACCCCGAATCTCACATCAAAAAGATATGAGCTTCGATTATGTTAGATAAGTTCCCACACAAGTGAACCCAATATATTTGTTTTCAATGGGCCAGTGTGTGATGCTTATATACCACACCTAGTTTTCGGGATTCTTGTATGGTTTTCAGATGATATATAGTACTTTCAAGGGATGATTAGATTGTCATTAATATTCTGTCGAAGTTCACTTGCATTGACCATTAAAAGTAAATTAAGACTATTTTTTCGGGAAGGAGGGAGTACCATTTATTCAGATGTTCAATTCAACATTTTTGTATTCAGAGATCTGGACAATCAACTTAGAAATGTTTGTAAACGTGAAATGTCACTTGCGTACTTTACTTTTATTTTCAATTTGACCACATTTTTTTAACACCAATTATAAAATTAACAAATTTTTTAACACCAATTATAAAATTAACAAATCTGTCCATGTGAGTTAACAATCTAACATGTGCAGCAATCAAAAGGACCTACATGTAAAATAATAAAGTGAAAGGTTAATTAAAGTTTTATTTAAAAGGTTTCATTATTAATATCATTAAATTACTTTTTTTTTTTTTTAACGAAAAGGGCAATGCCCCCTAGAATTTTATTAAGATGAAAGTAAAAATTACAAAGTGCAATGAAAGAAAATTAAAGAAAAGGTCAGTCAAACAGCCTTGAGTAGTTCCATTGCCTCTTAGGCTTGTTTTTCTTTGCTTTAGCTTTGGAAGCAGATTTTTCTCATTTTCCTTTTACTGGTTGAAAACCGTCATCTTCATCGTAAAAATCTTCCCAATTTTCGCTATCAGCCCTTGGTGCCCAAGGATCAACATGAGCTCCTCCAACAATACCTCCATAAAGACGAGCTTCTTCAAATGCCGTGGGAGCTGTGTCAGAGAGACCACCTTTTTCTGGATCAGAATCACACTTTTCCCGATGAATAAGAGCTACTTTTAGGTTTTTTGGGCTTATAAACTCGGTATTGTAGTATTTTGGGTTCAGCTTACAAGCTGCAGGGGGACGTAAACTAGGCGCACTTGTATCGCCCGAACCTTATCAATAACCCTTTCTCTCATAATCCTATGATAATTCTCCGAATCCTGATTAAATTGAATATCAGATTGGACACTGTTTATTCCATCTGAACATCAACCAAGGGTGATTCCCTCTCTTTATCATTATCAAAAGCCAAGTTGCCCGACCCTTCACCATTTGCAATCTGAATAGGCCCATTGGATTGATCCAATTCCGATGATGATTTTCCGGAAGAGGGTGCAACCTCTACCAGATCTACTGGCTGTAATCTAGCAGGAGAGAACTCCTGAGCATCAGCCCGAAGACAATGTTCCTCCACAGCCGAATCAACCCCAGTTGTAACTACTTCAATATCATCAGGCGAACTAATCAACCCCTTTGATTTATCTTCAACAATCTTCATTCCTCGGAGATGGCACCCATTAATATCGTTAGTCTCTTGAGCTTTATCAGCATAAATAGGAGAGGTCTTAACAGGGACTTGAAAATTCTTTTCCATCATTTCTGACCCTTTATCATTCACCTCTATCATCACATTGTTGTCTTCCACATTATCAACAGGAATTTCTGTTGGCTTTGAAGCCTGAATTACCACCTTATTTAGGTTGCTAGGACCATCTTGATTGTGTTCTTTCTTCTTCCATATGGACTTAGGGTCAATGATTCTCTTAGGCTGTTCCACACCAACCTCCTTTCCCTTTAGACTTTCAACATGCTGTTGTTGATTTTCTGATCCTGTTTTAGCAAAGCGACAATTGGGGATTGCTTGTCCAACCTTAAAGCAATATTTGCAATAGGATGGAATATTATCATATTCAATGACTTGATAGAAACCACCATCATCTCCACATTCCAGGACAACTCTCAAAGGCAATTTCTTAAGAAGATCAATCTGAACTAACACCTTCGCTATACTTGGCCTGGATAGGTTAGCATTTGCTTGATCAATGGCAAAAGGAACACCAAAAATTCTGGCGATCGAGAATAAACACATCTTATTAAATAAATGTATAGGAAGCCCCGGAAGACCAACCCAAACTGGAAAAAGTGTGGAATCTTGATCAGGCCGCCATGATGGCGGCCAGCGAGACACCCGCATAGGGAAATGACCAATATACCACAGCTCCTTCGCCCACATCCGATTAAAATCAGCTTCATAGGATAAACGGATCAAGACATGTTTGCTATCTAAATGGCCAATCTTAGAATCAGAGTGAAGGCCAAGTTTTGAGAACCACGAACGCAGATCATCCATTGATGGTCTACCCCTTGAAAACTTGCCGACCAAAGTAAAATTGAAAGGTTTAGCAAGAGAAGATATTACCTCCTTAGGGATTTTCAATGCCGGATCACCATGATGGGTAGAGGCGGGGATAAATGGAATCGTAGGTGTAGAGAGCACAGCCTCCTTGAAAAGGCCTGCAAAAGATTTCGCCTTTGAAGGAGACATCGGCGGAATGTCCGAATTAGGAGCAGCGCCTTCTTGCGACGGCCCCAAAAGAGAGACCCCGGAAGAAGGAGCCATAGAATGGCCCCCTAGCAGACCCAAGACTCCCCCAGATCCAGATCGGAAGAGCGGCGAACTAGATCGGAAGGAAGGAAAGCAAGGGGAAATTTTGGAACCCTAGCAGTCGGTCCGCTTCAGAAAGTTATATCATTAAATTACAGGGTCTAAGTTGTAAAGCAAAAATCTAACACGCGATTAAGATCTGTAACTCGACGCCTGAGCCATCCCACCTTCTCCCTTTCGCGCCGGCCCAGCCCCACAACACCGCCGCTTGCCCCTTCTCTCAAGCCACGTCTCTCAACCACTGCTTTAGTTCCATCCGGCTAAACATCAATGTCTCTCCAGTTCCTGCACTACACCGCGGACAAGCTCACAACAACAAATGGCCATCTTCTGCAACCCACCTCTTCTAACACTGACCGTCAATCTCTGTCCCTCTCTGTTCGCTGGCCACTAAACTATTGCTGCCTATTTAGGGCACCAGAGCTGTCTCAGATCCACGCAGCTTACCTCAATTTCGAAATCCTCTTAGGGTCCATTTGGATGCATTGATTTTGATTTCAATAAATATTCAAATTCTATAGAATTTAAATAACTTAGAATTTGGTTTCAAAATCATAGCATTTCCATTGTTTGGATAATGTGTGAAATTCAATTGTAATTATACATTATACTTAAAATAAAAGTTCAATAATAAGTCAAGTATATAGTTTAGTCTAGTGGTATATGGTTGTTAGTTAATATAAATAACAAGGGTTCAAACCTTGCTAACAACAAAAGTATAAAAATTTTATATTTTTTAAAATAAATAGTATATAGTGGTGGTGGTTAACGGCGGCAGTAGGTGGCAGCCGGCGGAGGTAGTTGGAGGCGGTGATTTCCGGAAGCGGTAGTGGTGGCGGAGAGTGACCGGAGGCAGCGGCGGTGGCTGGAGGTGTTGGTGGCGGCAATGGTGGCTGTAGGCGGCGGTAGCGGTTACCGGAGGTGTTGGCGGTGGCGGGAGGTAGCACAAATCGTGGCCGGAGGCAGAGGCGGTGGCCGGTGGTGTTGGCGGCGGCAATGGTGGCTGTAGGCGGCGGTGGCGGTTGCCGGAGGTGTTGTCAGTGGCGGCGGTTGCCGAAGGTGTTGGCAGTGGCGGCGGTTGCCGGAGGTGTTGGCGGCGGCGGGAGGTGGCACAAATGGTGGTGGTTGAAAGTTGTGGTGGTGGTAAAAAGAATGTGAGTTGTTATTAATTGATCAAAATTTAGAATTTAAATTATTAGGTTTTAAGATAGAATTAGTTTTGTGGAATTGAGTGATTTAGAATTCCAACAGAATTCCAATTCCAAATTTTAGTTATGTTCCCAAATAATGAAATTGGTTTTGGAGGCCCCAATTTCAATTCCAAGCTATGGAATTGGGGTATTCAAACGTACCCTTATTAGACACATGGATTGTTGTTCTTGTCAAGTTGAGGAATGTGAAAATTAAACAAACAGTGACAAATTTTCCAAGAAAATTGAACAGGTTTGGTTTATGACTGTTTGGCTAATGGGTCAAGATTTGAATTCTTAAAGTGAATTCGTTAATCAGTGTTCATCAAGTGAAGAATGAAGAAGATGAATAAGGGAGGGGCGAATTCTTAAAGTGAAATGTTTTTGCTAGAAAAAAAAAAAAAATATATATATATATATATATATATATATATATATATATATATATATATATATATATATATATATATATAGTCCTATTATAATGAGAACCAAATTTATATGAGAACCATAAGAACCACTAATGCCGTTGGATTAAAAAACACATCAATGCTCCAGATTAAAAAAAAATAGAGGGAGTGGCATTTTCGTAATTATTTCATTTAAAATCCTTCTCAAATTTCAAAATAAAATATCTCAATATCTATAAGTCGAAAAAAAAAATTCGAAAACACTGATTTTTTTGTCTTGACGAGACGATTCAAACTAGATCTTTGAAGATAGGATTTTGAAAAAATAATATTGACTTATAGATTGCTTAACTAGTGTACACTATTTAACTAGTGTACATTACTTAACTAGTGTGCACGAGTTAATTACTTAACTAGTGTACATTATTTAACTAGTGTACATTACTTAACTAGCTGTGTTGTCTTAGTGAACACTAGCTAGTTATCTTAGTGAACACTAGCTGTGGTGTCTTAGTGAACACTAGCTAGTTGTCTTAGTGAACACTAGCTGTGTTATCTTAGTGAACACTAGCTGTGTTGTCTTAGTGAACACTATTTGTGTTGCTAGTGTAACCTAGCGTACACTAGCTATGTGTATCACCGTTGGCTAATGTAAACTAGCTAGTTTAACTTAGTGTACTCTAGATATGTTTTCATAGTAACACTATTGTGTTATCTTAGTGAACACTAGCCGTGTTGTATTAGTGAACACTTGTGTTTGCTTATGTACACTAGCTAGTTGTCTTAGTGAACACTAGTTTGTGTTGTATTAGTGAACACTTATTTGTGTTGCATGTACACTAGCTAGCTAGTTGTCTTAGTGAACACTAGCCGTGTTATCTTAGTGAACACTAGTTTGTGTTATATTAGTGAACACTAGCATTTGTGTTATCTTAGTGAACACTAGTGTTGTCAGAGTGAACACTAGTTGTGTTGCTTAGTGAACACTAGCCGTGTTATCTTAGTGAACACTAGTGTGTTGTATTAGTGAAGACTAGTTTGTGTTGTCTTAGTGAACACTATTTGTGTTGTATTAGTGAACACTAGCCGTTTGTGTTGCGTACACTAGCTAGTTGTCCTTAGTGAACACTAGCCGTGTTATCTTAGTGAACTCAAATTTGTGTTGTCTTAGTGAACACTATTTGTGTTGCTAGTGTAACCTAGTGTCCCAAACCGAGTGAATCGTTTTTCAAAGTTGTCTTCGATAGATATCAAAAAGGAGTGTCACCAAAAAGTATCTTCCCCCACAAATGAGTGTCAACCATTTTTTACTTCATAAAATAACTTTGCAACACTAGCTACCTAGTGTATACTAGCCAAATGCCTTAGCAACAGGACAAAAGCATTGGGCCAAGCCTTTATGTACACTGTTGTAACTTAGTGTACACTAGCTAGTTATCTAGTGTACAATAGCTATTTTTTTAGTGTATACTAGCCTGTGTTGCTAGTGTAACCTAGTGTATACTAGCTGTGTTGCTAGTGTACATTACTTAACTAGCTAGTGTACACTAGTTAATTAGCTAGTATTTTAAAAATTAGACGTTGTTCAATATTATTTTTTCAAAATCCTATCTTCGGGATCTAGTTTGAATCGTCTCGTCAAGGCAAAAATCGGTGTTTTCGAATTTTTTCGATTTATAGATATTGAGATATTTTATTTTGAAATTTGAGGGGATTTAGTTCACAATAATTACGAAAATGCCACCCCTCTATCTTTTTTAATCGGAGCATTGATGTATTTTTAATCCAAATGGTTGGGTTTAGTTCATGGTTCTCATATAAATTTGGTTCTCATTTGAATAGCTTCCTATATATATATATATATATATATATATATATATATATATATATATATTAAGTTTTAATATATTAATGTTTAAATTATTTTGGTTCACAGCCCTTTTACTTGTATGGAATTTTCTATAAACCTTTTAAAATGAAAATCAACTTCAAACTAATTAATCTGTTAAATGTTAACTTTTATGAACTGATCCATTAGTTATATAATGGGTGTTAAAAAATGTGGTCAAATTGAAAATGAAAGTAAAGTACAAAGGTAACATTACACGTTTAGTAACTACGCATGTGAAATTGTCTATCCCCAAATAAAAACTCAATGTGAAGGTAAGTAGATGGACTTATATATATATACTAGCCAGTAAGCACGAAATGTAAACTATGGACTTACCAATCTTCGTGGCGAACAACTTTTCCTTCTTCTACTTGGAGCTTGATAAGGGATATCATATCTATCTCTTTACCCATTATCTTGTAGTATTGCTTGTTATCGATGAGTATCTGATCGGTCACCGAAATGCAAATGCTTATTAAGAGACAACCCCAAAAAAAAATCACAACAGAATTGCAGTACGATACCTCTTTTTTTCCGGGTGAAATCAAGTTTTCTGTTATGCTGTATTCCACAATTCTTGATTCACTGAAGATCTGAAATATAATTAAGTGAGAAAATTCGTATCACCTTCCCGCAGAGAAAAGAGTATATGCATTTAGCAAAGATGAAAACAACATTAAAAGAAAATTCATTTTGAGTAATATCAGTGAGAATCTGAATATCCAAAGATAGTCAAAAAAATCCTACTCCCTCCGTCCCAAAATGAATGTCTATTTTTTAAAAAATCTTGCTAAATCATCCATATCATCAAACAACAAGTTCTATTTCATACTAACACTAATGATGCCAGTGTTGGGTTATGGAGTATAAACCAACATGGAGACGAAGGAAAAAGAGCAAAATCGGCCAAAGGAGATTGGCATGGTCGTGCAACTGAGAGTTGTTTACTGACACGGTCGTGTCCAAATACAAGCACGGTCATGCTAATCCATTTCCAGCCCATATTTGGTTTTCTTATTTAGAACGGATTCTTTCTTGCATGACAAGGTTTAGAGCTTCTCCTACACCTATATAAACATAATTTCATCCATAATTTGGTGTGCTTGACGGATAGAGCTAGGATACACAAAAGAGAGCCACAAATAGTGTCTAGGAAAGGGCAAGGGGCCTAGGAGATGCCATGAGGGGCACTCCTACAACCCTAGCCATGACTAATGTGTGTGTTCTTGATACAGGAGAGGAAATATATATGAGAGTGTTGTTTATGCAGAGTAGCCATGCTTAGATCTTATTGATTGCATGTGCAAAGTTGTAATAACCATCATATAGTGATTATAGTGATATCCTGTCTTGTTATTGCCCCCAGATTTAGCTATGTGTTGGTAAACTGGATTACCAAATTCTTGTGTTATTTCTTTCATATTTACTACATGTTGATTATTCTCCCCATTTAGGACTGCTAGTATGGGTTAGGCGGATATGTGAACCCCCAAATCCCCAACAACCAGATGGTGAGATCATAAAGGGATTGTATGTACTTATGCTACTAAAAATGCTTAAAAATTGGACATTCAATTTGGGAGGGGGGGGTATCATTTAATGTATTTTAAGAATATGTCGGAAAGTATAAGGAGCAAAGAGAACTCTTATTAAAATTGCTACTGCTGCTTAAACAATACAAAGATTACTATATATAGAGTGCATCCCAAAACAGAGGTCTAGTATTGAGTTAAATGTAATCTTAATCATTATCTGCATACGTATACATTTATTAGTTTTAGAGAATAAAACAATAACATGAAAATTTCATTTTAGTATCATATAAGCATTTAATGTTTTCTAATAGAACATCATGTACAACTGTAAAGTCGAGACAACCTTGGATAGTGAATAGAACGCTGATTTTATCTGCTGAACCCTGTAAATCAGAAAACAAAAGAGAATCTGAAAATCATCCAACTACCTACTAACTAGCCAAGGATGTAACAGACTATCAGTATCAACTTGCAAATCAACCATAAACTCAGAGAAACTAACGGGTTTCTCCATCTATGAGTTTCAGTTCAAACTTCAAACCCAAGATATAATTTTGAATTGATATCTCATATTAGCCAATCACCTTCCACAAATTTAACGGTAAGATTCAAAGATTTGGTCTACACATCTTAAAAAAAAAACCTCTCAGCTTCTTTTTTTTTCCCATTTAAAAGATCATTTTTTTCTGTTGCGAGAATTTTTAGTTAAAGACTTGCTGATCTTTAAGTGTTTAGAAACTCAATAATATTTTGTACTATCTCCGTCCCCAAATGAATGTCCAAAAAACATTAAAATTTGCTCTTGATCAAGCGTAAATTTGGACATTCATTTTGGGACGGAGTGATTAGTTAAGAAACAATCAGGCTCGCATCTTGTTCATACCCATGAGCACACATAAGTGGATCTTCAAAGCTTGCATACGGAGCATATATTTCAAAATCTCGGGGTGTGGCACGCGATCCATACCTGAAATCATTCACATTACAGTGCTGAGAAATGGGGAAGACTGTGAATTCAGACTATGATATGATTTTCAAGTTGAGAACAGAAATAATAATTTCATTTACTCCCCAACCAGTATATGTGCACAAATAACATCAGAAAACAAGAAACGTTAAAAGAGACAGAAAATAACACCAATTTTAGACCATCAAAGCATGACTTCATTCAGGGTTAAGATCAAAAAAAAAAAAAAGAAGAAGAAGAAGAAATGGACTCACAGGTTTAGTATATGGGGGAGAATAGTATCAGATTCACTCTTTGATGGCTGGTAGTCACAGGCACCCTTGGAACACGTTTCCCTTTGCTGTTCCTTTTTAGCCTCCTCGGTATCTTCATTAAACCCAAACAAATTATTATCTCAATTTACGGATGTTAATGTTACTGCGCTACTTTGATTCATAGAACTTGATTATTGACTTAGTTATCTTGAAATTCTTCCTTAATTATCTTAAACATGTGAACTATTTGGATAGGGATATGATAATTTTACACTACAAGAGAGATTGAGAAGTGAATACCTTTGGAAGAAATGTTATCCATGATTGGCCGAGGTAAGTTGTTGTTGAATGATGGAAAACAATGGGGATTGAAGAGCGATTGATAAGAGAGAGAGAGAGGAACGACGGGCGAGCGAAGAAGAAAGAGTCATTGAAGTTTATGGGGCTACCACGTGGAACTACCATGTCCACTTCTCCGCAAAAAACCCACTCCACAAATAGGTAAGGTTGTAAGTGGTTCAATTTATTTGCTTCAGTTTATTTCGTGGTTTAAGATCAAACTAAATTACATCGTGATTTGATTTGGGAGCAAATTTCATTTTAATTATCTGAGTTTGTCGTGATATTTCAATTGATTATCGAATTTGCATTTGTTATAAGTTGATTATTGAGTTTGTCTTTTTGTTGCAATCAGGTATAATTTTGGATGAACCGTTAAAAATCTAACAAACAACATGACATGTGCCGCTCACGTAAGTTACTTAAGGGCTATTTTGGTCTTTTTCATCGAATTTTACCCCCAAAATTTTAAAGGGATTAGTTAACATTTTCTAAAAATGAGAAAAATGCTAAATATATAAAAAAATCACTTCTCTTCCACCCCCAAAGTTTCAAACACCTCTTCATCTCTTTCCATCCTCCCCCCAATCCCTAAACCCTTCATCTTCAACCCCACCCAATCCAAATCATCTCACCACCGCTAACACCGTCACCTTACAATCACCATATCTGCCATCGTCAAGCAGCGTCTCTCCTTCTCTGTCGTGTCACCTATTGCATCTTCTCCGGCCCGACTTCATCAATCCTCCTCCCAAACTATTGTCTGACACCCCTTCCTCCTTTGTGCCGCTGTTCGGTCGAAACCTAACGGTTTATTTTAAAATTCGCAGGCGCACGGGCTATTGAAATATAGCGGGTGCAAGTACGAGTCGATCCCACAGGGACAGGGATTACTTTTAAATGAAATTGTTTTTACTATGATTGTAAAAGAGATTGGGGGAAATATATATTATTTTTAGGAAGAGAAAGAAGCATACGCAAAAAATACTTTAAATAAAACTCTTATAAACGAAACATTCTCGGGATTGGAAATCATTCACACAATTTGTTCATCATATAGTCGTTGTCTTAGAAAATATAGGTTTTCATGAAAATCAATGATGGTACGTTACGCTTACACTACTTCTCACGGTCAAGACAGTAGCATTGTATCCTTCACTAATTATGTCCTAACTGTTTGAGATTTCCGTTTATGGTACTCCCGCCCTGTCACAAACGGGCATTTCGGCTTATCTCTAGCTGACCATAATTAGTAAGGATCCTTTAAGAACGAGAGTC
The DNA here is from genome assembly GCA_022495995.1 of Adenophora triphylla var. japonica. Classification (NCBI taxonomy): domain Eukaryota; kingdom Viridiplantae; phylum Streptophyta; class Magnoliopsida; order Asterales; family Campanulaceae; genus Adenophora; species Adenophora triphylla. The sequence continues at coordinate 297,450 of JAFEMH010002107.1, read as the reverse complement.
AACATACTTTCCATTAAAGGAACATTCCTAGGCCGTTGAACTACTCTCGTGATCAATGGAACCCAGGTTCTCTATATGGTTCCGTCAATCGAGATTCTCCGCTAGGTACTTCTCTCGATCAACTGAATCATACAAGTTGGATGTCTCCAAAATGTAAGTCATTTTGAGATTTATATAAAGAAATTGTTTTGAATGAAGATAGAAGACAAGACTTTCATATTTAAAGTGATGAACAATATATGCTTTGAGTTTCCAACCCCAAGAACAAGGGGTATAATTCGCTAGCCATGTAAAAGTAAATAAACATAACAATAATAAAAGATAGAGTAAGGAAACTTAAGATTATTGAGAGACGAATGGCTGGAATAATACTTCAACTTTTATTGCTTCTTTTCCAAAGGAAACTTCAAGAACAAAAATGGACTTGAATCTTCAAAAATCTTTGAAAATCAATGTATAATGTACTTGTATCTTTTGTTATACTAATCTCTAACAATTTCTGATTATTTTTTCGATATCCTAGACTGATTACAAGTGGTTTAATTATAATATGGAGGAGACTCTTCAAGGTGGTGCCTTCTAAAGGTGCCTTTTAAATCTGCAGACACCATTTGCACGGCCGAGCTAAGGAAGTTGCACGGCCGCTCCTTCTTGACGCCAGTTTTGGATTTGAACTTGGGCAATTTGCACGGCCGCTCCGTGTTTGCTGCACGGCCGCTCTGGAAGGTAGCACGGCCAAGCCATTTTCAAGACACGGCCACTCTATTTTTTGGGGCCAAAAATGGCTCGAACATGGCCAAGTGCTCGACCGCTCTGCTGATGGCTGCACGGCCGCTCCGTCTGAATTTTGGCTTGTGTGCTTGGTTTGCTTGTTATTCTTCAATGCCTTTGAAATAAGATGTCCAAGCATCCTTTGATCATAAAATAGACTCCAAAAACCTATCTAAAATGCATAATATACACCAAAAGCGTAAAATTCAAGATATATATAAAAGAAGCTAAAAATAGATTAAAATGCGATCTAAATGATAATAAAATTAAGGAATTTGCTATGAAAATATAGGATAAATGATTATATAATAGTCACTTATCAAACTCTCCCACACTAAGCTCTTGCTTGTCCCCAAGCAAGTTTAGGATGAAAACATGGAGAGGAAAAAAAGAATGAAAAAAAGAAAAACTAAAATATGAATGATCCCTCAGAAATTTTATAGTAGCAAGCCTATTGCCTTTTGAGTATTGTCTTTATCTTTCTAGTCATATTTTATATACCTTTAAAAATTATTAGAAAGAAGTATTTTGGAAATATTTTAAAGAAACAATTTTAAGACAATAACCTAATATAGCATATATAGGAATTGATCAAGTAAAGCATGCTAGAAGGATAAATCTTAGATCATGAACTTGGTAAAAATAGAAGCTTCACTCTTTTAGAGTGATTTTTGAGAAAATGAATTTATTGCTTAAAAATGTACAAACAAAAGCATAAACACTTATTCACAAACTAGAAGCTTTCATAGATTTGAATCACATCTTTGAATCACAAGGGTGAAAAATGGATGATTGTAACGATCCTAACCCTAGGCACAATTTTAGTATAATATTATATGCTTTTAATATTATTATTAATATTATGTGTTCATTTTTATATACTTGGTTCCTTATATTAGGATAAAATGATAGGGAAGTAAAATAATGTCCTAAAGGAAAATATAAAAATAGAAATTGGATAAGGAGTAAGAGGAGGTTAAATTGGGTAAAATAAATAATGGGAAATAAAAGGGGCTTTCATTTATTTGGTTGAAAGCCTTGGATTAATATTTGGGTGGGGGGGGACCGTTTTTCCCTAAATTCCTCCCCTTCCCCCTCTAAAGTCAAATGCCACCCATACTCCCTTACTTTTCCTTACACTCTTCCCATATCTTCCATACTTCTTTCACCTCCTCATCATTCTTCTCACTTCCCTATAGCCAAGAACCATCCATGGAAAACCTCCATTGAAGCCTCACCTTCCAAGGCATAGAGCAAGCCCATTTCTCATCCATTTTCAAATCTAAGAGTACTTTTGAGGTTGGAACAACTAGAGGAATCAATCAAGCTAAGAAAATCTTCATTCCATCCCATATTTGCTAGGTAAGTTATTATGACTTCTTTCTAAATATTGCACATTTTATGTGTTAATGAATGTTTTATGAAAAGAAAAAGTATATTGTATTTTTAATATGGTTATTTGAGTAAAATGATTATTCAAGATTTAATTGATTTTAGTTATGATATGGGAGTTTAAGTTGAAGGAATGAGGGTATAATGGGAGTAATATGTTAATGACTTGAATGGGGTTATTATGATTTTCTCTTCTAATTAATGTTCATGAATTATTTGGTGTTGTTATTATTATTAAAATGGTTATTAGATGCTTTGGAAACCTTCTTGTAGTTAAGAAATGGGTT